>OZ010788.1:447210713-447810713 GCA_963932465.1 Maratus speciosus | reverse complement strand
AACTGTAACTAACGTTTATCTAATTATAACCTAATCGTATGCTAGCAGTAATGTAACTGTAACACAACTTTACCATGACCAAGCTGTAACCTAAGCGTAATCTAATTATCACCTAAACGTAACCTAATTATAACCGAACAGTTACCTAACCATAATCTAAACGTAACCTAAGTGTAACCTAATTATGAAGTAACCGTAACCAAACTAAAACCTAACAGTAACCTAATTGTAGCCTAAATGTAACCTAACTGGGACTTAACCATAATCTAACTGTAAATAACGTTTACCTAGTTATAACCTAATCATATGCTAAATGTTATGTAACTGTAACATAACTTTACCATGACCAAGCTGTAACTTAAGTGTAATCTAATTATCACCTAAACGTAACTTAATTATAACCTAACCGTAATCTAAGAGTAACTAATCGCAATTGTAACCAAACTGCAAATTAACTGTAACCTAGCGGGAGGTGCATAATATGAAAGAGTGATCAAAGGGCTGCCCAGTCCAATGATATATCACTTGAGGGATGTCGGAAAAGTCAGAAAAATGCTCCCGGTGATACAAATTGGGGGAGGGGGAACGGGAGGTACATAATATGAAAGAGTGATCAAAGGGCTCCAATGCGATGTATCTCATGAGGGGTGTAGAAAAATGTTAGAAAAGTACCGGCTAATTATACTATCAGCTAAATGTCCTGTCGGTTAATCGCCTTTTCGGCTAAATGTCCTCCCGGCTAATTGCCACGTTCGGCCAGTTGCCTGTCGGTCAATTGTCTGTATTGCTAAAATTATTACTATATGTCCGTTTCGATCAATTGTCCTGTATGCTGTATGTAAATTTCAGCTAATTGTGTTGTCGGCTATATGTACGTATCGGCTAAATGCACGTCTCAGCTAACTGCAATCTGCTAAATGTCTTGAAGGCTATTTGGTTGTCGGCTAAATGTCTGCGACCGGCTACGGGTCAAACATCTATACTAAAAGTAGTTGAGCTTGAAAATGCATAAATCAAATTAAAAAACATCTTTAAGTAATTCATAGTCATTCTCGGTACTACTGATGAAATCTTTTGTGTAGTGTCTATGCAACGGAATAGCAATAATTTCAGCAATACAGACAATTGGCCGACAGACAACTGGCCGAACGTGGCAATTAGCCGGGAGGACATTTAGCCGAAAAGACGATTAGCCGACAGGACATTTAGCTGATAGTATAATATGCCGGTACTTTTCTAACATTTTTCGACAACCCTCATGAGATACATCACATTGGAGCCCTTTGATCACTCTTTATATTCTATGCAATTCATATACACCACCTATGTGCCTGTGCAAAAATATTAGTTTAACTTAACGTATACCATAACTTATCATAAATCAAACATATCATAATTTAAAACTCACTATCAGCAATCATCCCTAATGTTTCCCTGTAAATGAACAATAAATTCGATGCACACCATATTCTTATCCAAACATCTTGCACTCTTTGTCTCCCCTTCTTCCGAAATTTCGTTTCCCGTTTTGCTCCCCTTACAGTATCAAGGTTTAAAATCTTTAAAATTCCTTAATATTTTCTTTAATTTTCTGTTTTATTTGTTACTTTAAACTAACAATAAATAGTCAGTCATAAATTTCGTTATCAATTTATTTCACCATATTCATTTCATTAAAAGTTCTTGTAAATTGCCTCCATCGAAAATGTCATTTCTCCCTTTTGCTCCCTCATCCACGGTACCCATATTTTAAAATAAAAACCCTTTAAAACGCTTTAATTTTTTAAATCTTTTCTGCTCAATTTGCCACTTTATTTTAACAATAAACAAACGATCATAAAAATTTCTCCTCCCCCCCCCCCAACCCCAACTGAAATTGGTATTTCCTCCTCGCCTCTCCCTCTTACCAAGCATCTGAAATTTAAAGTCCTTAATTTTTTTTCGTTTATTATTTTTTTTTAACTTATTTGTAAATATTTTCTAAGGTAAGTAAATAATAAGTCGCCGATAAACTTCCGCCCCCCCCCCCCGCAAAAAAAGAACTAATTCTGCTTATTCCTCTTTTTTTTCCCTCAGATCACAAAATTTTAACCTTAAAAGTCATTGCTTTTTTAAAAACATTTTGTACTCTATTTCAAATGAAATCAAATTTCAAATTTCAAAGTAATTGCTTAAAAGGCGCAAAGGCCAACATAGTGAAAAAGATTCCAAGCCGGGACTCGAACCCGGGCCATCAGTATAGCGCACTGACGTTCTACCGACTAAACCACTTGGAACGATACCTAGCTCGGAAAATTTCTCACTAAAGGCTACAAACGCAGCACAAGATGGAATATTTATCGTGAGTCACCGACCTGGGACAAACACGAAACATAATTAAATCCAGCATCGATAGAAATTATATTAATACATGGAAATTATTCCAGAGAGAAACATTCGCCTTGCATACAATATTTCAAATGAAAATCAAATTTCAAATTTCAAAGTAATTGCTTAAAAGGCGCAAAGGCCAACATAGTGAAAAAGATTCCAAGCCGGGACTCGAACCCGGGCCATCAGTATAGCGCACTGACGTTCTACCGACTAAACCACTTGGAACGATACCTAGCTCGGAAAATTTCTCACTATTATATGTTGGAAAGGCTACAAACGCAGCACAAGATGGAATATTTATCGTGAGTCACCGACCTGGGACAAACACGAAACATAATTAAATCCAGCATCGATAGAAATTATATTAATACATGGAAATTATTCCAGAGAGAAACATTCGCCTTGCATACAATATTTCACCGACCTGGGACAAACACGAAACACAATTAAATCCAGCATCGATAGAAATTATATTAATACATGGAAATTATTCCAGAGAGAAACATTCGCCTTGCATACAATATTTGAAATATTGTATGCAAGGCGAATGTTTCTCTCTGGAATAATTTCCATGTATTAATATAATTTCTATCGATGTTGGATTTAATTATGTTTCGTGTTTGTCCCAGGTCGGTGACTCATGATAAATATTCCATCTTGTGCTGCGTTTGTAGCCTTTCCAACATATAATAGTGAGAAATTTTCCGAGCTAGGTATCGTTCCAAGTGGTTTAGTCGGTAGAACGTCAGTGCGCTTTACTGATGGCCCGGGTTCGAGTCCCGGCTTGGATTGGTTGATTTTTTGACGGCCGATTATCTACACGAGGGATATAGGCCCGGGGGGGAGTGCCCTCCGTGGGGGTCTTTCTAAGGGAACCTAATCCATATTTACACATGGAAAATCCACGTCTCGAAGAAAACCACGAAAACTCCGAACGATTAGGCCGACGGGCGCGATTGGGATCGAACCCAGCACTTCCCGTCTACCAGCTTCGAACGCAGAACCTCTCGGCCACTGGTGGGGCCCCGGCTTGGAAACTTTTTCACTATGTTGGCCTTTGCGCCTTTTAAGCAATTACTTTGAAATTTGAAATTTGATTTTCATTTGAAATATTGTATGCAAAGCGAATGTTTCTCTCTGGAATAATTTCCATGTATTAATATAATTTCTATCGATGCTGGATTTAATTATGTTTCGTGTTTGTCCCAGGTCGGTGACTCACGATAAATATTCCATCTTGTGCTGCGTTTGTAGCCTTTCCAACATATAATAGTGAGAAATTTTCCGAGCTAGGTATCGTTCCAAGTGGTTTAGTCGGTAGAACGTCAGTGCGCTATACTGATGGCCCGGGTTCGAGTCCCGGCTTGGAATCTTTTTCACTATGTTGGCCTTTGCGCCTTTTAAGCAATTACTTTGAAATTTGAAATTTGATTTTCATTTGAAATATTGTATGCAAGGCGAATGTTTCTCTCTGGAATAATTTCCATGTATTAATATAATTTTGTACTCTATCTGTTAATTTATTGTAATCATAAATAATCATATAACTATACTCCTCCCCCACAAAAATTGACGCTTGCGCTGACTCTACCCTTACCAAGAACACAAAATTTAGTCTTTTTTTGTCCTATTTCTTATTCTTTAGTAAGGTAAATAAATAAGTCATCAAATAAAATCCCCCCCTTTTTTTTCTTTCCCTTATTTAAGTTTAAAATCTTTGAAAGTCTTTGTTTAATACATTTTCAGCTTTATCTGTTTCATATTGAACAATAAATAATCGATTATATAATTTCTTCCACCCCATATAAAATTGACGTTTTCTTTTCTCCCCCCATTATTTCCATGCTCATAAAATTTAAAGTCTCTAAAACTCCTAATTGCAATGTTTTTGCCCTATTTGTAAATCTTTAATAAGTTACATAATCGGTCATCTATTAAATACCCCCCCCCCCCCCCCCGCCAAAAAAAAAAAAAAAATCTGTTTCTTGATTTGTCTTACCCTCAACTCATGAAGATAAAAAATCTAATTTACAGTCTTTAAAACTTTTTAATTTTTACTTTTTTTTCGTCCTAATTATAAATCTTTATTATCTATAATATTAACTAAATCATTTCAACTATGTACGAAAGTGTTAACAATAAAGCGATAGGTGTACATTTAATTGTGCATAAAAAACATTTTAACTATATTTTTCAAAGGAAAATGTCTTTAGAGAGATATTTGTAAGGAAAATATTGTGGTTTCTCGTCAACGTGCAAGTAAATTCTCAAACCTTTCGAAATCATTTTATTCCGACTAGCTCAGAAAGAACCATCAAACGTAGATACCAAAGGTGCCTGAGTAATCGACTGAACCGAGTATGTCCATAAAGAAAAAAGAAAAATCATGCGTCTACGTCGATACTTTCCAACACTTACAGAACACTGTAACAAAACTTCGCCGTTTAATAAAGTAAAGAAGATATCTAACTAAACATTTGTAATACCTATGACACGTTTGAAAAGCAGATTTCAACAATTGCACCCATAACCTGGAAGGTACTCAAATTCTTTTGTGCAGCTCATATGATATATGCAGCTCATATGAGGCAGTGTATATGATATATTTGTACTGCATATATTTGTACGGATTCTACATACTATGTTAAAATTTAGTTTTGTAAGAAAATACATAAAACAGTTGAAAATTCACCCTCGGCAATTTCTACTTATAGACGGAAACATACTTGAATTCTTTTGTGCATTTCTGTATATAGAAATTTTTATACACGTCAAACAGTATTAAGCTGAAATCTAATTCATGCAAAATCATGCTCAAAATTACTGAAATCACACTTGCAGGAATTATTTTCTATCGGCGGCCAATGTATCCAGTTTTTTGAATATCCCTGTATAGGATTTTATTTGTATGATACAAACATCTCTAAGCATATTAAATGTAGTTGAGCTTGTACATTTATAACTAAAAAAAACCTAACATCTTTAAGAAATTCATACTCATTCTCAGCAATGGTTACGAATTCTTTTGTGTGGTCCTGTATAGGGTTTGTAAAATATGTGCACACCACGTAGTGCGCAAAAATTTAGTTAAACTTAAAAACGCATTCTGTAATTGAAAATGTACTTTCAGCATTAATTTTTAATAGCTATATCGGATACAGTATTGTATCAAAATATTTTATGTTTCCCTGTAAATGAACGCTAAATGAAATGCAGACCATATTCGAATGTAAGCATCTTGTAGTAAATCAAAGTAATGTGTATCTATTTCGTCATGTTTGAAATAGTGTAACGTGATCAAAATACGCTACAAACAGTTTTTCTCGTAGACCATATTGAACCAAGTTCTTTTGTCTGACACCGTAAATAATTGTTAAATGCTCATGTTGTACAGAAAGTAGGCTTAGGACACCTCAGAAATTCATATCAATTTCATTATCTTTGTGACAGAGTAATATCAATCAAATACGCCGCAAACGATTTTTCTTCATGGGCTATAACATAACGGAATACTTTTGAGTCCCCTATACTCGTACTTTAAGCATTACACATAACATAGTCTATAGTAACAATTTTAAAGTGTGTCTCAATGTACATAAATTTAACTGTGTTTAACATTGTGTAACACTCTTAAAATACATCCTAAATAATCCCCCCCCCCCCCACATAGACCATAATGTAGCGAATACTTTTGAGTGCATCTGTAAATGAACCATGAATGGTGCACCGAACATACCATGATGATTTTCAATATCGTATATCAATTACATGGCAATCCGACTATATTTACGCTAGTTAGAGCACGGATAGACAGACAGACGGACGGACAAACTCAATCCATAAACACTTTTCAACTTTCTTGGGAAGTGTTAAAAATGGAAAAATGTAATGAAAATAAAAGTATTTTAGTGTTATTTAGATTACGAACCGCTACAAAAAACATTCTTATTTGACCGCATCATTTAAAAAATATTTAGTGCTCAGAAATCCCCCCCCCCCCCACACACACACCTGAATTTACTCCTGTGGACTTAAAATTTCAAATTGTTAAAACTCCTTTATGTTTTATAACATTCTTGTAAAAATAATCCATAATCTAAATTTTCTTCTGCCTGAAAATTTCACTAAAATTTTTGCCATCCTTCTTTCTGCTAACATCACACAAAGTTTTTAATATTTGGAAAACTTTATTTTTTCTGTCGCATATTTTAGTGCTAACAACAATAAATTGTGTACTATATCTATAAATGACTACGCTGGGATTTAGATTTATACCCCCTCTACAGATGTACAGTAAAAAATATACAGTTTATTTGTTTAACTTTTCCTCTCCTAATTTTATGAACATCTTATTTTTAACCTTCAATGTTATTTAGCTTTTATAAATCTCATAAATTTTATGTTCTAAAAAGAATTCGCACAAAAGATAGTTATTTTAGAATATTTGTACCTGATATATTTCCCCCCTCATTCAATATCTCCCCCTTGATTTTAAATGTAATTGCCTTATGTGAAATAAAATAGTTTTTATACTGCACTAATTTCAATTTTATGTTTGTAAAAGCTGTAAAATAAACCTAAAAAAAAAAAAAAAAAAAAAAAAATTGAAAGTCAAATCGTTTTAATTTTTGCACTTTTATCATAAACAGATTAAAATTCTTTTTACGGCTTTTACCGTTATCGAGTCTCCACAAAACAGTGGGCTTTGATCTACGCTTGTAAAGCGAAGACAATTGAAAAAAAATCCTTTACACCTGAAACCTACTGGAAATTATCACATGTAGCGCTCAGCCGAAGTGGGGTGGGGGTTGTAATCGTGCCAGATAATTGGCCATTTGCTGATTGGAAGAGCTCGCTTGTCAATCATTTGAATTTAGACCATCCTTTCAATTCAGCTAAAATGCCAGCGGCCATCTTTATTTATTTTTATCTGTGACTGCAGTGAGCTCTTAAGAGGACACAGTACCTTTTAAACTATTTTTTAGTTTTCAATAGTATTGTAATATCTGTGGTGGCATTATGTTTAATACTATAATGGAAATATATATATATATATATATAATTTTACAGAAATGCCTATTTAATTAAAATTAAAATTTTTTGAATAATTTTTAACTTTTTAAAAATCTCTACTACTTTTTTAAATATGAATATTTTTTGCTTCAGAAATTTCTGTAATTTCAATGATGAGATTGTTGAATTTCCTTGATTTTTTATTGTACAAAAGAGAAACTGATTTATATTAAATGTAATATCCCATACATCTAAAAATCCATGGCACAGTTTTATGTAGTATAATCTAAGGAATGTGGGGGAAAAATTTTGAAACGAAAAATATTGATATTTAAAAAATCAGTTGGGATTTAAAAAAAAAAAAAATATATTTAAATTTTAGTTAAATAGAAATAAGCAAGATTTTTCTTTTTTTTTTTAAATTATATGAAATTTAATTTGCTTTATAGTATTAAATATAATGTCACTACAGATATTACAGTATTATTCAAAATTGAAAAAGTATAAAGGGTACTGTGTCCCCTTAACATAGTTTTTGACTAACTTTTACTAGTTTTTTTTTCCTTGCAAAGTTTATACATCAATACAGTTAAACAAATTTGAACATCTATATTTATGGTAAAGGCAGAAAAGAATAAATCATTTCAGATAAATATTTTTTTTTATTTTAATATGTTGAATATTTTTATTGATTATAAGGAAAAAAATGATCAAAATTGCTTATATGGTAATAAAAGTTATTTTATTCAAATAATACAATATAACACTTTTCTACTTTACCATTTCCATAAATTGGTATTATAGATATAATTTTGCATATGACACTTATAATGAGAGAAGTATAATTATTAATTTTACACAATATTTTTACGTACAATACTGAACGTGAAAAGAAAAAAATAAAAAAACATCAGAATGTATAAAATATTTGAATAAATTATTTTATTAATGGTATTTGAATTTTCGTAAAAAGCTACCTTTTAATAAAAGAAAAAAAAACCCCAAAATTTTTGGGTTATTTCAGAGCAATCACTTTCAACATAATCATGAAAAATTTCCCTTTTAAATATTTTTTACATTATAATGGCAGTGAACTTGGCTATGATTTTCCATATAAACAATATATAAATATATATTTCTATCATAGCAAAAAAAAAAAAAAAAAAAAAATTGAAATAGTTAAAAAATATATATTTATATGCATATGTTTTCAAACCTGGATTCATCAATATAAAATGGCAAACTTTTTTTCACTAATATAAAGAGATATTTATTACCAATACTATGTCAAGGCAGGTAATCAATATCTATCTATATTGAAAAAAGAAAGCTTTGCTATTTTATAGTGTCGAATCCAGTTTTAACCAATATCGGCCGGTCCGGCGCTCACCGATATTGGCCGGTCCGGCGTCTGCCGATATCGGCCGGTCCGGCGTTCGCCGATATCGGCCGGTATTGGGTCCCGATATCGGTCGGTATTGGGTGCCGATATAGGCCAATATTGGAAAAAAAGTTTGCCATGCAATATCGGCTAATATCGGTATACCGATATTGGCCGATATTGCGAAATCGCTGTTCCCGATATTGGCCGATATTGCTGTGCTACCTGGGTAGTTTAAAAATAATACATTTGTAGGTATTCGCCTCCTATATATTAATTTTGAAATATTACTAAAAATAAATAAATAAATAAATAAATAAATAAATAAATAAAACTCTTTAAGCAATTTTTAAGAGTTCAAGCACCCCAGAATTTAATATATTGAAATATTAAATGCTAAAAATGTTCGTTACAATGGCTATTAAAATACGTTTGTATTTGGTGGTTTGAATTTTTAATTAAAAAAGTACTAATTTGAAAAGAAAGTTGCGAGTATACCTCATATATGATTATCTTGTTTTCCGTTACATACAAGAACTTTTAACTTGGATATATTTGACTGCGTTGTTCTAAGTCATAATGTAGCTATAAATTCTTTCTTTTTGAGCCTTGAATATTTTTATATTTGACGTCATATGTATTTCCACAATAACAACCCTTTTTCACTATTTATTTTCCTATCTTTCTGGCATTTCCAGATTTTCTTTAATAACTGAAGTATTTGTTTATTTTGTCTATATTATCAACAAAAAAAGTTATTGTCGTTAAAATGCTTTTTAAAATACAGGGTTAAAAAAAAAAGGTTAGTTTCCCGAAACTATAAAATATAACAATTTTTTCTTTTTTCTTTTTGCTATTGTGTTCCAGAAACAAAGCTGAAAAATCTTCTGATAATCATCGGAGAGACATTTTAAATTAGTTCTTAATTCTTTTTTTCTATTTGTTTATTTTATTTTATTGCAAAAGGTGTTTTGAAAAAAGGCGTTATTATATTTATTATATCATTGATGCAAATAATTTAATTTTGTGAAGTTCAAACATATTACTATTTCGACATTTAATACACGTATTGTAAATTTACTCTCTGTGTAAAGATATTATTTTTATATGTATGTGACTTAGAAAGTTTTTTTTTTTTTTTTTTTATGCTTCTTTGAAAACAAACTTTTCCACGAAAAGTTTTTATTAAAAAGTTAACAGAAATGTATTTTTAAATCTACTGTTATCAGAAGGTTGTTTAAAAATTTTTAAATAATATTATAATATTATTTTCTTTAAATGAATCCTGAAACAAATACATATTCCATTAAAATTTTAATTACAACGATCATAATATATATGCTTCTAAATTCCAAGATACAATAACTTGGTGCTGACATTTAACTTCCAACGTTGTGAATAGATGGCAGCACTAAACGACGTATTACTTGAATTTCAAGTTATAACTATGATTATCATTTTAACTATTTTAAACATAACTTCGGGTGCTGCATTTCATTAAACGTTTCGTTAAAATATACAGTAAAGCAATTTTTGATGCATCATAATCTTTCAAACATAACTAATTAAATATATAAATTTTAAAATTAGTTTTAATTTCAAAACTTACGCTACAAAAATTATAGTTAAAAAAAGAAAGAAAATGTTATATGGGAAATAAAATAATGCGAATTTCTTTAAATATTTCAGTGCTCTGTAATAAATTTTGAAATATATTGAGGCGGTGCTATATTGTTTATTATGAAGAATTACAGCAGCATTTTTATAATTATATATTTAAACGAACCTATTTACTTTTTATACGATCATGTTAACATCATAGTTGATATTTATAGGAATTTTTCATTGCGCAGTGCATTCTTTATTGAAATTGCAGTTTTTAACAACAGAAAAGCTTTATTTTCGTTTGTAGAAAAAGTATTGTTATAAAAAATTACAGAATAATTTTTGCAATACAAAACAACACACGCTTTTTACTTTCATTTCTTGAAAACTACTATTTGGTACATGCAATCTAATGTATGTAATGCATGTATTTTGAGTATATTTTATTTTGTATTAATTGCAAAATAATTTTTATTAATTGCATAATAATTTCTATTACTTGCAAGTATACAAACAGAGATACTTGCAATGCCTCCAGAAGTGCGATTTACCCTTAAAAAATCCAAAATAGGTCTAAAAATTTTAATCACGTTTATTTTTACGCTTTGCACAGCTGCCAAGTCTTTCGTATTTTGTGAACCAATATTCGAGAATACAAATATTTGGTTTATTTAATGAAGAAATTCTGCGATTAGAGTGAAGAATATTTCTGTTTGGAAAAAAAGGTGGTTCTTAAGAAACTCTAAATTCACGGTTTCGAAAGAAATTATAGAGTATTTTGACATGAAAGTATCATAGAAATATCTTTGCTTGTAAATATACATGTATGTTATACAGGGTCGTACTGGCATAACTGTTAGGGCGGTGGCAAAATGGATATAAAGGGCGCCGTTTGTCTTACAAAAAGGCCCAAATGCATATATATATAAGGTGTGTCCCAACGAAATAAAGCCACCCTAATTCTGTGCCGTAACTGGACACGAAACAAACAAATAAGAACCAGACAAATATATTAAGAAAGTCCATATACAAATACATAATACATAGTAACTCATTCCCTGCCCCACCTGGGCAGGAGAAAAAGATGAATGTGTAAAAAAAGAGGGGAAAAAGTGTCCCGCCGAAATAAAACCACAGTCAATATTAGTATGTATTGGTAACTACCGACATTCGAGCTGCTGCAGGTCAACATTTTTATGATGTCAGGAAGTTGTCAAATACTTATTCTGAGCCAGTCGGAATTTCTGCAGACTTTAGAAGGCTGAATTTTCTATTTCTTCTTCAGTATTGGAATGGGAATGAAAACCCACCTATCAAAGTTCGAAAAAGGACAAATAACAACTTTTAAGGAAAAAGGTCTTTCACATAGACTAATATCTAAGCAAATCAAACGATCTAAAACCGTAACAAACAATTTTGTAAATCAGGGAAATACGTACGGGTATAAAAAAAAAGTGGTGTACATGCAGAAAAATGACTTCCAGGCAGTAAAGAGAAGTTTTGCGTCGTCTTCACGAGGTGGTATTTCCCTAAAACAGTTGACAAACGAAGATAACATCCCTGTGACAGAATCAACCTTGAAACGAATTGAAAAACGTATAGGCATCTTGCAACACAAGAAAAGGAAACAGCTGCCCATGTTGAAAGTTATCCACATGCAATGGAAAGTCGATTAGGCCAAATATCATCGAACCTGGAAGGACCAGTGGCATCGTGTTATAGTCTCAGATGAGAAAAACATTAATTTGGATGGGCCAGACGACCTTGCTTTCTATTGGTATGACATGAGGAAAGAAGAGAAATTTTTTCCAAAAGAGAGCAAAGTGGAGGCTCATTAACGGTGTGGGGAGGCATCGGTTATGGAGATAAACATAACCTGGCTTTTCTCTCAGGCCGCATGAAGCCTACCGATTACCAAGAAATGCTAGAAAACCATTTACTGTCATTTGCAAAGAGACTTTGTAGACTAAGTTGGATCTTCCAGGCGGACAAGACCTCCATTCACGTTCAAAAATCCTCCTGGGAATGGTTTTTGGATAATCGGGTACATGTCATGGAATCACCTGTACATTTTTCCTGATCTCAATCCCCAAGAAAATGTATGAGGTATCCTCAGTAGGGCTGTATATGCCAATAACAGACAGTTTCAGTCTGTGACAAAATTGAAGGTCGTCATCACTGAAGCGTGGGAGAATATTGATGCTATTTTCTTCCAAGGATTGGTAAATGGTATGCCACATCGTATATTCCACGTCATATATAACCATGGCGGATATATTGTCTATTAACAGTAGTGGCTTTATTTCGGCGGGACACTCCCCCACCCCCTCCTTTTTTTACAAATACATTTTTTCCTGCCCAAGTAAGGCAGGGAGTGAGTTACTCCTTGTAAATATGTATTTGTATATATATTTTCTTAATATATTTGTTTCGTTCTTATTGGTTTTTTTCGTGTCCAATTACAGCACACAATCACGGTGGCTTTATTTCGGTGGGACACACCTTATATACACTTACAGTGAAACCTCCCTGTGCGACCACCTCCCCGAACGATCATTTTTGCATAGAACAAAATTTATTCCCATAGGCTCAATACTAATTTTACCTCCCTGTCAGAGACCATCCCAGTTGAACTCCCTCCATGAGCGACCCATTTCTTTGAAGAAAACGAAACAAATTCCTTTTTTTCCTGGTCGCCTGAAGAAGTTTTATTAGAAAAATAATTCCGGAGAGCGCATTAGTCGTCAAACTTCTAAACTAAGATTAGATTTTTTTTATTCCGGTAACTTTTAAGTGTTTAAACTCCCGTGTGCCTTTTTAGACAATGAATTTAACACTGGTGACAAATTAAGGATGACGGTAAATACACTTCCCTGCCAAATTCTGTCAGGAAACTCTCAAGGAAATAGATAAATGAATGAAATCGTCATTATTTGTTGGCATAAAAAAAAAAAAAAAATGCATTTATTTACTGAACTTCGAAAGGATTTCGAAATAAAAGTTATAAAAGATAAAACCGTAAAATCAAAGCAAACGTCAACGTATTCATTTTTTACACTCTGCAGTAATTATCTTATAAAAGTTTAAGTATCAAAACATAAGTTAATTGCATATTTTTTTCCTAATGTGAAAAATGAATTTTAGTAACATTGTTACCTTTTTTCAACAATTAAAATCTAGATTTAAACATGACCTCCCTTAAGAGACCATCTCTTGGAGCGACCAATTTTTAATGGAACACACACACACACATACATACTATACAAATTATGTATAAAAAAATACTTTAAAAATATATACGACTATTTTGTTATAGCGAAAACTTTATTCCTAAAATAATTATGACAACCAAATTAGTATTTTATACTATAGAAATGTAATTTACACAAAAATAGTTTCCCGCAAAACATTGCACTTCTGATGTTAGACCAGTGTTGCCAACTTAGAGGTATTTTTTTTCCACCACACTTTTCTAAAAAAGCTATCTCTATTTTCGAAATCTGCTCACCTTATTTAATGAGTTAATTCAAACTTTACCCCGAATATCCGAATAACAATCTCCATACAATTATCTCCAAATGGAAAATGAAATATTAAAATAAAACAAACAAAAACAATTTCGTTGGGTCAAAACTCAAAAGTGCAAAACATTATTTTATACAATTGAATAACATTTTATATAATACAATCTCTAGGATACAAATACTATTTATGGTGTAAAAAATTTCAGAAAATTAATTTTGGTTTAGGGCAAGAAGGACGTCTATTTTACGTGAATTATTTTAAAAAATTGTTTTATTTCTTTATTTTTTCAACATTAAAAAATTATCATAGAGAAGCATTTGGTTTGAATCCCGCTATTTAAACAGTTTAAATATATATATATATATATATATATATATAGTCTGAAATTGCATGAAAGAAAATATTCTTTAACATTATTACTACAGGTTTCGTTATTATTCACTTTAGTTCGTAGGTAGCAATAGTGATGGGCGATTCTCGAAAATTCGACAATCGAGAAAAATCGTCATCGTAAAAAATCACAATCGATACAGCCATCGATTAATTCCTAGAATATACAATCGAGATGTTTTACAATCGATTATAACGAGAGAAGTTAAAAACAATTGTTGGAAAACTTAGCTATTATTCTGGCCGAAAATTTCATAGTAGTGATAGGGCTTGATCGATAATTCTGCAATCGCAATTATTTGCTCCCGATTTAGGGTTAAGGGGTTACTTCAGTCAAGCGAAAAGACCTGCTCGCTAATGCTAATCTTATGGAAGAAATTTATAAAGATATCTCATTTAAATTTCAGTATTTTAAAATGATTTTCTTTGCATTGGAATAAATTCCCCTTTCTTCTTTATGAAACTGCAATGTCCAAATCGCGTAACTATGGCGCATTTGATGAATCAAATAACCTTTCTATACTTTTTAGATAACTCCAAAAGGTTTGATACAGTTTAAAGTTCCCCTAAATGTCAAATAATGTGGAATTTCCCCATTGATCGAAAACAAAAGTTTCTTTCGAAAAACGTAAGGATAGTAAAGATACCTGCCAAGAGGGAACCTGTATAACACGGAAACTGTTTTTCAGTACCTAGCGATTCCAACATGACTCTGTAAGTCTGTATCGAAATCCAAAGTAGCTATTTTATGACTCATTTAAAAACTCATTTTTTATTTTAGACGCATTAGCTAGAATCGATTAGCATTTCCCTCTTTTCGATAAAGGCAAAAGGTTTGATACAAATTAAAGTTCCCTAAACGTCTAAAGTGTATCAAATGCTGTGGAATTTCTCCGTTTATCAAAAACAAGACAGCTTTATCGAAAAACGGAAGGATAACCAAACATTACATAACTGCTGAGAGGGAACCTGCCTAACACGGAAATTGTTTTCCAGTGCCTAGCGATTCCAACATGATTCTTCAAGTCTATATCGAAATCCAAAGTAGCTAGTTTCTGACACATTAACTAGCTCATTTTTTATTTTAGGCGCATTAGCTAGAATCGATTAGCATTTTCTTCTTTTCGATAAAGGCAAAAGGTTTGATACAAGTTAAAGTTCCCTAAATGTCTAAAGTGTATCAAATGCTGTGGAATTTCTCCGTTTATCAAAAACAAGACAGCTTTATCGAAAAACGGAAGGATAACCAGACATATATAACTGCTAAGAGGGAGCCTGTCTCATACGGAAATTGTTTTCCAGTGCCTAGCGATTCCAACATGACTCTTCAAGTCTGTATCGAAATCCGAAGTAGCTAGTTTTTGACACATTTACTAGCTCATTTTTTATTTTAGGCGCATTAGCTAGAATCGATTAGCATTTTCTTCTTTTCGATAAAGGCAGAAGGTTTGATACAAGTTAAAGTTCCCTAAATGTCTAAAGTGTGTCTAATGATGTTGAATTTCTCCGTTTATCGAAGACAAAGAAGCGTTATCGAAAAATAGAAAGGTAAACAGACAAATATATCCGCTAATAGGGAATTCTATAACTAAAATAAAACTTCAATGGACTTCATTTTTGGTATTTTGGATAATTTTAATCTTCCAATCCTTACCAACGTGGTATTAGATGATGGGTCTGGAAAAAGTAGAAAAAACGCCCCCCCCCCTCCCCCGAAGCGGCATTAGGCCCCAAATTGACAGTAGGGCAGACCAAGGATGAAAGTTAACTTCATGTAAGAGAGGACTAGGGAAATTGAGAATGGTAAAAAAAACCAAACCATTGAATAAGAAAAAATTTGAAAAAAAGAAAAATGGTAAAAGAACAAGTGAAGCGTGTGATTAGAGCCAGACAAATGGAGAGGGGCCCGATGGGCCACAGCTGGTCCAGAATGAGTGCCCGAGTTGTCAGAATGTGTCAAGAACTTGGAGAATAGTATCTACAATGAAGAAAAATAATGAGACAAAATATTATGAAAAACAGATGAAAAATACCAATAGCCTGAGGCTAAAAGTAAAATGTTTCACTGGGCGGCGTCCCCTGGTGGTAGTAAAAATAAAATTGATACGAAAAGATAGGGAAGAGTGAAAAGACTTTATTTTGGGAATTTTATATTTTTTGCACAAACAGTATACTAAAGGTTTGAAGAAACAAAACTTTAAAGCGCCCTCTTGAGGCGAAGAAGGGAGTTAAAATTAAGAAACATATGTCCATATTCTTTATTCGATTTTAGACACAATTTTATGTTAGTCTTATAATTTTCCTATGAGTGGAAGATACCGTACCAGAGTACGAAAAAAAAACCGCCGCTAAGTATATTCCTTTAGAACATTTTAAGCCCAGAGGTCTCAAATTAACGGTGGATTGACAAAAGAAAGGCAGATTTAGAAAGGTTATGAGATTACCCTTATTTTAATACGTTACATGAGTGGGGTAAAATAATTTTGAAAAATTCTCTTCCCTGAGGCGCGACACTTAAAATCTTGAAAACACATAATTTGCAGTGCAATTTTGTTTTAACAATAGCATTCTAATATTAAGAGATATGGGACAGATTAGGAGGGCTAAAATAAGAGAAACATTGAAAATCAAAGACAAACTGGCGCCAAATTTACTAGAAAACTTCTATATCAACAACTGAAACCCGAACTGATGACTTGAGGGTCCTGTCCCTGCCGGCGAAGACACTCACGAGCTAATGCTAATCCTATGGGGAGGGATTTTTCTAATATCTTGTTTGCATTTCGACATTTTTAAATAATTTTTTTTGTATTGGATAGCCGAGGTCCATTTCTACAGCGCACCTTTTTCACTTTTTCGATTTTGGTCACAGATATTTTTAACAAAGTTACTTTCACTTTCAAAACCAGTTCTGAAAATGAAAGTGTCATTCTAATAATGTCTTGCAAATAGCGGTTGAAGAAAAAATCATCTTAGTAAGGGTGTACTCAAATCCAAACTGCTTATTTTCTGACTCATTTTACAATTCATTTTTGCTCTCAAAGGCTTCCAATTGGTACGTTTTCTTACTCAGAAACTATATAATGTACCGTAATGGTTGATTTTTTGATAGAGGCAGAATATATTTAAAAAAATGCTGTTAAAGTGGGCATTTTGAACCGAATTTCCCGAAGCGGATTGTGTTGGAAAAATCATTGTATTAAGGATGCACTCAAATCCAAACTGCTTATTTTCTGACTCATTTTTAAATTAATTTTTGCTCTCAAACGAATTTAATTGGTAGATTCGCTTATTCAGAAACTATATAATCTATCGTAATGATCGATTTTTTGATAGAGGCGGAATATATTTCAAAAAATGATGACAAAGTGGGCATTTTGAACGGAATTTCCCGAAGCGATTGTGTTAGAAACGAAAAATATTGTCCTTCTAAGAAAATAATTTTTTATATATCAAGTTTTAATTAATTGAACGAAAAATAAAAATACAGGTCGCTTATAAATCTCTTCAAAAATCGCGTCAGCAAGTTTCATATTTTTTTTATTAAAAATGAATCTGGTGTTATGCCAGAAAATTTCGAGTTGTTGAGCATGGAAAAGTATTTTTTTGAATACCACCCTAACATGATTCTGCTAAAACTAGCCATTATATAAAAATGAAATAAAAACTTGTCAAAAGCGGCCAGACAAAATTGTTAAAGTGGGTTTATCTCTAATCATGATTTAGTTTTTGTTTGTGAAATTAGTATACCTGACTTCGAAATCTACCTCCGTCTGTAGGCTGGGCCGGCAGGGATTTTTTATTTTTTCGCAACAGTTATAAAGAGAAAATAAAGAAATACATTAGACAAATTTTGAAGATTTCACAAAAATCCAAACTAATAAACATCCGGCCCGGCCTCGGGCCGCGCATCTATTTTCATTCACGGCAATCGGGCCGGGCCTAGCCTACTCTTTAAGGGCCGGGCCTTACTTTTTCCCTGAAGTTTCGGGTCGGGCCGGCCCTAACTTATTTTGTCTGCACACACCCGGGTACTGGTTTCATTTCTAATCTTCATGGCCCAAAATTTTCATTCCTAGTTTTCACCCAGCCCGTATGAAAATCATTGTCTCGGCGTGGCCTGGTCCGTTCAAATGTCAGTAAAATTAGGCTTGGCACAAATTTTTTGTCAAAAAATGCATACATTTTTAAATCGCCATTATCCTACAATTAAACATTCAAATTCATTCTTTTTAAAGAGTAGTAGATTTCTACGCTTATTAAAATACAGTTAAATTAAAATATAGTAAAACGTGTGAAAAAGAACCTGTCTATGACGGAATCTCGTTTTAAGCTGAAAAACGTGTTGATCCATGCAAAATTAATATACTACTACGTAAGAAAATAATATGTAATACATTTACACTTGCTAAGAAGGGAACTTGTGTTTAACGCATTTTTTTTTCCTTTTCTATGCAATTCAGTCTTAGATTTTACTGTATAGCATTTTTCAGATATTTAACGCTTCAATACATGGAATATGGATTAACAATATTAATGATAACTGAAACATTTACATACAAGAAATAGAGATTCATTAAAAAAATAAATATCGCACCCTGCGGCACTTCTATAAAAATGAAGATTATAAACATGAAAAGAAAAGTTAAGATAAATATTTTTGGCTTGAACTCCTCGTACGAGACAAATTTTTAACCAAATCGACGTAAAAATCACTGTTTTGTAATAATTCACTCGGGCCGTGGCGGGCTCGGGCCGAGATTTTAACTTTTATACCGGGCTGGGTCGGGCCAATAATTTTTTGCTACGGGCCGGGCCGGGCTCGGGCCGAACTTTTAACTTTTTTACCGGGCCGGGCCAATATTTTTTTTTGTACGGGCCGGGCCGAATTTTTTCTTCTCTGAGTCAGGCCGGGCCCCGGCCTGGAAATGTCGGCCCGTGCAGACCTCTACTACAAGTCTTTTCTTTTATGTACAGTTTGGCCGAATATTCGGTTTCATTTTTGTTTTCAGCCCAAAATCTTAGTTTCGACGAAAGTACTGGCGAATATTCGATATTACTATAACTGCCCTTCCCTAGCCTCCCCCAAACGGCACTCCCATCTGTTGAGCCGCACATAGTATGTATTCACATACAAGGGGATAAATTTAGAAGGTATTACTAATCGTTATTTTTAAATTAAATTATTTTTTAATAATTTTTTATGTTTATAGCACCTTATATTGAATTATTTTTGTTTCAATCAAATTATTTTTTAATTAATAATTATGTACTGCTGTTTCTACTCAAAACATTATTCAGATAACATGCATATATGTATGTTTATGTTAATTACTTTGAATTTATTTTTAAAACAGTTTCGCTTTCGTTTTCGGTCGAAACTAGGAAGGTAAACGAAATTCGGTTTCTGTCGAACACTATTTTTATGTTTGTAAATGAGCAGAATTTTTCGTTAAAAAATATTTCTTTGAGAACCGCTTTAAGGATTTACCACGTAATCATAACTTATAAATTTCAGAAAATCGAGTCTTATTTTAGCGGCTTTATCCACGGAAAACTTCTTTATGTGGCCAAAATCTGGAATAGACGATTCTATGTAGGTAAAAAAAACAAACAAACAAACAAAAAAACAAACAATAAGCATTATATTATAATTATAACATAAAATTTAAACTAATCAAAATTTTCTCAAAATTGCATTTTTAAATTGTTGACTACGACACGATTACTTTAATAATAATGAATTGTTTTACTTTTGTCAGCTTTTTTTCTTATATAATTATGCAGTGCATTAAGGACTTTTTTTTTATCATCATAAATCAGTATTTTTCTACGGTAAAAGTTGAATACCCTCTTCAAATAATCAGCATTAAAAAAAATAATAATAAATAAAATAATAAAAAGAAAAGCTTTTCGTAATTTCCACTCTTTGTCCCGTCTAGTCACTAAAATAAGTCATATTTAATTAAAAATTACTGTATATTTTAATTTCAGATAAGCTAAATTTAAACTACAATGTTCGCCGCAACTCACACGCACAAAAAACGCACCAGAAAAGAGGCAATAATTTCAAATATATTTACATTTTTCAAAAGTAATATGTATCAAAATTATATTTAAGCATTGTATTACAAAATAAAAAACAAAGTCAAAGAAAATAGAAATACTTGAGGGGGCTCGTCACTCAACTTCCAAATTCTCCTCCGTCTATAAACTTTTGATGCATTCGTATATTTAAAATATCTTCTCGGAAAATTCACATTTTTAACATCTTTTTTTCTGTGAATTCTTCTTAAAATTTTAACACTTGACACACTCGTAAGATTTTAACACTTCATATAAAATTAAGTCTATACCTTAGAAATATCTTGAGAACTAAGAAAAAAAAAGAAACTTTTAGGAAGTGTACACAAAAAATAGAAGTTAAAAATATTAATTTCCCGAGGAGATATTTCAAATATATGAATCTATCCAATGTCCATAGACTTTACATTAGTGAGGAGAAATCGGAAGCTGGGTGACCAACCCCATTAATTGCTTAATGTGGAAAAAAAATTAAAAGAAGAAGAAGAATCTTGTGTCGTGCGTTAATTAGTATTTCATGGGAAAATACCTCCAGCAGAAAGATATGGAGCACCAGAAATCTCAGAATACAGTATAATCAATAAAAAGTGTCACATCTGGTATTACTACAGAAACCATTGGGTGTCTATAGAACCCATTATCTAGTTAACTCGAAACCCCGCAGAAATGGTAATTTGTCTTCTTAGGAACAAGATCCCATCCCACGTTATTGACTAACAGCATTGAAAACTGAACACAAACTGCACTTCTCTTTACTTATATTCACCCATTCTTTTGTAAAACATCTTTTACAGTTTTAGTGGTTTGTCTATTTATTTTCATTACATGTGTATTTTTCAATTTATAAATCGAGGTAGTGTTTGAAGTTTAAAGCGGTTAAGCAGATCCGGTTTAAAAAAAAAACGTTTTTAGATATTGGCATTTTCGGATGCTAAAAGTGTAATCGAATTTTTAAATATATATGAAAAATTAACGTTTTCTTCTTTCGAAAGCAAAATTTACATAAGTTTCCATTGCAAAATCTTGTGAAGAATTAGTCTTGACCTTGGCGGTCTAACACTTATATTATCATTAGGAAACTATGGAATGCTCCACTTTAGTAGAACAAGAGTATCAATTTATGTGTCTGTTTGTGAAGAGTGAACGTGTATGTAAGTATGTGTGTGCGTGTCTGTGGGGGGAGGGGGGGGAGGTTGCTATTACAAAAACACGATAATAGTTTTTTGAAAGTTATTTTTACAGAGGCACTTGAAAAGTCTGACCAAGTGACCAAGGGCACCATGATTACAAAAACACGATATTAGTTTTTTAGAAGTTATTTTTACAGAGGCGCTTAAAAAATCTGACCAAGAATGGCGTGATGACAAAAGCACGATAGTAATTTTTTGAAAGTTATTTATACAGAGGCGTTGAAAAAAAATTTGACGAAGGGCGCCATGACTACTAAAACAAGATATTAGTTTTTAGAAATTGATTTTTGCACAGGTGCTGAAAAAAAAATTGACCAAGGGCGTCATGATTACAAAAACACGATGTTAGTTTTTTGAAAGTTATTTTTACAGAGGCGCTGAAGAAATCTGACCAAGGGCACCACCATAATTTCAAAAACACGATTTAGTTTTTTGAAATTTATTTTTACAGAAGTGCTGAAAAAAAATCTGACCAAGGGCGCCATGATTACAAAAACACGATAATAGCTTTTTGAAACGCATCTTTAAGGAGGCGCTGAAAAATATCTGACCAAGGGCACATGATTAGAAAAACACGATAATAGCTTTTTGAAAGGCATTTTTACAGAGGCGCTGAAAAAATCTGACCAAGGACGCCTTGATTACAAAAACACGATATAGTTTTCTGAAAAGCAGTTTTACAGAGGCGCTGAAAAAAATCTGACCAAGGGCGCATGATTAGAAAAACACGATAATAGCTTTTTGAAAGGCATTTTTACAGAGGCGCTGAAAAATATCTGACCAAGTGCGCCATGATTACAAAAACACGATATAGTTTTCTGAAAAGCAGTTTTACAGAGGCGCTGAAAAAAATCTGACCAAGGGCGCATGATCAGAAAAACACGATAATAGCTTTTTGAAAGGCATTTTTACAGAGGCGCTGAAAAATATCTGACCAAGGGCGCCATGATTAGAAAAACACGATGTTAGTTTTTTGAAAGTTATTTTTACAGAGGCGCTGAAGAAATCTGACCAAGGGCACCATAATTTCAAAAACACGATTTAGTTTTTTGAAATTTATTTTTACAGAGTTGCCGAAAAAAAATCTGACCAAGGGCGTCATGATTACAAAAACACGATAATAGCTTTTTGAAACGCATCTTTACAGAGGCGCTGAAAAATATCTGACCAAGGGCGCCATGATTACAAAAACACGATATTAGTTATTTTTTTACCTTATTTTAACAGAGGCGCTGAAAAAATCTGACCAAGGACGCCATGATTACAAAAACACGATATAGTTTTCTGAAAAGCAGTTTTACAGAGGCGCTGAAAAAAATCTGATCAAGGGCGCATGATTAGAAAAACACGATAATAGCTTTTTGAAAGGCATTTTTACAGAGGCGCTGAAAAATATCTGACCAAGAGCGCATGATTAGAAAAACACTATAATAACTTTTTGAAAGGCATTTTTACAGAGGCGCTGAAAAATATCTGACCAAGGGCGCATGATTAGAAAAACACGATAATAACTTTTTGAAAGGCATTTTTAAAGAGGCACTGAAAAATATCTGACCAAGGGCGCCATGATTACAAAAACACGATATTAGTTTTTTGAAAGTTATTTTTACAGAAACGCTTTAAAAAATCAGAACAAGGGCGTCATGATTACCAAAGCCGCCTCTGACAATGGGACCAAATTAAATAAAAATAAAAATATGCTGTCTTAAATTGTCATTCCCTTTTTATTCTTGTCTTTTGTACTTTTACAAAAAGCAGAAATATCAAACTACCGGGCAGCAACCGCGGGCGCTTAATATTTGACAGAAAATATGCTAAATACGTTATTAATACTAATATTAATTTATGTGGAAGTTACTATTCTTCGGGGTACTGAATAAAATCTGGACCAGGGCGCCATGACTATCAAATTCTCTGCCAATGAATCCATTTAAAATGAGAATATGTTTCTTATACAGTGTTTCGTCGCTTATACTTGCACAAAGGACAGAAATACAAAAATACCTGACAACACCAGGGTCGCTAAATACTTAGACGCAGAAAATATGCAAACATATTAGACGCAGACTTATTAGAAGCATTCTTAGAGCAGAACTTATTTAGGCGTATATCTAAATAAGTTAATACTTAATATTATTTTTCTTAGAATTTATCTTTAGTACAAGCTTTGAAACAAAGTCTGGTCCAGGATACCATGCGTAATAATGGCATATCTGATTGTCGATAACTTCTGTTATCTCGAAATTGGGTTATCTAATTGTCTTTGATCACACATAGTTTGCTTGTGCTATACTTTAAAAAATAAAAAGCATTACTTTTTAATTTTCCAAATGAAAAATTTTGAAAATTTTATGCCTTTCAGAATACACAACTTTAAGCGTGCTTTAAAAAAAAAAAAAAAAAAAAAGACGATGGGCGCACCGGGCATTTGCCTCGTTGCCCGGTGGGCCAGTACGACCCTGATGTTATATGTATTGTAAGACGCATGTAAGTGTTTATGGAAGGATATAAATAATAAGGAAATAAGAAGTATTAAGGTTTAAATAAAGGAATTAAATAAAAAAGGGAAGTATTTATTAATTTTAGCCAGTTTAGCTTTTAAATGACATCCACTAATCAGGCAGTTTCTTGTAGGTTGTTTTTCAGTTAATTTAATATTAGATATTTACTATTTGACCAATATTTTTTCTTGTAATAACTTCTTCTAATAACTATTACTTTCTAATATATCAATAGGATATCAAAAGTTATTTTTTTGTAAAAAATATAGCATGTGCATTAAATTAAATGTCTCAGTTTATGTGATCATTATTTTTTTTCGTAATTTGTAATTTTTGCTTTTTTAAAATTGGTGTTTTACTTGATCTGTAAATTTCGATCCATTTTCTTTTATCTAAAGTGCACGTTATAGACCGGTTTTTAAAGATATCTGAACATATTCTAACATAAAAAAATAAAAAATTAAATGGTAAAATAATGATAATAATAGCAATAAATGATATAATAGAAATTACTATAGAATAAAATAGGAATCATCTTTTATTCTTTCATTTCTATTCAAGTTCTTAAAACTTTTTCCTTTAAGATTACGTTTCTACTTTACTACCATTCATATTTTATACGGCAGAACGTTATGGATAAATTGTAATATTAATTATAAATTGTAAAAACATGGTCAAATTAATTGCCTAAAAAATAATGTGCAAGTTGACAGCTGAAGAATAATTGATAAACTTCAGATATGGCGAACGGAGAGCTAAACATCTGACAAAAGAAGTAATCAATGAAAAAAAAAAAAAATTCTGTAGAAAAAGAAGCTTTGCAGTTGTAAATACTCAGGATGCAGACCAAATATTCTGGAAACTTTAATATTTATTGAATTTCATCATTTCTAATTTATTCACATGGTTTTCTTAAATTTACATATCCTAATAATATTATAAATGTGAATTGAATGTGTGTATGACTGTTCGTTTTTCAATTTCGTTAAACATTTCTAAAGCAATGGGAACCATACTTTTCTCCAACTAGGCATTTTAACCATTCTGACTAGACCTGCCATCTGTTGTAGCTTCAGAATGTCCCCTCCACAAGCAAAAAAAAAAAATCACCAAATATTATTTTAACGATAGATAAGTGGGAAAGTAGGAAGATAACATTTTTTAGAAAGTCATTTTTTCCTACGCGTACCCGTCTCTTAATTAATCCGTTTTCATCATTAATATATAAATTATTTACGTTGTAAACATCCCTTTTTCTATTGCATCTAAAAAATTCCGAACGATGAATAAGGTACCATTCTAAAGGTTTTTGTGCCGGCGCACAGTGGGGAAGGAAGCCCCCAAAGTTGGCAAGAAATAAAATTTACTTTGAACAAAAAAAAGACATCATGCATTCTTTTATAGATTTTACGTAGTAAAACTTAAAACTTTTACATAAGTTATAGAGTAATTTATTAATTTACAAAGCTTTTTCAAATATTTTCTGTACAAAAATAAGTTAAAAACAAGAAATTAAGGTACTTTTATACAACTTAAATATTTATAAATCATCCATAATATCGCACTAAAAATGCAAAAAAACTGGTGTGCAAACACAATTAATAATTTTAATTATTCTGAAGAACACCTTAAAGTGAATATCAGCGACTCGTTTTGAAGGAGTGAATTCCCCTCTCTCAGGCAAAATGTATACTAGTATCAGGACAGCAGAAGCAAAAGTGTTTCTGCTGTCTTAGTAGTAGCACACACTTTTTCTCTGAGGAAGAAGCACTTATTTTTTCGAAATACGTCGTTAATATCAATTTTATAGTGTGTTTTAAAATTTTTAGAATATTTCATTCATAATATCATCTGAGTCATCATCACTGTCACTATCCTGATCACCAGGTACATTGAGCGATAGAGTTTTTAACAAATGTAGGGCTTCTCGTGGCAGATTTTCTTCTTTTTTTTTCTTTTCATTTTTCTGCTGGTGATCACTGGATCCGAACTTAGATGCAAAAATAGGGCACTTCTTCTTATAACATTATACTGTTCGCGAGATAATTTCGCGTATCAGCCAGAGCATCTTCTCCTGACAAGCGCGGTTGTGATTTTGCAGATTTTGTATAAGCATTTTGATATTTGTTAGCTCGCTTCGGATTTGCATGATATATCTTTTCAAACTTTGGAGTTAACATAACTTTTAAACTCATACATGACGCGTACACTAACGAAGATGTAGAAATATAATCGCGTAATAGTTTTGCTCTTAATCTTTTTGATCGTTCAGAACACCTTTCAAACGGAATATGAGACCGGCCACGTTTACTTGTCAATGACGCTACAGTTCGTTGTTCAAATCCAGGAAATGAAAGCGATTTATCATGAAAAAGTTTTCCTTGTCTCGACAGGCCTATTCCAATCGGAATTTGTATTGAAATTAAAAACATTTTAGCTTCTTTTTTAAGTCTATAGAACTAATACATACGCAGTCTGTCCTATTCTGGAGGTCTTTCACCAAAAATTCATACTGCTTTTCAAAAGATTTTTCTTTCAAACATTTCATGATATTCAGAAGTTCGCTTCTGCTAATATATAATGTATTTAAATTCGTCTCAAAAAAAAAAAAAAAAAAAAAAAAAAAAATGTAATCATGTTTATGTACGTACACTAACAAAAAATTGAGGATGATTAACTATAAAAATGACCATATAATTAAAAAAGGGGCAAAAAGGAGCAAAATTTTCTGACATGCTTACCATCCTAAAACTCAAACCTTGTAGAAAAAATTATAGTTGACTCTTTACTCGCTTTAATTCATAACTAAAACCTTTAATGTTTGTAGACACTGTTAAATTTTTTTTTTATAAATTTCGCTACTATATATTCTAAGTGTCACTTTATCCGTAAAATGCGTATAAAAAAAAAGTAAAAGTTATTTTATTTTTGTTAGATACCTGAAGTTGAAGGTTCCATAGTCAAAAAATATTATTTTTAAATTATTACAGCGTAATTAACAAACGAATGTTGAAACAAAATTACTTATTTTTTTTTCCATTTATTATCATTCTACCATATGCAGTTTAACATCTTACTTTAATGACGACCAACATAACTTTGCACATTTTTTAATACTAGGCAGATGTTTATTGACATTTGCTCTATTAAAGTGACGTATGACCGAAGTTCAAACTAGAATTTCATTTTTTCGATTTTTTTCCAGATTTTAAGGTTTTTTGCCCCACTGTGCGGCGTTAGCCAAAGTGTACTCACATTTTGGTAAAATGTATTTTAATTAAATTTTGCAGTTCATTAAAAAATAAATCAGCACTCTTTTCATAAATAAAATGAAAGGTTTTTCTTAAATCAATGTTTCCAAAAAAAAAAAAAAAAAAAAAAAAAATAAATAAATAAATAAAATACCACATTATCTCATGCTTAACAATGTTTATAAAAAAATAAATAGTACCCAAAATATAAAGTGTGATGTCTCGGCAAGAGTTTATTTTATATTTATGATTAAAAAGCGGATTTGAAATATTTACAAGAATAGCTACCATCCATCGATCGAAGCATTAGTTTTTCACGTGTGGCCTAAATGCTATCCTTTGGTTTATTCGATTGAATTGTATTTTATACGTATTCAATTTATTTTTCTTTGTCCCATGTTTTTCCCCGAAGTGATGGCATTATCGTTTAATGCAGTTAAAATATATGATTTTTAATTTTCCCGCAACGGTGTCTTTTGCTACTTTCTGTACTTTTTTACTGTAACTCTCAAGGAACAAATGATATGGTATTCTGGATTGACTAATGTTGTTTTCCGGTATTTTTATCCTTAATTTATCTTTAAAAGTTTAAATATGCATCTAAAATATATTAGACTGAAGTGCGAATATCTCGCATGTGTTCATGTCCGCTGATATATATTTTATTTCCGATGTCATCTTCCCTTTTTCTATGCACATACAAAACGCACAACGGTGAATGAGGTATCATACGACAAGTTTTTGAACAGTTTTTTAACATACTACACTCAAATTTCGTTAAAACGCGCTGCTTGATTAAATTTTTTTAAATTAAAATTTAATGAAAAGGTACCAGCGAATGTCAAAGGACTGTACTGAGAAAGCCTCGATTGGGTAGACTTGTCTGTTTATATTTGATGTATGCTGATCAGGGTTCGTAAATACCATATTTTCGAAAATATAAAAAAATATCCGATATTTTGATATGATATTTTCGATGTATATCCGATATTTTCAAAATAATCAACTTATTGATAATTATAAATATTGTCGACTAATATAAATTATAATTTAAAACATACTACATTTAGCATGAAAACTTAATAAAACAATATTCTGAATGTGTTTTTTCCTTATGTAACAAAATTGAAGATCAACTAACTGAAAACAGATACTATTTGCTCTTTACACTCACAAAAAAACAAACTGTAGAATTGATTATCAAAATTTCAGAAAATTTTGTGTTTTATACAACAAAATTATATTCAATATACTTCGTTTTTATTCAAAAATTTGAATACAAATGTGACCTTTTTCATTCTCTATCCCACTATGTAGTTTAAACTAAAGGAAACCAAAACCAGAAAGTATTCTATGGAGCAGTAAATAACTTCTCGAAATTAGAAAGGTTATCTTTAAATAGCTGTTTTAAGTAAATATTGTCCAACATAATTATTGGTTGTACATTCAGCATTTAAAAATTCAGCTTCAAATGTAAAGTTGGGAAAAGATTTTTTTGTGGTTGGGGGGGGGGGGGGAAGGAGGAGCTAAAATGGCCTACCAAAGCAAAAGTTCTTATCTACAGAATGACACAATCAATAACTGTTAAAAAAATCATTTACACATGTTTGACTGAAAATACCAAAAATATCATATGCAATATTTTGAAACTTAGTGTCAAATATATGAAAATATCGAAAATATCAAACTTCATGATATTTTAAAAATAAATATCGGACTTATATCGTGATATATATTAAGATTTATATCCAGTGATATATATCATTGAACCCTGATACCGATATATAAACACAGGGGTTCAAGTATATGTTACAATAACTAAAATCTCGATTTATATTTGTCAATTTTTAGAGTATTACCTCCAGTAGGAATCCCTAATTCATTCTTCCCACAAAATAAAAAGATGTAAAAAATCAAATTAATTTTATTTCATATGCTAAATGAATTTATTTTCTTAAATTAATCGCAACCCTAAAAATATTTTAATATATGATTATTGAAAAGAAGAATGGCCCTTTAAAGGGTTAAAATAGATATTGGAATAATTATTTTAAAACTTCGTAAGCAGGTTTCATTTTAAGCGTGAATAGAATATAGGCTACTTTTTATATCATTTAATCATTGTAGCTTTTAATACATTTCAAAATTTCATTAAATGAATACATAAATAATTGGTTTCTTTTTCATGAAAACAGCTATATATTTTTCAGTCTTGTTGAAACATCTTAAAAAGAAACTGAGCAAGAATATGGATATTTGGTAGTTACATACACGGAATAATTTATATCTGTTTAATAAAAATGACCACTTAATTCTTCTTGAAAATTAAAACTGAAAATAAAAACCATTTTGTATAATGTGTTGTTTTGTGTGATTTACTTTTCTGAAATTTTGTATGCATTATGATATCAGTAATTGCTTCATCTTTCATTTACGTTGTTCCTGCGACATTTGATAAGTTTTCCCAGTTTGAAATAGCCCCGTTCGCATTTTATAAGTCATCACTCTGGTTTATGCGTATCTTGTAGAAACATACTCGTATTAATTGATATTATTTTATAAAAATCACTATTTATAACTTTCTTGGTCTCACATCTTAAAAAGAAATTCAAGGAAAGTAAAAATGTTTTTTTTTAAAAAGCGCATTAAGTTTGAACCTTCAAATACTGCATGGTATAGCAACAACACTGTTTTATCTTTTATTTACACATTCCTGGCGAAGCTATTACTCTTCCTCAGTTTAAAATTATCCCGTTTATATTTTATAAATCATCACTCCATTGTTTATGCTTACCTTGTAATATCATGCTCGAATTACCTGATATCAATTTAATAAAAATGACCACGACTTTTTCTTTCTTGTTGCCATATATCTAACTAAACTTTTAAAATTTCGTAGTTTAACATTATCCCAATCATATATTATTATTCATCACTTCATTGCTTATATATCTTGTAGTAGCATGCTCGAATTAATTGATTGATTGTTTAATAAAATCCTAATTGTTTCTATCCTGTTCTCACATCTTACAATGTACATGAACAAGAGTAAAAATATTTTAAGAACAAAATCTTATTTTTGAATTTTAAAAGAACTGTATGATATATATCAACAGTACTGCTTTATCTTTTAGTTACGTATTCCTATCGAAATCTCTTAAAAATTCCTATTTAAAAATTATTATTCGCTGTTTATGCATAAGTTGTTGCAGCATACACGAAATAACTGATATATTTTCAGTACGGCGCCAGAACTTTCCCTACGTGGGGTGGGGCATGCTATCCCCGACATGGAGGGGGGTGGATAGAGTTCTGCGCGGGCCGAGTTGCACCCGAACCGAAACCGAAAATTACATTTGAAGTCAACCCTCAACCCGACCCGAAATCGCCAAAAAACATTTCCTCGACCTGCAACCTGACCCGAACCTGACATATTTCAATTCGCACCCGACCCGAATCCGAAATACTTTAACCCACAATAAGACCCAAACCCGAAATGAAAGGAAAGAAAATAAGGTTTTAATGCAATTATGAAAGTAATCTACAATTATATCTCTAATACCAATTTTATGTTTTATATAGAAAAGTGGACAAATTTGTATTATTTAATGTTCGAATATAGAAAAAACTGTGAATAGCAGACACATCGTTGAATAGAGTCCTGCATCGGGTCGGGTATACTTAATTTTCTTTTTTCTAGTCGGGATAAATATAACTTTCTTTCTGCTGGTCGGATTCACCCTAGAATATCTCTTGCTGGTCATATTTAAATTTTTTGCATTTCGGGCTGTTGGGATTTTCAAAAAAATATTTGAACAGAACATGTTTCAAATGAAAATAAATATGTATTTGCCTATGAATGAATATACGTGTATATTCAATTTACTGCATGATATATAAAATGTATAAGAAATATTGTCATAGATCATTCTTTCTTTAAGAACCATTTTTTTTCGTGTCTCGGAATATGAAAAATATTACGAACTATTCTTTTCTGAATAACAGATAAATACATGTATCGTAATTGTGATTGTTTATGCACACATACTCTTGTTACAAGTGTGTAGACTGGGAAGTGCCCACTATTCAATTCGCTAAACAGACGAGCTCTCCTTTCGGGAGTGTTCATTGTGGAAATTTCATTGTATAGAGATTTTTAACCTGAAAAAATATTTTGGGGAATTTTTTGAAAAATCGGGTCAACCCGAATCCGACCCTGAAGGGTCAAAACCCAACCCGAAACTGGCCCGATGAACTAGAAACAATGAAAGTCAACCCGAACCGCAACGAAAAAATGTAGCGCGGTCGGGTCGGTTTCGGGTGTGGGTAAAAGCAGGTTACCCGACTATTTGTAACTTAGGGCTTAATTTGTATCTGAAGACTCGGGTCGGGTTGGAACTAAATTTTATTTTTTGAAATGTTGCGCTTGGTAGGAAGTTCGTTCTTCCAAGGACAGGTCTAAGTCTTTCATTTTTTTCTGTAGACTTGGGCCGGACCGGGACCGTATTTTATTCTTTCGGGGCTATATCGGATGAGAATTTTTTCCCAAGTGTAATGTCCTGGTAACGTACCTGCTTTATTAGTAAAGAAAATGAACGATGAAGCAGCAAATCTTTGTTTCGTTTCTTTTCTTTTTTTCCCTTTTTGCGTTTTATTAAATAAAAGGTAGAGTATGTTTATAAATAAATGGCCCCTGGGCCGAAAATGCGAAGAAAGCAGACAGATTGGGCCGGCATGGTATGTTTGCTTTTATAACAGAAATGCACGGGTGTTTAGTGACAACAGTTTTTAGCTTGATACTATATTAATTTGAACAATAATATAAAAAAATACTCTTTGTTTACCCATTCAATTATAAAAATACTCGCCAAACACTTTTTTAATAAAAAGGCTGAAGTGAGCAGATAGATTTTCGCATGTCTTACATCTTCTTCAACTTTATTTCGTATAGGCGCCTAAAGAGTGCGTTCAATCGAATAAACATTGAACAGAAGTGAACACAAGTTCTAGACAAAATACAAGGTTTTCGGTAACATCTCGGCCATTGTGACGACTTACTGTGGCCGACTTGAGGTTGAATTCTCTAGCCTCAGACTACGGAATAAAATTTTATTTCAGAGTAAACTCGCAAACATTTGTTGTAATTTGGGTATGGGGCGGGACTCGGGATCCCGGGAAATCGGGACATTCCGCGTAAATCGAAACACCTGGCAACAATAAATTCACACTACGGTGATTTATACGCTTCATAGGTTTTCTGCAATTCGCGTTGCCGGGATTTTCACAAAAAGTTTGATTATAAGTATGTATCAGATGAAAATAAATTCGTATTTGAATATGAATGAGTATATATTCAATTTACTGCATGTGAAATGAAATAGAAAGAAGTGTTATAATAGATTATCATTTCTTTAAGAAACCATTTTATTCAAAGAGGTATAAGCGTACATATATTTAATATTAAGAATTGAAACAGTGTTCACTAAATGGAGATGTCCATTTTTCGGGAGTGTCCATTATGGTGGTATTGTATATGGATTTTTAACCTGAGAAATATTTCGATTTACCGAGTCTATCAGAACCCGATCCGCATGAGTTAAGATCCAAACGGAATCCGACCCGGAACGAAAATATATCATAATCCCGACCCGATCCAAGGGTCCAATCGGGTGCGAGTAAAAGCAGATAACCCGACCCGATACAGGTTTCTAGGAGGTATGGTTAGGCCGAAATTTCCAGGTCCAATCCCGGCCCGAGAATACGGGAATATCTCAGTGATTTCAAGAGATTTTTCTCTTATTTTAAGAAATTTCTGTCATTTGACCGAATAATTTTAGGAAATTTTCGACTTAGGGTTGTTATTTTTATTATATTTAGAAAAAAGGGATTTATAAGTGCTGTTTCTAATACGAAAAAGTATTAGGCAGCACAGCTGACGAACACCCATGTAATTTGACGAACATGCTGCTTTAGGTGCGAGTATTTTAGGTAAATGGTGTATTTTCTGTATTTTGAGAGTGAAAAGGGAAAAATCAAAGCGCAAAATTTCATGTTTTAATGAAATATAATCAAGGGTAAAATTTTTCAATTTACGGATTATTTTGAAAGCGTGGTTTCCTGCGTGGTTTGGGTTATATCCAACCCGAGCCTGGAAATACTATATCCATTCAGACTAAACCAATTAAAAAAATTAGTCAACTCGAACTGGACAAGTTTCGACCCAAAACGAACAGGCTGCAATCCGAACACAATCCTACCACAAAATTGAAAAAAAAAAAATCAGATTGTAATGGAATAATGGAAAAGTAACCTACAATTATATCTCTAGTACCAATCATATTATTTAGCAGAAAAATCAATATATCTGTATATGTACTCGTTGATACTCAAAAAATATAGTTTTTCATTTAAAAATATATTTTGGAGAACTTTTTGAGAAATCGGGTAGAATCGAACCCATCCGCTAGAAACAATTAAAGTTACACTGTAAAAAAATATTGTAAAATTACAGCCAAAATCAAGCAAGTCTTGCTGTGAAAAAATAAAGCACACGCGCAGTAAAATATTTTCAAGCAAACCGTGTAGTATTTTTCATATTCAACCTGACGTTTACGCATCACATGACATTAATGAGCCAATGAGATAAAAAGAGAATTAAAATTCACCACTTTTGTCTTCCACCCGCCATTTTATCCGATACGTACATAAATATTAGTATGGATAATAAAGATTCAAGGTAAGTTAAATTTGATTTTAATTTTATGTTTATTACCTTTATTCATTATATGAATACAAGTTATATATCTTTATTGTATTTTAATTTATAGAATTAAATTGCTTGCTAGTTAGTCTACTTCTTCAACGAACGTTTGAATAATAAATAATAATTTACTATCTCACTCAGCATAACCCTTGACGCAAAGTTATTCTATGAACGATTTAACTTACCGTTGTGATTTATACTTAATTTATGTACCAATTTTTCTTTCTAAAAGGGAATGACAAGAAATTTGAAACATTAGGAAGCACTTTAAAGTATTGGAAATATTTAAAATTAATATTTCTGTTTAAAATAAAAATAACAGCTTTACATCAATTTTAATGTATTACTTTTTGTGATTTTTTGCCTCCGATTTAACCAATGTCATACAATATATATATATATAAGGGGTAGCATGGATTCTTTTAAATGCATTTTTTGATATAGACATATTTTTCTGAGTTTTGCCATAGTTAAAGTTATTTCAGATTGTGCTCGATGGGGGCAAAACTCTTTTGTTGGACACAGTAAATCTAGTTGTTGTGTTATTTTATTCATATTCATACTTTTTTTTAAGAAATAATTTGAGTGTTAAAAGTTATTTACATGGAATTATTAATATATTGGCAAAAAACAAGCGAAAGCGTTCAACAAATAATAAATTAAAGAAACTGATATGACTAAAAAACAAGTCAAATTCAGAGATATTGCCCTACTCTGCACTCTCTAAAAGACATCCCAGGATCGGTTAAGCTACAAAAAGATGAAAAAGATCACTTGCTTTTTCCGCCCCAGCTATATAAACAAACATTTCCTTCGTGTCCCGCAACCGCTTCTAACTCCCCCACAATCCGCCCCTCACTAGGAACATCCGTTTCGGCCCCTAAAAAGAACTTGTGATTGCATTCCCAGATGGATGCAATATAGTTTCGGATTTTGTTTACACACCCTGCACTAGTGGCCATAACTTTCGGTTCCGACCAGTTCGGACACCCTTTGAAACCAAAGAGTCCGCTGTTTGATAAACAGGATGCAGGTGCCCAAACGTATGTCTGTTAGAAATATTTTCTCCAGAAGCAAATCTGCAAAATAAAGCGAAGTTTACACTCCATACTAAATAAAAAATAAAGAAAAGAGATTTCCAAACCAATAGCACATTCGATATCCGCCCACAAAAGTTGCAGGATCTTTAGATTGGCCAAAATTAGTTAAAACTATGAGAAAGAGGGCCTGTGAGGGGGAGGGCAAATACCATGCTATAACCACCCAAGAATAGTGGTAGCCACATTATTACTTACAAATCATCACATCTTTTGACGCATATTTTCTCAGCTCCCGTATTTTCTCAGCTCCCGAACTTAGTCCAAAAACCAATAGGTTAGTTAAAGGTAAGAACTTCTCTTTATTCTTCTATTCTTGCATTTAATCATTTTATAAATTCACTTCCATAAAAAGTTAAAAAAATATATATTTAGTATTTAAAACATTCAAAACAGTTTCGTTTCTTTAAAATTTATATTACTATAATTATTAAAAGTATTTTAATAGAAAATAAAGATTCCAAGCACTGTTGCTCCACGACTTTTTTTTTTTTTTTTTAACTAACCATCTCCCCCTCCCTTCTCCCCAGAAAAAAAAATTGCTTCAATAATTTGATAACTGTACTTCTCTAAAATTCAGTATTTATAAAAATAATTACAATTTGTATCAAATATGAAAGATAAAAATTATTCTCTTAAATTATTATGAATATCCTAATTGTTAAATTTATTTGAAAGTTACTATTTTGTTTCATTAAGTTCCTGATTCTAAATACAATCATTAAACAATTATCTATTTTTTTAAGAGTGTCCAATACTGGAATAGTTCATTATAGGAATTTAATGTTTTTTATTTAAATCTGCTATTACAATTAAAATTTGATTCATTATGGGAAATGTTTCTATGAGATTAGTTAAATATTTTTGTTAAATAGATTTAATATAATATTTAAAAAAACTGGAATATAATAATTATAATAAGATTCCTTAAGGATTTTTTGGCACATTTACGCTACTTACTATATTACTTTAAAGCAAAAAATGATATGATTTAAGTCTTATATTATTTTATTAAATAGTGCACATGGAATCATATTTAGTCAAAAACTAAAATTAGTTTTAAAGTTATTAATGAAATTGTTTATCAAAGTCTACACAATATTAGAATTTATGTATCTATATAGGTATTTTATATAATTATATATAACATTCTATAGTATTCTGCTGCATTGTGCAAATATGTATGGAATGTATTTTAGTCTATGAATTTTTTCATTGCATTTTACATCTGATACTTTAATTTATAAGCCCATTTTGGCTATATAAAATTATTTTGATTGGTTGAAAAATACAGGATAAATATAGCTGCTTACGTGCATTTTATGATGTATTTAATTAAATTTTATTTTATATACTATTATTGTTTTCTGTATCAGTGCAGCATATTGCATTCTTTTGAAAATTAAAATGCTTCTATTGTAACATCTAATTTTAAGTTATTTTATTATCTTAGATTTTTAAATTGTACCATTAGTATTATGTTGATAGAAGACTGTTGTTAGTATAGGGTAGATGTAGTAATGAAGTTAGGATTATTATATATAGAAAATTGTAATTATTTTGAGATTTCTTAGTGGGTTCTATATGCCAATTAGATTTACTTTAATATTGTTTTAGTATAACAATTAATGTATAGTATTATTACATGCCATCTTCATTTTGAATTTTGGTTAATACTGTTATATGAACTTGTAAGATAAATATTTTTAATTTGCATATTCATAAATGTAAATGATCATTTGTGTTGGTTTATAATGGTTATATAGGGTAGATGTGCCAGTAATGGACACCCTTTAATGTTTTTAATTCATAAAAAAAATAACCAATAAAAATGTAGCTGTAATTATTTTTTTCATAACTCCCCCTTGCATGTTTTATAATCTGGGTTATTGTTGACATTCTTAATCAAACAAATCAGGAAGCAGAAAATAATCTTTCAAAGTTCAACTGTTTTTCAAGTGAAAATCTTAATGAAGATAATAATCATTTAATAATTCATTTCTTCATTTGATAAATTTATATATTCTTTATTTATTTTCAAAATGTTTCTGTTTGAGTAGTAATAGAAAACTTTGAATTTTATCCTACTAATGGCCAATTACAAAATTTCATTTATTTTTAAGTTTGTAAGACCAGTGTCCATTACTGGAATCAGGGTTGGCAAGTTTTTGACATGCGACGGTTTAAACCGATTTTAACCATGGTTAAAACCGTCGTGTCAAAAATGTCACAAAGTGTCAAAAACCTAATTTTAATAAAAATAATAGCAAAAGAATTATTTAGCAGAGTTAAATAGGCTTTAAACAATAAATTCTAAGTAAAACTGCATAAATACATTAAAATTGTGGGGTATAAACTGCAGAAATACATTCTTGAAACCTATTTGCATAGGCTATGGTAAACTGTAAATTGATTGTTGCATGATTTTTTTAAAACAATTTGTGAATAAAAATTACCTAACTCTTATTTAATGATTTAAATTATCATTAATGTATGCCTTTAAGATGAACAGAACAGTTAATAAATCCTTAATTATTTGTAATCATTAAAACTAGATAGGTTTAATCTAAATTTTGCAGAGATAAATAAATTGTTTAGATTTTTTTCATTTTTTTATGGCTAGAAGCACAGAGTAATCTATCACAATTGGTATCTAATGAGCGTATTTACTTTCCTTAAGATAGAGCAAATTCAAAGATTCCCTTCCAGTACAAAACAGCATTGCTATTGCAACAAAACCAATTTTTTTTTTGCTTTCCCCCTATTATGTTCTTATGGATAGGGTTGTTTAAGGGGCTATTTCACTAATGTGTAAACACCCGCCTGCTAATGTTATTCCTATCCCTGTAATTTTTTTTTTAATATCTTGTTTGAAATTTCATACTTTTTAATGATTTTTTTCAAAGTAGAAATGAAAACCCCCACTCAATAATGTCAATTCTATGGCAGAAATTTTGTTTAATATTTCAATATTTTTAAATGTTTTTTGTATTGGATAACAAATGTCGATCTCTACAAAGGCTGTTTTTTAATTTTTCGATTTCATTTGCAGTTTTTATTATTATTATTAGGATACTTTCCCTTTTGGAACAGGTTTCAAACTAAGTTAAGCATTTTTTTTTCTTATTGGTATAGTGAATTATTCTTTGTCCCTAATTTTAGGAGATATTTCATAAATAATTTCATCAGTAAGAGGTGATTGTCAGTCACTAACAAAAATTAATATTGGGATAAAAGTATTAAAATATCATATTTTATCATTTAATCCTAACATTTCATTCTTTTCTCATTTGTAAAATAAATTTGAAATAATTTATTTTATTATTTAATTAAATTATTATTTAATTTTATTATTTAATTTTATTATTTAATATTATTTAATTAAATTTTGCAAGAAAGTAACGAATATATAAATTTATTAAATGCAGCATGTTCATTAAGATTGTCATTGAAAAACAGTGGAACTTCGAAACATTATTTTTTGCTTCCTGATTGGTTTGATTAAGAGTATCAACAATAATGCAGGATTAAAAAATATGCAAGGGAGAGTTATAAAAAATAATAATAAAAGTAACCAATAAACTTTTATTGGTTATTTTTTTTTTTATAAAATAAACACATTGAAGGGTGTCCATTACTGGCACATCTACCCTATAGTATGTATATATATATATAACCATTATAGAATATTACAAATTAGCATCTATTTTAAATATAAATTATAAATTGAGTATTAAGACATGGTACAAACATTATTTGGAACAACAATTAATAAATTAAATAATTATCAATTAAGTTTTAAGACCAGACCCAAATACTTATAAATGAAGTATTAAATAAGATTCAAACATTATAACTTTTAAATTTGGTAAAATATTAATATGAACAGGAAGTTGAATGCATAAAAAAAATATAGGAGATTAGAAATTATATATGTGTATAAAAGCTTTTATATAGTTATTTCACAGAAAATTTATATAGGGTAGATGTGCCAGTAATTGACACCCCTTGATGTTTTTGGTTCGTAAAAAAAAAAATAACTAATAAATATTTAGCTTTAATTAATTATTTTTTTTATAATTCTCCCTTGTATTTTTTATAAAACTGGGTTATTGTTGACGCTTTTAATCTAACGAATCTGAAAGCAGAATATAATTTTTCAAAGTTTCACTGTTTTTCTGTGAAAATCTTAATGAAGAGGCTTCGTTTAATTAATTTATATATTATTTATTTTCTTGCAAAATTTGAATGTTTTTGTTTGAGTAGCAATATAAAAATTAGAATTTTTATACCAATGGCCATTTACAAAATTTCATTTATTTTTAAGGTTTCAAGAGGGGGTGTCCATTACTGGGATGGTTAATTAGTCATTTTCCAGTAATGGACACCTCATGTAGACATTGCTAAAAATGCAATTTCAGTCATGTTTATAGTGCATAAAATATTTTGACTTAACTGCAAAACTAAATAATCAAATTTAATTTTTAAATTATACTTACAAAAATGTAATAACACCAAAACTATTAATTTCAATATTTTATTCTTTTTTTTCTTCATGTATATGTACCCCTTGCATATTTTATAATCTGGCAATCAAACCAGCCAGGAAGCAGAAAATATTGTTTAAGAGCACAGTCAAAGAGGGGCTGATAGGGCTTAATCCCTCTCCGTTTAAATAAAAACAATTAAATTACAGAAGCTATTAAAAATCTATTTTCTGTCTTAAATGTTTCCTTATTCACCTCTCACGGAAAACAAATGTAATATTAATGAAAGTTATAGATAATACTCATGAAACAAGTAAATGTGTAGATCAGTGGCCTTAAACATCAGTTCTACAGTTTTATTTTGAAATTATTTTATTTAGTATTTAAAATATTCAACTCGCAATATCATTTCTTTCATATTTGTAATATTAATTAATATAAATGATATATCAAGTAGTCTCTGGAAGATTGTTAAAATCAATGAGACAAAACTAAACACTAATGTTCCAAAACTTTTTTTTTTTAATTACCTTTTAAATCCCCCACTGTTTCAATAATTTGATAGCTGTAATTGCCTAATATTTAGTATTTTAAACTATGCATCTAAAATAATTAAAACGTCGATCTTATGATAATTACAATAATTGATGCAAACAGCAAATGATTATCACAAATATTTTATTCATTACTGGTATGCTAATTGTTAAATTTATTTGAAAATAACTATTTTGTTTCATTAGTATGTATTCATTAAATTCTAGTTCTAAATACAGTCATAAAAACAATTATATTTATTACTTTTTATGGGGGTGTACATTACTGGAACAGAGGTGTCCATTACTGGGCTTTTGGGTGTTTTGATATATTTCTGTTATTTAAAATCAAATTTAGATTCATATTGGGAAATGAGACTATAAGAATGGTTAAATATTGTTGATAGGTTAATATAATATTGAAAAAAAAACTGGAATATAATAATTACAGTCAACTCTGTGAAATCTGCACACTTATAAATTAGGAACAACTGTACAAAAATTACAATTACAATGGACAAGAAAAACATAATGTAACATTGGTTTAATAAATTTAATAATTAAGATTAAACAAAAGTTAAATTATATACAATTTATTGATTATTCATTATTTTAAACATTCGCACAACACAATGGTAATTTTGGTTTGTTGTCAATAATTTTTTTCTGTAGCCTATGAGCATTCATTACTTTTTGAACCGAGATAAAATTTTGTTACTCAAGGCAATTTAAATATTTATATCCAATTTATATTTAAATATTTATTCATTGAAAAATTGATAACAACAAAAAAAAGTACCAAATTTAGCTTTTGAGCAATTTTCATTGTTTACTTTACATTCCAACATGTAGTGCGAATAACAGGCATTTGCGGATTATACATAACAGAGTTGACTGCTTTAATAAAAAAATAATTTTAAAAGAAATTCCTTAAGGGTGTCCATTACTGGCACATCTACCCTATATGTACATTATCATAAATGATTTCATTTGTTAAAGTGGTTTATTATTGTAAAAAGTTTCGTTCTTTTTTCTGTATAATTCTGTGTTATGAATATTTGCTAAAATATAAATTTAATTTCAGCTATTGGAAATCGATGACGATTTGTTATATATATATATATATATATATATTAATTTACCGTGCAATAACTACTATCTAAACTTGTTTTTTTTATTATTCATTCCTATTTTAGCATTGGTTTATGTTGTCGTTATATTCAAATGTTTCTCATTTATTTTATAATGTAAACAAGCCAGTAATCGACATCATAAACAAATTTCTTTTAAAATTATTTTTTAATTAATAACTAATTATTATATTCCAGTTTTTTATAATCTTTCAACAATATTTAACCAATCTTTCAGTCACTTTTTCTATTTTGAATATATATATATATAATGATTAGTTAAATTAATAATAGTTAATCCAGATTTATTATGCATAATGTCTGTGTCATGTATTGATACTCAATTTATTAATTTTTATTAAAAAAAGATGATGAATTGTAATATTATATAATGGTTATATATATATATATTGTATTAACAAAAATAAATTAAAACAAAGATTCCACTTGTAAATACCCAATATTTCAGTATTGAACACCATACAAACAATAATAGGTAGATGTAAATTTCCAACTGGGCGAAAAATGTCCGGATCAGGAATCGAACCAGGGATCTCCTGGCTGAAGCCACCAGTGCTCTGCCATCTGAGCTATCCCGGACGAATCTGGTGGAACTTTTTCACCCAGCTAACCTTAATGATTACGGCATCTGGTCTGAAACGTGGTTCTGCACAACAGAATAAATCTCAGGTAGTGGAATTCCAGAAATCGCTGGATATGAAATTACATTAGATCTAATCTAAAATAATAGGTAGTATTGACTCTCAGCCACTTTAACAGGGCTGAGCGCCCGGCGACACTTTTAAACCTTTCCGATGCGCCCGGCTGCCCTTTTTAATATTTCCCATGCGCCCCGTGGCAATTCAAATTATCCCTGGAAAATATCGCAAATTCTAGGGACTCTAAACAAACCAGTTCAAAATATTTTTTTGTACCTTGTTTTTAAGTGGGCACTTAAGTGTGCCCTTTTTTTATGTTCCCTTTTTGAAAAAATGCCCCCTTTTTTTAGAATAGAATTCCCTTTTTGAAAAATGTACCCTTTTTTAGAATGGTGTTCCCTTTTTGAAAAATTCCCGCCTGGCGTCCCTTTTTTTCTAGAGTCAACACTAAATAGGCAATTGTTTTTAATAGTTATATTTAGAATCAGAACTTAATGAAAACATCTAATGAAACAAAATAGTCATTTTCAAATAAATTTAATGATTATGATATCAATAATTAATAAAATGACAATTTGTGAGCATAATTAGTTGTTGAAATTAGATATTGTCATTATTATCATTAAATCCATATTTTAATTATTTTAGATAGAAGGTTTAAAGTACTGAATTTCAGAGAGCTAGAGTTTTCAAATTATTAAGACAATGGGGGTAGGGGGGGGGGGAAGCAGGAAAGTAAAATAAAATATAAAAAAAATGTTTTTGGTGTATTAGTGCATAAAATTTTATTCCTAATTCCAAATCGTAAAATTTAAATTTCCTCAAACTACTTTATACTTTATTTATAGTAATTAGTAATAAAAATATGAAAGAAGTGAAACTTTGGGTTGAATGTTTTAAATAGTAAATAAAATTGTGACAAAATTGAACTACAGAATTTACAAACGAGGCTCCTGATCTGCAGATTTACTAGTTTCATTACTATTATAATTGTAATTAATAATCATAGTATTTTGTATGTACTGACAAGGGAACCACTTTTGGTGTTGCTCGCACCTAGCATTGAGACCTGGTACATTTTAAAGCCCTATATTACGAAGTTTGAGAATCGATAAAATTTTTCTGTTAAAATAATATTTCTTGATTTTACAGCAGCATAACTTTCTGAAAATGCAATTTTCGAGACCACTTATCGGACTATTAACATTGAAGTTTTTTAAAAAAAAGCATTACAAAATAAAAATTAGTTAATAATAAGTATAAAATATTGAAAAAAGTTTAAAAATTCCTTCAAAAACACACAAATTTGATTTTGAAAAATTGCAACATTATATTCACATTTTTGGCGGAGAAAAGGTTGGCGCTTTTTTTTCAAACGTAGAGCTTTCCGGCAACCCTAGCCAAATGTCATAGCTGTTTGTCTTGTGTGAAGAGAGGAACTTCACTAGAAATTGTCATAATTAGCCACAGTAATTTTTCTAAATTGTGTAAAAATATTGATTTACTGTATGATTACTTTTACCAAAGGACCCTCTAATACAGCAACATTTAATTTTAAACATTCGAAACTTTATTCCATTTGATTTCAAAAGCAAATTGTTTTCTAATTTTGTATTTCATTAAAAAAATAATTTTCAATGATCTTGAAAGCTTTTATCGAAATATATTTACTATTTATATATTTATCGTCTGCGTAGAAAAAAAAGAAAAAATCAAATTCTTGTTTCTTTTGCTATCAATTATTATCAAAGAAATCGCAATCTAATATAATTCTGGGGGGCACACTGCATCAGAAGAGTTTAAAAAAGCCGCTGTGCGCAAAAAAGAAATAACAAGTTGGAAATTGCTCGTCAAACGTGACAAATGAGGTGCGTTCGTACTATAATTAGTTTTATAATTATTTTTTGCACCCCATATTGTACTGAATGTATATTTTTTTGCGCTTCATAAGTGCATAGTCTGTAACATCATTAAAATGCACTTACAATAATTTTTTCCCCATTCCCCGTAATGTAACGGAAAACTTTTGACTGTCCCTGTAATAAACTATACATTCGATTTTAATAAGATTTGAAATGGCTCGACAAAATTTTGCAGCAATTATACATTTAAAATTTCAGACCATTCGGAAGGCTGTAAAATCATTAAAATGCATTTGCAATAATTTTTTCCCATTGGCCATAATGTAACGGAAAACTTTTGGGTGTCCCTGTAATTAAACTATACATCCGATTTTCATAAAATTGGAAATGGCTCAACAAAATTTTGCACCAATTATATATTAAAAATTTCAGACCATTCGGAAGGCTGTAAAATCATTAAAATGCATTTGCTATAATTTTTTCCCATTGGCCGTAATGTAACGGAAAACTTTTGGGTGTCCCTGTAATTAAACTATACATCCGATTTTCATAAAATTGGAAATGGCTCGACAAAATTTTGCAGCAATTATATATTAAAAATTTCAGACCATTCGGAAGTCTGTAACATCATTAAAATTCACTTGCAATAATTTTTCCCATTGGCCGTAATGTAAAGAAAAAGTTTTGACTGTCCCTGTAATTAAACTATACATCCGATTTTCATAAAATTGGAAATGGCTCGACAAAATTTTGCAGCAATTATATATTAAAAATTTCAGATCATTCGGTCGGGTAGTTTTTGCTCTGTTATATGCGGACGGACAGACAGACGGACGGACAGACGGACGGACAGACGGACGGACAGACGGACGGACAGACAGACGGACTGAACGACGACTATAGGTGCTACGTATTTATATAATTACGAACGCACCTAAAAAGGGCCGCCGGGCGCTGCACCCTGTTAAAGCTGCTTAGAGTCAACACTACTTTATAGGATTATGCTGAGTTGTAATTCAGAGTCGTGCCTTAAAATTATTAATTTTCTTTTCAAAAAGTATTTATTAACAATTTAATTTTATTTCAGAAAACAGATTCACTCGAGGATATATGTAATTCATTGAAGGAAAGTTTATATCCAGTTATAGCAGTTTTTGGTAAGACATATCTTTATAAAAGTGTATTATTAGTAAAGATGAAATAAAATTAATTTAAGCATGAAAATTTCTAATTAAAAGGTAGGAAATAGTGAAAATGTACATTTTGAATGGGCTGTTGAAGAGATTTGAAATAAGTTGTAGAGAAATTTTTCATAAATATTTACAATTTCTTTAATTAAAAAAAAACACTGTATTCAATATGCTTGCTTTTAACATAGATAAAATCAAGCTTGTAAATTTTTGAGAAATTTAGGACTTGTATATCTCAGTCTTATAAAAATAAAAAATAGTAGAGTTGTAATTGAGTATTCTTTACAACTGATACAAAGTTGTGTTAATGCAGGTATCGATTGAGATTTTTTTTTTTTTTTTTATCTTGTTGTCCCTTTTTTCAAAAGTAAAATTACTTTTCTGAAATTTTATTATATTTTTGTGAAAATTTACCTTTTGTAGTAAAAGATACCAACTTAAATTCGAACCAAGCATTTATTAACAAAAACTTCTTTAAGTCCTTCTGCTAAAGTTTTTTCTTTCTGTTGTACTTGATTAGTTTGTAAATTATGCATTTAAAATCTAAGAAAAAAAAATTAATAGTATGTTTTTATGGATTGGAATCATTTGAAGGAGCCCTTCAATTTTTGCTTGTGTTGATTCATGTAATGATAGCATTAAAAGCAATCATGTTATACAATGTATATCAGTTGAAAATTAAGAAAATATCATTATGATACAATTCACACATACAGATAAATAAATGAATAAAAAGCTGTGGTAAACATTCATATCAATCAATAAAATTTAACTGGAATGGGAGATTAAGAAAAAAAAACTGTGCATAATATAATAGTAAAGTAAGAAACACATTTGAAATAACCCTCCATACATCTGGTCATAAGATTTTTTGAACTGGTTTTTATTTTTGGTACTTTTTGGTTAGCCGGCACCAGTGTTATATAATATATACATATAAACATACATACATATGTATGTATATATATACATATATATGCATTTATAAATATATATGTATGCGTGTATACAATATATATATGTACAATAGTCTCTAAAATCCGCAATCTTCTGAAATCTGCATGCATTTCAAAATGTAAACAGTGAAAATTGCAATTAAGAAGTATTCTTTATAATCTTTATTCCAAATAACACTGAACGAAAATAAAATAATTTTTAACGTTTATAGGAAAATAGTAATGACACACAGGATATTACACAAATAAAATGCTTTTATTTCACAGAAAATTAATCACAACAAAATGTAAAATAGAAATCGATGAGATGTAAACAAGCGCAAAAAAACTTTTAGTAGTGGCATTATCTATCGACTGCTAAAGAAAATAGCGAATTAATTTATTTTATATTTCATGCAAGGCTTTAAGGCTGTTCTTAACTTCTCCGCTGAACATGTGCAAAACGTTCTGACACATTTACAAATTCATTTTTTAACGGAAAGATTTAAAATTGGAAAGCCTGGCCATGGAAGCGATTTGGAATTGAACTGTTTTTTTGATTTTTTGATCAATCAATTACTCATTGAGTTATAAGCGATATCGATCACGTGACAACCCCGTTTTTCGCCCGCTCTTGAGCAATTTTTCTACTTTCGTGCGGAAATTCAGTTCAAAAGGTCCACTTTGACATTATTTTCTGAAAGATCTATTGTGTTTGCAAAAAAATGGAAAAAACAGCTCAATGACATAGTTTCTGAACAACAACACTAGCTAGTTTCATGCGTTTCCGAACAAAAATAAATTAAAACTTATGTCAGGAAGTTGCCCTTTTGAATTTGAGAACAGCTTTAATTCATGCATGACATAAAATATGACCTGGCTCTTTGTTTATTAAAAATGAGGATGAAGATAAAGATTTTTCAGGTAACCTTACCACAAGCTAAAGCATCTAAACGCTGTTGAATTATGTAAAAAATTTCAACCAGAGTTTTTAAAGAAGAAGAAATTGTTGAATGAATGAATAATAAAGATGAAGTCTTAAAATCATGTTGAAGATGAAGAAATTATTTCTTCAATAATGAACCCACCTGAAGATATTGAAACTGAGTCAGACAGTGGCTGAGAAATTTTTTTGTTGAAGGTTTGGTTTAGGTGAAAATTTTGAAGTTCTTGGAGCAGCAGAGTTGTACAGACAAACAGGAAATAATGACTATTTACAGAATTCAAAAGGAACTTCAACAAAAGAAAATGGAAGTTCTCAACCAAAGGACTATATAAGAAATGTTTAAAAATTGCAACAAAAAATAATTTTGTGTATGAAAATGATAATGTACAGGTAAGTAAAAAATATTAAAGTTTTGATTTGCTTAAATTTAATTATTACATGCTCTTTTTGGAAATAAAAAAAGATAAGTTGAAAAAAATAAATAATTTAATCCAAAATTTGCAAAACTCTAAAATCTGCCAAATTCCAAAATCCGCACAGCCTCTGGTCCCAAGCTGTGCGGATTTTTGAGACTCTACTGTATATATAACACTGGCGCCCAGCTAACCGAAAAGTATCTTTTCCTTTTAATGCTTATTTTCACATGGATGAAGGATATCTAAGTAGCCTTGAAACGGCCATATGTGATTTCATGTCAAGGTGGTGTAATTTGTGCATTTCCATGCACATTATGCATTTAAAAGTGTACAAAGTGATTACTTTATGGATACTACAGAAGTTATTTTGTCACTTTTTGGGTGATTTAGATGAGTTATGAAAAATCAAAATATGTTGCCACAGCAGAATTTTTTTAGTATTTAACAACTCCTCGTTTAGTTGAGAGTTTTTATGTATTATTATTAGGCAGCGGATTGTATGCAATTGTATATATTTTTGAAAGCATTTTTACATTTAATCTGTGATAAATTATAATATGCTGTATAAAGACATGTTCAACTTCTAGCAAATTGTAATTTTTTTTTTCATGACAACAAGGTTTATAAATGATTCCTTGTCACTATCTAAACATAAACAAATGTATCAAAGTGTAATTTTTTTTTTTACTCATGCAGCTTCTTATGTGATAAAAGCTGTCACCTCTAGATGTATTTTATCCAAATATAATAGACATATCTTGTTTTGGTTAGCTGCTTTAGATAATAAAACACAAAATTTAACTGTTGAAACTTTTAAAAAATACATATGTGAAATTTTTAAATATTTATTTGAGCGATATTGTCTGCATTTATCAGGAATTACATATTCTATTTCACAAATTTTAAGGCAATTATCAACGATATAATGTCATAAGCTTATATACTTAAGGCTCCTGTCCCTGCCCGCGAAGACACTCACGAGCTAATGCTAATCCTATGGGGAGGGATTTTTCTAATATCTCGTTTGCATTTCGACATTTTTAAATAATTTTTTTTGCATTGGATAGCCGAGGTCCGTCTCTAGGGCGCACCTTGGTTACTTTTTCGATTTTGGTCGCAGATATTTTTTAGAATGACACTTTCATTTTCAGAACCGGTTTTGAAAGTGAAAGTAACTTTATTAAAAATATCTGCGACCAAAATCGAAAAAGTAACCAAGGTGCGCCCTAGAGACGGACCTCGGCTATCCAATGCAAAAAAAATTATTTAAAAATGTCGAAATGCAAACGAGATATTAGAAAAATCCCTCCCCATAGGATTAGCATTAGCTCGCGAGTGTCTTCGCGGGCAGGGACAGGACCCTTAAGCAGTTGAAGATTTAAAATTATAATTTATTTTATCATTTAATGTAGATTTACTAATAAGAAATTCCTCATATACACGAAAATTTTGATTTTCTTTAAAAAATTGTAGAATTAATATTTTTATTTTAAACATTCTTATTTTATTATGAAATTGATACAAAAGTTTTCTTGTTTTTATTTATTTTCTCTCAGGGAATAATGTCCTAGAAAATCCACAAGCTGCTGTATGCATACATGGAAAGAGTATAGGGAACATCGAGAATTTCAATGAGCAAGTCATCATAGCATTTATTGCTTATTATGTCTTTAATTATAAATATCCAGGAAAACTCGAAGCCACATTAGAATTTATACAAAGGTACAGACTGAAAAGAAACATTATTTTAATTCAAATTTTGTATTGTAGTTTTTATCTTGTATCAAAATATTTTTTATACTTCTTGCAACAGTAACTTATCAATTAATGAAATTTTGATCAACATTGTCACCAAACATTTTCTAAATGCATATGATGTCAAAATTTGTAATTTCACGTACACAGTAAAACCTCTAAATAACGGAAACCTCTGGAGTGTGGAAACTGTCTGCTATTGAAAAACCTCAGATACAAAAATTGCTATGAAATGCTTCCTGTTTCATTAATTTACTTTTATATGTCCTAAAACCTCTATTATATAATTAATCAGAAATTATTATTTTTTTAAAGCAATGAAACTGAAATAAAAATTTTCATATGTTTATCACTGTTTATTACATTCTTACAAAAAAAAATCTGTTACAAAAGTTTGCTTTTGCTTGTGATTACATGTAATTTTGTTTTTCAATCTTTTTTTTTTTTTTTTTTTTTTTTTTTTTTTTACGAAAAAATTATGTAACTGCTCACTGTATTTTCCTGCTTCTTATAAATTCTCGATATTGCAGGAAGCATCTCCAGTTTCAGTGTCTGTTTCATTTTCACTAACAGAGTCCGCTTTTGTTGAAAATTCTGAATGAATATAATATAATTGCATACATCAACTGATTCTGATTCAGTAGGTAACTCATCATCAATATTAATGAAAATTCCGGTAGTTTCTTCACTCCTGATACATTTCATTAATTCACTTAATTCTCCATTTTGTGTCGGAAATGTGTGTTTCATTTTCTTTTAATATAAAGCATAGTTTTCTGAAACATTGTCATATGCTTCCTGGTTTTATGTTTTTTACAGCTGAGGAAATCCAAATTATACCATTGAGAGCATTAACTAATTTTAGACAGTTCTCAAGTGTATTAATAGAATCTAACTTTGAGAGAATGTGGCGTAATGAAAGCTTTCTATACTAGGCTTTAAAATTGTGTATTACGCCTTGATCAAGTGACTGGCATACTGAAGTTGTGTTTGGGGGAATAAACACAATTTTAGTATTATCCCATAAGTCCAATAAAATCAAATCTATCAGGCAAAAAATGTTGCACATAAGTTAACAGAAGTATCAACTCAGCTGTTTTTGCAGAAAATATTCATAATAGTTTTGTTTGTATTTTTCTTTACAAAACTTGAAAATTGAATGTATCAAAAATTGCATTTTGTTAATAACCTTGTTTTACACGCGAGCCTTTCAATATTTTAATTTAGAACATGAGTCTATGCCGTGCCGAAAATAATCTCCCGCGTGCCATAGGTTCGTCGTCCCTGCTATAAGAAAACCCTTAATAATTTTATTCATTTTCAATATTCTTGATTCAAACTTAAATGCTAAATTGTCATAAATTTTATCACACACTAAAGTACGTTTGCTTATGTAGTACATTTTAAGTATTGAAAACTAAGTTGTAACTGCAATATTTATCTAAAGAATTTTATTTTATTATGAGAAGAATTTCTGTCAAAATAATGCTTATAGAAACTTTAAATTTAGATTTCCTAATGTGCAGATGCAAAGATAATTAATTCCCTTGTAAGATCCAAGTTCTGCTTACTGGCACACGGATGTTATCAGAGAATATTGAAAGGCAAATGTAGCCTAAAATGATTAATAATTCATCTGTTAGGGGTAAAAAAACTTCCATTGGATACTTTCTTGATATAGAACTTTGCAAATGATAACAATGAATGATATTAATTATTTACATGGCATAAATTTGCTTTCTATACTGGTATTATTAAGTAGAAACTTAAATGAGTAGGAATTTTCTGCATCACGTGAATTGCTTTATAAAGCGTTAATTAATTAGGCAAGATTTTGTTTATTAAAATACCTTAGATATTCTTGACACTCAATCATTAAATTTTTTTTACCTGCAATGTGCTGTTTTTAATGTCTATTTTGTTCATTAACTTGTTTCAATCATATTTTTATATAATACTGATATTGATGTTTTTAAACATATTTTATTAAATAGTTAGATGATTAATTAAACATTTAAATTTTAGGTGCATTCTGAACATTGAGCCTGTTGAAGGAGGACACAAACGGGGAGGAAAGCGAAAAAGAACTACTGTCCATCCATTAGTTCTAAAGTTAGCAAATATGCTAAGATCACAGGAATCTGGCATTAGCACTGATGATTAAATTACGATGATTATATTCGTTATTACTCGCAAAAATATTTACATCTGAATATTTTTTTTTCCTTTTTTACAATCATTCTCAATTGCTTTAAACTTTAATTTTGTATGAAAAAATTTTATATGTAGAGAATATATTTTTTTTAAAACATGTGCTTTTACAGTTATATGTAAATCGCTCAAAATTTTGTTGTTAATTTGGTCATTACTGTTCAGTACAGCTAAAATTCTTAATGATATAGCATTTACATCTTGTAAAAGTGAAAATTTACGTATAAACTGCCAAGAAATTTAAATTGAAAGGTTTATTCGTGACACTCCTTGATGTAGAAGGCCTACTTGAGAAAAGTTCTTGAACATTGTATTTCACATTGCAGGGTTTGAACAATATTTTTGTAATCTATAAAATTATCTTCAAAATCATGCGTTTTTTCTACTAGCACTTTTATGCTAAGCTATAAACCTTATTTTTCCTTTTACAATGTTATTCAATGTGTTTGTCACTTACCTTGTCTTGATTTTGTATCTTGCTCATTTTTTTTTAAATATATTTTTTTAGTATTTATTTAGTAAGTTTCAATTGATTTAAATCGTTTTAGAGAATTATATTCATGTAAGATTGGCCAAATATTGAAGTTTGACATATACTCTGCTCGAGTGAACAAACACGTTATTTCTCTACTGGCGTTGAGTTACTCTTTGAAAGTTCTTGTTAATGCAAACACAGAAGTAGAGACTGTGTTGACTGCAAGTGTCAATCCTTAAAATAATTTTGCTGTATATGAAAAATTGCACACTTTTAAGATTGTATAATTAAATACGCATAGTATTTTAATATGTTTTTGCTTTACCTAATCCATATATAAGTCAAAGTTTTTAATGCATATTAGAAACCTCTCTAATTAAATTTCTGTAAAAAAAAAAAAAAAAAAAAAAAAAGAAAAGAAGAGAGACATCAAAATTATGTTTTGCAGATTATGTGATGATTTTTTATGCAAAATGTTTCATAATTTAGAGCAAGCAGGTGATATAAAAATTATGTCAGTTTGCCGAACTTAAATAAAATATAAGTATTTGTGTAACTGATTTCTCTGTAAATTACTGAGCAGTTGTTCTAAATCGTATTGTATGTCAATTAAATGTTTATTATATAAATTATGAAATTCTAATGTCTAATACTAACATTTATCTTAACCTACAAAAAATATACATTATCTTTTTTTCATATCAAGTTTTAAATGTAATTTTTTTTTTTTTTTTACAAAGTTCTGAGCTTTTATAAATGAAACTATGTGTCTATAAAACAAGGCTGCGGAGTTGGAGTCAGACCCATTTTGTATATGTATGTTTATAGATAACAGACTTGTACATATTTTTGTTTGTACAATAAAATGTATTACCTATGTTGGTAAATATTCTTCATTAAGCATATAATAATTTCTATATTGTGTTACAATGCAAGTTTTGGAAACAAAAAACTAAATCTAATTTTTTATAAAAATATTTAATAATATATAAACTACATATAATGGTTGTCCTAAAATGGACTGACCAATTTTAAAAATTAGTAAATTAGAAATGTTGACAGTTATTAAAAAAAATCTTGCAATAATGTAATGTAAGATATTATTATTTCAGAGAGATTCTTGGTTTTAGTTCCGAATAGCAGTGATAGATCACGCTTGTAAGCAATAAGGGCTTAAAAAAAGCACGATTTTTTGGACTCTCTTTTCTCTCGGCACCGATGCAAAGAAAGGATATTAAATATATGGAGTAGAATCTTAAGAAGACTGCATTGGTGACTGAGACCCTAAAACCGAGAATTTCAGTAAAAAAAACTCCTGACATCTAACATGCTCCCCTAGCAAGGATTTTTTAATAGCTAATTTAAAAATATGATACCTATTTGCAAGTTATTGTATTTTATAATTAGTTAGTCGATTTTAGGACACCAGGAATGATGCTAAATGGATTTTTGACATAATTAATTCGTATATATAACATTAATTGATTTTTTTTCAAGTTATTTTCAGCAGTGAAATTACGCTTGAAATTATTGAATATTTAATAAGTTTTTTATCACAATGCTAATTAAGCGTAGAATCAACAGAGCGAAAAATGTCCAAGTCGGGAATCGAACCCAGAACCTTGGAATAACTCTCCAAGTGCTCTACCATTTAAGTAACTAGGATGTCACCCAGCTTAGCATCTCTCATTCACATATGTTGGTAAGGCTGCAACTGCATCACAAGTTCGAAATGTCTACATGAGCACACAAACCTGCGGCATAACATGAGACACAAATAAACCCAGCATCGGTGAACACATATATAATGGAAGAGCACTTCCAAGGGTTCTGGGTTCGGTTCCCGGCTTGGACATTTTCACTCTGTTGGTTCTATGCTTAGTTAGCCTTGTGATAAATTACTTAATAAATATTTAATAATTTCAAGCGTAATTTGACTACAGAAAATTAATTGTAAAAACAATTTTATGTGTGTTTACTCACATTGGGTTTATTTGTGTCTCATGGAAATTGAATGGAGTGCTGTCGTCCCAGATCTGTCTTCAGATATCGAAAAAAGTGACAATAACTCGGTGCGAACCGAACTGATGCGCCAGCAACTTCTTTCATATGTTCGATGGGATGTGTTTGATTTGTGAAAGAAGCTGTTGGACCATCAGTTAGACTCGCACCGAATGATTGTCAACTTTTTTTTTTATATATCTGAAGACAGATCTGGGACGACAGCACTCCATTCCAACAAAAATCTTCAAGACGACTTGGAGACCTATCGCAATACGTTGGTGGCAACGTTCTGTGAAAAGGATACCCACCCTTTCGCCCACCAGTATGATAAATGACTCAATCTGCATTGCAACTACGTTGAATTGAAGTACTTGATTCTAATTGACTCCAGGCTATAAAATAATTTTATTATTCACAATAGTCTTTATTTTACAGCCCATCAGAAGTTGAAAAAAAAAACAGCCCTCAAAAATGCTTCATTTACAAGCATTATACTTTATATACAAGCAATAATCAAGTTTGTTTTCCTAAGATGTTTATATCCCTTAGCAAAACAAATTTCACTTTCTGAAGCCTAAATTGCAGCTAGCTTTAAAAAACAAGGCCTAATAGGAAAGTGCAGTTTCCATAACCCACAATCTTGAAAACAATGCTTTTTTTTATTTTTATTTAGCAATATGTATATAAAATGTGTACTAATAGAATAAATGATTTTTCCTTTAGTAATAAAATAAATGAGCACTTGAAAATAAGATTACAGCATTAAAAAAAGAAAATATTAATTATTTTTTAGAAAAATTTTACATGCACAAATTGGTACTTCTCGACCACTTTCCATAAAAAAAAAATTGCCAAACTGTAGAATTTAATACCAATAATACTAAAGTGTGATGGCTCATTTGATTTTAATATGATGCACATATTCTAATTTTATCTAATTTGCAGATAAGTTTATTTGTTTTTTTTTTAAGAGAATATTAAATAACTACTATGTCTCTGTTTTCTCTCACATTTTGAGAAAAAATTATATAGAACTGGTATTCTATTTTTATCTAATTTGCAGATAAGTCGATTTGTTTTTTTTAAAGAGAATATTAAATAACTGCTATGCCTCTGTTTTCTCTCACATTTTGAGAAAAAATATAAAGAACAGGTATCTTCCATCATGGAAAAGCAAAGGCAGGAAAAGTAGAGGGTTAAATTCCCTATCACCACCCCCACCATTGGAAATCAAATCTTTTTTTTTTTTCATTGTATTACAGTGTCTCTTTTATCAAGAATTTAAACTTCTTTGAATTATAAAATTCCATTTTATCCTTAACGTTTACTTTGGAATAATATGCATACACATTTTTAATTACGAAAAAAATATATATTTATAATGTACATAATTATTAATGAGATGCTTATCCTTAATTTCTCAATTATTTTGAATTTACTGAGTTAGAAAATATATGCCCCCCCCCCCCCCATACACACATACAATTTTTAAATTGCTTCGCTACTGCTTCCATCTACAGAACTTGATGCAATAAGTTATTTTCAAGATTATGGAGTTCTACCATAAAAACAACAAAAAAAAAACAAGCATTAATATGACTATAGTACCAGACTGTATTTACAAACAGATAAACAATGCTGATTTAACTTAAAAATTCATTTTGATAATTTTTTTTCCATCGTAAGTTCAACACTTTATATAAATTGTTTATGTACATTGGATAGGTTTTATCTGTTTAGATTTCCAATCTTAATTACAATCATTCTGTTCCTCATCATTATTGCCATTTATTTCTTTCCTTGGGAAATTTAATTACAACAGCAGTATACAGAATCATAAACAAGAAATTCTATGCAAACATGTTTAGCTCACATCTTTAAGAACAGGGGCTTTTATTAAATTTTTTGTTAGGTATGGTCTCAACAGTCTTCCACATTCAGGATACACAGATATCTGCCAAAAATCAGGAATCTCTAATGAATCTGACCCCTTGTGGTTTAGTCATAAAAAAAAGCAGAGGGTATAATGCACATGTAGTTAAAAAATGGAAATTAAAATTTCTCAAAATTGTAGAATGTGATAAAAAAAAATGTACTTTTATATATATATATATATATTAAGAGAAAGAATGTTCGGTAAAATTTTTTGAACAGTGTAATTACTGCTATCAGAATTTTACTAATGTTTAAAAAATGGTTTTTGCTAGTTGAGTAAGCTTTTATGGAATTTAATGTTTTATTACTTACAAAGCAAGCATTAAGATATTATATTAAATATTAAAAAATACAAAAGACACTTTGATTATGAATGATTATTATGTTAATTTCAAATAGTAATATTTTGTGTGCATAAAATAAGATGCAGACAAATTTTTTCAACCTTTCTAACAAAACTTACTTTTGTTTAGTTATGATTATGACAATATTTATTGAAAATAACACCCGCTAGTTTCATGGCATTTCCGAACAAAAATAAATTAAAATTTATGTCAAAGTTGTCCTTTCTGATTTGAGAACAAACACCCTTAAGCGAAAAAGAAAAGAAAGAAACGATACTACTTGTTTTTTAGTGTAAAACATGTTTAATTTCGCATGCGAAACTTCTTCATGTTGATAAACAATCTCTAACAACTACGTACTATTTAGGCAACTGAGCGAGTAGTTTTGATTGGTTGATTGTTGAGATGTTGAGAGCGTCGAACTTAACTAAGGAAATGACGTTACGTGTGTCAATTCTTTACTTCCTTTCATTATGTCACGTGCGTTTCATCTCCGTTTCATTCTTCCTCACGATTAAAAGAACAATAACAATAGTACAATAAATAAATAAAGTGGAGAGAAGACCGAGCTTAGCATACATTAAGGAAAAAAGATATATCTTAACGTCCGACATGCCTAAAACAGTAATAATTGTGAAAACAGAATCCATCTAAAACTTGCAATAATAATAATAAAAATGCGCTGCGTGCAATAGTCTGATAATGTATAAACCTGTCTAAAGCGGATTCTTTTTTCTGGGAGCTGCGTTTTTGTTTTTAAAGGTTTTACTGCATATACTTGATTACATACTCTATAAGCTTATCAATTCAAAACTAATACAGTTAAAAATGTGTAAAGAAAAGTAAATCCATTAATATGGATAGTTTATGCTTATAATTTCGTGTCAAAATGTTCTGAACAACGTATTTAGACTTAAGAATGGCGAAGAGTACGTACATTTAGCCGCGAAAAAGAGCAATATAATTAAAACCTATATTGAAATTAGTTCAATAAAAATCACAAACATATTCTTATATTTATGTTTCTCAGTGCATTTTTTTTTTTTTTAAACTTTTCAGAAGGATCTCCCTTTTTTCATCTCCCTCTGCATGCGCCTATGCAAACACGCCCCTTTTGAAAAGTTATTAAATATTTTTCAAATAATTCTGCAAATATGCAAATGTTAATTTTGGCATAAAACAAGTAGGTAAGTGTGATCACAGATCGCACACAGGGTTTCGTTTAATATTCCTTTCAAAACACTTTATCCTTTTGCAAAATCTGTTAATTCCACATTTCGCAACCAGGGGCGCATTCTATTCTAAACAAACCTCTATCCGTACGAAACTCCGTTTTACAACCTATCCATAGATATAATATTCGAGGGGATCGGGTAGGGTAGAGGATAGGTAGGCGCCCCCTGGAGGTAAAAAGTGGAACTAAAATATGTAAGGCTATGGTGCATAATATGAAAGAGTGGCATAGGGCTGTGCAATGATATATCACGTGAGGGTTGTCGGCAAAAGTTAGAAACATGCCTCCCGGGTGAAAAGGGGGCTGGGTTAGAAAAATTGCTTAAAATACACAAGTTAGAGCCCGGAGGGGTAAATATAAAACTTTTTCAAAATTTTATGATTTGTCGTGTGATCGCAAGTGTTCAGCTATAAGTATGCAAAATCCCAACTTAATTACTCCAATCCCAAAATGTCTCCAACTTAATTAGGGCTGAGTTAGAAAAATTGCTTAAAATACACAAGTTAGAGACCGGAGGGGTGAATATAACACTTTTTGAAATATTTATGATTTGTCGCGTGATCGCAAGTGTTCAGCTATGAGTATGCAAAATTTCATGTGTCCAACTTAATTAGGGGCCCAGTTAGAGAAATTGCTAAAAATACTCAAGTTAGAGACCGGGGTGTAGATATAAGACTTTTTGAATTTTCTATGTTTTGTCGTGTGATCGCAAGTGCTATAAGTATTCAAAATTTCATGTCTCCAACTTAATTAGGAGCTGAGTTAGAAAAATTGCTTAAAATACACAAGTTAGAGACCGGAGGGGATAAATATAAGACTTCTTGAAGTTTTTATGTTTTGTCGTGTGATCGCAAGTGTTCAGCTATAAGTATGCAAAATTTCATGTCTCCGACTTAATTAGGGGCTGTTAGAAAAAAATGCTTAAAATACACAAGTTAGAGCCCAGAGGACTAAATATTAGACTTTTTCAAAATTTTATGATTTGTCGTTGGATGTGAGGTGTTCAGCTATAAGTATGCAAAATTCCAAGTCTCCAACATATATAGTTTCTGAGAACGGGCTCTGTGACAGACAGACTGAGAACGGGCTCTGTGACAGACAGACAGAGGGGTGAGACGAATAGTGTTCCGTCAGATGAACGAAACCCTAAAAAGATGCAGTATAATTTACACGACAGAACTTGGAAATTCAAACACACGTTCAGATATTCAATTAAACTAGAATTTTATTTAACACACTGTGTTGTAAAATTTCATCAAGTGCTTCAAAATTGAAGCACGTATTAATTACAACAGAACTTTAATTTTACAACACAGTACTGTAAAATGACATCACCATACTTAAAAATTCAAGCACAGAATTATTACAACAAAATTTGAATTCTACAACACATTGTACTGTAAAATTACATCACCGTACTTGAAAATTCAAGCACAGAATTATTACAACAAAATTAGAATTCTACAACACATTGTACTGTAAAATTACATCACCGTACTTGAAAATTCAAGCACACATCTATTACAACTAAACTTGAAATTTACAACACATCGTGTTGTAAAATTACATCACCGTACTTGAAAATTACACCACACATTCATTACACCAAAATTTGAAATTTACTACACATTGTGTTGTAAAATTACATCACCATACTTGAAAATTACACCACACATTCATTACAACAAAATTTGAAATTTACAACACATTATGTTGTAAAATTACATCACCGTACTTGAAAATTACACCACACATTCATTACAACAAAACATGAAATTTACAACACATTGGGCTGTAAAATTATACAACCGTACTTGAAAATTCAAGCACACGTTCATTTACAGCACACTTGAAATTTACAGCACATTGTGTTGGCGATTTTTTTACCAGCACGTTGTGTTGTAATCTGGCATATTCATTTTTTACAGTGTAACCCAATTCGAAAAATAGAAGTTAATATAAACCTCTCTGAAAAAATATTCATTTTAGCGATTCAAACCCCCAGTCGGGTTGGGTATAGTTTGCCCAACCCAATGCAGGACCCTAAAAAATTTCAACCACCACATATCCAACTGAACCCGATATACTCCAAACTCAACCAAACTACAACCTTAGACGATGAAAAAAACATGTATATATATATGTATATATACATATATATATATATATATATATATATATATATATATATATATATATATATATATATATATATATATGTATCCATGTTGTAATGCAACTATGTAAAAGTAGTCTGCAATTATACCCCAAGTATCACGTTTAACTTTTAAGTAAAAAATCAAATATACATGTACTCGTTAATATTCAAATATATACTTTTTCACCTTAAAATAAATTTGGAATTTTTTTTGACAGATCGATTCATCTCGAATCAAGAACCGTAAGTGTCAACACTCGGCCTGAATCTGAAACAATTAAAGTTAACCCGGCTCGAATCCGACCCTCAACGACAAAAGATTAAGTCCAACCCGATCCAGTGCTGACCGCGAGTTGAGTCAGGTTCAGATTGATCGATCCAATGTAGCACTCTACTTGCCCTCCAACCCGACCCGGACAAAATAATATTCGTACTCTGTATTCTTATCCGAACCCAAAATGCTTCAAACCAAGCCGATCGTAAATCCGCAATCAGTGAAAATCCATCCACAATTTCATATAGTTATAAAAAAGATAGCATATGATCATTATAACTTTTATCTTTTATATTGAAAAAAAAACCAAACAAACAAACAAAAAAAAACCAGAGTAGTCCATGTATCAAATATGTAGATTTTTATCTGACGAAATTTGGACTCTTTCCCTCCGCAAAATCGGGTTCACCTGAACGCAACCTGCAAGTATAAAAATTCAATCAGAAACAGACTCATATCAAGAATAATTAATTTAATTAATCCGACTTGCAAACAACAACAACAACAACAAAAAAAAATGAGCTCCAACTTGACCCAACCCGACCGAGCCGAAATTAAAAAGCAAAATATTTTCCCCGACGACATTGAAATTCGACCCCCCCCCCCCCGACCTCCTCTGGAGCCACCCTTGTATATTTTATAAGAATGACTATTTCTTTCATTCTTGTTGCTACATCTTAAAAAGATACTGGGCAAGAATAATATACTTTGAAAGTAATCCATTGATTTTGAACTTTGCAAAACTATTTGATTTATCAACAACTGCTTCATTTTTAATAGCACATTACTATGGAAGCTCTTAATCTTTCCTAGTTTAAGATTATCACATCCATATTTCCATCCGGTATAATTTTATAGTTTGTTAGTCGTCACTTCATAGTTTATGCATATGTTCTTGTAGTATACTCAAATTAATTTTACCTAGAAAAATTGTGTTTATAAAATGGTGTTCGAAGAAAAAATTATAAGCATTACAAACAATGAGTTGTGAACTAAGCAACATAAAAATAAATAAATTTTTAAGAATTTAATATTTCCTCTAAGGAAAGAAGCTTTTCAGATATGAATGTGCGCTTCCGGATATTTTATTATATATTGAAGCTGTTCGCTTGTTATTTTGTGGAAATTATCTCATGGATACAAATTTATTTAGTACTGTTTGATTATCCCGTCGACTAATTTTGCCAAATTATACAAATCGCTAAACCATTCGCTAAATTATACAAACTGACATAATTTTTATTTTAAATAACGAAAGAACAAATAAATTAGTAAGAACTAGTCGAATTAAAAATCATTTGACGACGTAACAAACACGTGTATTGTGTTTAATGTCAAGTGAATGTAACGTTTACGATAATCCATTACTGGCATTTAATCTTATAGTTTGCCGATAGTTTTTTGTCGACGCTTATAATCAAGTAGTATCATTTATTCAAACAGTTTATTCAAATATTTTTCTTAAACCTATTTTTGCCATAATATCACATATTTTATATGAATTAATTATATAAATCATTTAATACTTTTACAATATCTTAAGAACAGTTACGACAGTATAATTGTTATAAAATTAGCTGAATTGTAAAATATTGACACTAAAATATGTATCTTAAAAAATGTACTTTACAAAACATTATTTCGCTGTTCATTCTGCTATGAAAATACAAAATAATAAATATCGAGTTTTAAAATATTTACTAAAGAACGAATCTTAAAGCATGTTAAGAACAATTCGAAAATTATGATTACATGCGCGCCAATTTTTGATATTATTAAAATATTTTATACATGGCTTAGGCTTTCTGTGTTAAAGAGACGGGGCGATTTTCAGAAAATAAAAATTTAAATTTCCTCTTTAAGCAAGCATCCTAATGAATAATATACCAAGAGTTTCTGTATTAAATTCCATTTTTTAATCTTAAATTCTTGTAAATGACAGTTTTCTGTGATTAAAACATCGAACGATAAGAAGAGAACATCCAAGAAATAATGCGCAATAAAAGTTTTCATTAAATCTGCATGCTACTGGATCATTTCTAAAATCTTCCTTACACGAAAACTCTTATAACTAAGTATAAAACAATAAAATAAACACACCTTATTCCATGCTACGTTATTCAAATAAGCTTCATTAATTCAACAACTGACATTTTCTCTGAGAATTTAGATATTAAAGGATGTATCAAACATGTTTTTCAAAATATTCTCTTATAATTAATGAATACATTATTCAAATGATGACAAGAGATGTATAAAAAATAAGGAACGTAAATGTTAATAAACGAGAATTGTGGATTTTTAGGAGTTATTTTATTATTATTATTATTTTTTAATTGCCACCCGACATGTACGATGTAAGTCAGGCCAGTATAATAACATATATATCTGCCCTCAGAAATTTAAAAATTCATTTATGATTTTCATATCCCTTCAAAATTAATATTTATGTAAAATTACACCTTGGGTCTGTAGTGGGACTAACATAAGATTCATGCAACAATCAATGGATTTAAATTAATGAAAAATGAAACAGTGAAAAACCGGGTAGTTACAACTAAGGGCTTATACAACTAGGGACATATGCTTGTCAAAAAATAGTTGCAAATGAAAATATTTATACTCAAAAATATATATAATTAAAAAATTGCATTACAAAACTTTTCTTAATGCCCACTATGCGAAGTAAACACAAAATAATATGTCCAAACTTAAACAGAAATTATTAAAGGATATCGAAAAATTCTCATAAATGTGTTAATAATATTCCTGATGCTATTATTGCTGTGTATCTACACTCTGAAAGTCTGCTGTTACAAATAGCGATTTATACATCTAGGGACATATACGAGGGTGTATCAGTAAGTTTTGCCCTCACATAGAAATAATTGTGTGAAATTAATGTAATTGCTACATTGTATTACTCTTTTTCTATATAGTAACCGTGCACAGTAACACATTTCTGCAAACGATGTTTCAAAGAGAGAGAGGGGGGGGGGAGGATGTATACAGGAGGCGCGAAAGTAGACCCAAACGGGGGCATTTTCCTAGCTTTTGTCGACCCCTCATGTGACATATTGTTAGAAAGGCCTGTGACCACTTATTCATGTTATGCACTCCCGTGCCCCTCCCTTCAAATTTGCCCCCCAAGGGGCATGAATGATGTCCGCAAAATTTAGAAAAGTGCCCCCTCTCGGGACTCGAGACTCGGGAGGTGCATAGCATGAATAAGTGGTCACAGGCCTTTACAGCAATATGCCACATGTAGAGGTCGGCAAAAGTTAGAAAAATTTCCACCATTGGGTCTACTATCGCATCTTCTGGAATAAATCCTACCCCCTCTCTTTGAAATACCGTTTGCAGAAATGTGTTACTGCGTATGGTGATTATATAGAAAAGGACTAATACATTGTAACAATTTCATAAATTTTACTCAATTATTTCTGAATGAGGCCGAAAACTTATTGATACATTCTCGTACTTGTCAAAATATTAGTTGCGGATGTGAATATTTATCTGAAAATATTTATCCTAAGAAAATTTCAACGCAAAACCTTATCTTAATGTCCATTGGAAATTAAGAGAAGGTTTTGCGTTGCAATTTTTAATAATATTTCTGATGCTATTATTGTAGTGTATCTATACTCTGAAAAAAAATGTACTGTTACAAATAGGGACTTATACATCTAGGGACATATACATATCAAAAAATTAGTTGGAGATGATAATGTTTATACTGAAAATATATATCATAAAAAATTAAATCGCAAAACTTTCTTGTAATGTCATATATGAGAAGGAAATACAATAAAATATATGCAAACTTAAACAGAAATTATTAAAGAATACTAAAAATTTGTCTTAAAAGTATCTATATTAATAAAAGAAAAGTCCTCCCGGCCAGTGCCGGGAGGAAGAGGTAGCCTTCATATTCCTTATTTTTAAAAAGCCAACTTATATTATTCAAACACACGAAGCTCAATTTAGTGGAAACCGAATACAGGAAATTCAATACTAATTTTTATCAATACTAAATCATTATGAATGAGAATTTCGCGAAATTAGTCAGCTTTATCCAAGCTGCTTTTATTTAAAGTAACTTATATTTGGCTGCCAAATTCGGTGATTTCTTAAAGTGCCTGCCATTTTAAGACAACATAGTGAATGAGGCTAACCAGTGAACTTGGTCCAGACCTTAGTAATTGCTGTGCCCATGCTCACTCACATCGGAATCGGTTGATATATACGAGTGCTGTCGCAGGCAAAAAATCAGATTTTTCAAAATGTCACCCACATTACAAATTGAAACTGCTATATCTGAGCCATTTTTTAAGATAAAGATAAACTAAAAATGCTCCTGAATCCTTATATCAAGGTCAAATACTTAAGAAAGAAACCCTTTTCAATTTCTAATTTTTTTGCACCTCACCTTAAATATATTTTTTTTTTAATTTGATGGCCGCCATTTTGAAACAAGATAGCTGGTGAAGCTGGCCAGCGAACTTGGTCGAGATATTGATGTATACTATCCACATGCCTTCTTACATCGAAATAGGGGAATACGTGTGTTATCGCGTGACAAATACAAGATCGTTTCATAGTGTTAGCCATGCTAGAAATTCAAAGTGCTATAATTTAACCATTTTTTAAGATATAAACAAAAGAACAAATTTTCAGAAACAAAAACTGCTCCAGAATCTTTGTATCAAGGCCAAACACATAAAAAAATTTTTTTTTCATTTTCCAATTTTTTAAAACCTTAAATTAATTTTTTTTAATGGCAACCCTTTTGAAACAAGATGGCGAATGAACCTGGCCAACCAACTCGGTCGAGACATTGGTATGTACTATGTACAGAGACAGACCAAGTTACATCCAAATCGGTTCATAAATACGCCTGTTATCGCGTGACAAAAATCAGGTCGTTTTAAAATGTCAGCCACAATAGAAATTCAAAATGCTATAACTCAGCCAATTTTTAGATATAGACGAAACAAAACCTGTTCCGGAATCTTTGTATTAAGGTAAAACATATACGAAAAAATCTTTTTCATTTTCTAATATTTTGGTATCTCAATTTAAATTTAAAATGGCTGCCATTTTGAAACAAAATGGCGAATGAAGCTGGCCAACGAACTCGGTCGAGACATTGGTATGTACTATGTGTAAACGAAGTTACATCCAAATCTGTTCATAAATACGCCTTTTATCGCGTGACAAAATTCAGGACGTTTCAAAATGTCAGCCATGCTAGAAATTCAAAATGCTATAACTCAGCCATTTTTTAAGATATAGACGAAACAAAAACTGCTCCGGAGTCTTTGTATAAAGGTCAAATACATAAGAAAAAAATATTTTTCCACTTTCAATATTTTGGTACCACATTTCAAATTTTAAATGGCTGCCATTTTGAAACAAAATGGCGGATGAAGCTGGCCAACGAACTCGGTCGAGACATTGGTATGTACTATGTACACACCGAATTACATCCAAATTGGTTCATAAATACGAGAGTTACAGTATGACAAAGGTGATATATATACATATATAAATTTTTATGCACTAAATTGTTTATAACTTGTCCCCCTTTCTTCCTTGATAGTCTTCTTCTTTTTGAGGGACCTATCTCCATTTAGTGATTCTCGCCTTTCTACTTTTCAGCTTAGACCCTGGAACCTTGAGGCCCGATACTAGGCCCCTTCAATTTTTTGTGCAAATAAATTGTTAGTAAATTGCTTCCTTTTAATCCGATCTTCATTTTTGGTATCACTTTTCCGTTTAGTTATTCTCACGTTCCTACATCCCAGTTAAGACCCTCGGCGCCACTGAGGTGCGTAGGGACAGTCGAGGGCCCCTTGGACTTTTTGTGCGCCAATCATTTTTAATCCCCTATTTTTCTCATCTTCTCAGAGCATAATTTTAAAATTGACTCTTAGACTCTTCTTCTCAGGCCAATACCGTCATATTTTGATCGGGGCCCGAGGGCCCTTTTTTAAACATTTACCACCTTATTTGTGCATTTCTTTAAAATAATATTTTAACGAATAATTCATGCTATTTCTTATGCTTAATTTTGACATATTGAAGATATAAAGCGCTAAGTACTAAGACATTTTAACATATTTTCACGTTAGGGCCCTGTTTTTAACTATCAGTTGGCCCTTTTTGGGCCCCCTATTATAGCTATCCCTTAAAAATGGTCCGATTCAGAATTTTTTTCTTTCTAAGAACTTCTTAGGTCCTTCAGCTACTACATGATCCAACAAAAAAATTCTCATGCTTCAGCTACCACAGATTTTGAATATTAATCGCCTTCTTGGGGCCCTTGGTGCAGCTTCTTTAAATATGATCCAAATTGCTTCCAATTTTCATTAACATAGTTATAGCATATCATAATATTAAAATATTTATTTGCTTAAAAGACGTTATAAAAACAGATTAAAAGTAAATTAAAAACCCTTTATTTACATGTTTCAACTCATTTTCTGAGTCGTCGTCAGACTGTATAATAGAAAATTACAAATGCATTTTGAAAAATGGAATAAAATCATCGAAAATAAACAAGTAATCATGTAACGCGCCCTGTATTTTCGCGATTGCTCGTGTTCCCTGTATGTTGCGATACCGTAATTTATCCAACCATTCGACCCATAAATTTGGGATACGAGAAGATAATGTATAGTTACAAACTCCTGAACCTCTTAAATAAATTTCAATGGACTCTCTTATCAATAATTGTAAATAAAAATTAGACCTGTAGATGATTTTACTCTCAATAAAAGGTATGTTAATATTCTCTATTTGATTTAGCCGGGATAAAGCAGTATTACCTCTATTGTATTTTATGTCCGCTATATGTTCTTTACATCTGATATTGAATTTTCGTTGGGTTATACCTATATAATGAAATTTGCTTCCCTCCTCTCTAATAAATGGAATCATATAAACTCCTGTGAGGTCATCTTTATTAATCGGATCAATTTTAGTATTTAAAAGCATCTTTAATTTCGGAGGCGGCTTCGCGACAAACGTAAGCCAAAATTTCTTAAATGATTTTTTATATGTTCAAAGAAACCTGGGAAATAGTTTGCTACAACCCTTTACATAGTAACTTCATTAATAGTTTTATTTTTATTTTTAGAAGTATCAAAGGAGCTCTGAATCAATTTGTTAATTAATTTTACCTGATATTCATTATCAGTAGCAATACGTTTAATTTTCTCTAATTCATCCTCAGATTTATATCAGAAAAAATCTTGAAAGCACGATTGATTAGGAACCTGAAGCTGGATAATTTGTAAAGCAATGGGGTGCATGCATCGGAAGGTAAAACGTTTAAATCTGCGATAGGTTTTCGGTAAACTGAACGAATTAATTCATTCCCCTTTCTCTGTAACTCAACATCTAAAAAAGGTAATTTCCCCCCTGTTTCTAGTTCAGAAGTAAACTTAATATTATTGTCAAGTTCATTTAACTGTTGTATGAAAATCATTAACTCATCTATATTACCTCACCTATATTTCCTCATCTATATTTACCTTTTAAGCAAATAAATATTGTAATATTATGATATGATTAGAAATGGACGTAATTTTGACTTACTACTCGCACTTATTTACATAGTTATAGCGTCCTCCAATTACTTTTAAAAGCTACTAAAAATATCTTTATGCCCAACTACATGCCAGTTATATCCCTGGCTCCTTGGGTCCCGGTACAGGGCCCCTTGAACTTTTTACACCATAAACTGTTAATAAATTGCACCCTCTTAATCCGATCTTCATTTTTGGAATCCTTTTTCCATTTAGTTATTCTCACGTTTCAACATTCCAATTAAGACCCTGGGGCCAAGTAATGATCCCATAGGGCCCGGTCCTTGGTCTCTTGAACTTTTTGTGCGCCATGCATTTTTCAATCCCTGATTCACCTCTTCAGCGCATAATTTTATAGTTGAGTCTTGGACTCTTCTTCCAGGACAGACACCCTCATATTTTTATTGGGGCCCTATGGCCTTTTTCGAAGTGTTTACCCATTTTTGTGTAATTCTTTAAAATATTATTCGGACGAAAAAATCATGCCCTATGTTTAGATTTGACTAATTATAGATCTAAAGCTTTAAGTACTAAGACAATGTAACATGTTTCCATGTTAGGGCCCTGTTTGGCTGAGTTCTATAGCTCCCATAAAAAGGGTCCGATTCAGAAGCTTTTTTTTCTAGTAACTTCTTAGGTCCACCAGTTACTACATGAACGACAAAAAAATTTCAGACTTCAGCTACCACCAATTTTGAAAATTAATCGTTTTCTTGGGGCCCTTGGTGCATCTTCTTTAAAAATGATCGGAATTGTTTGCAGTTTTCTTTAACACATTTCTAGCATCCTCTGACTACTTTAAAAACTACAAAAAAGTATCTTTATGCGCAACTACATGCTACTCAAGTCCCTAGCCCCTTGGGGCCCGGTACAGGGTCTCTTAAAGTTTTTGTACCATAAGTTGTTAATAAATTCCCTCTTCTTAATCCGATTTTCATTTTCGGAACCCTTTCTTAGTTTAGTTATTCTCCCGCTTCTTTATTCCAGTTAAAATCCTGGGACATCCTAAGGTCCCATAGGGCCGGATTCCGGGCCCCTTGAACATTTTGTGCGGCTTGCATTTTTCACCTCCTAATTTTCTCGCATTATCAATGCAAAATTTTAAAATTCAGTCTTGCACTCTTCTCCCCGTACCAATACCCTATTATTTTTAATGGACCCTAAAGGCCCTGTTTTATACATTTCGTCCCATTTTTTGTGCATTTCTTTAAAATTTTATTCTAATCATTAATTCATACCCTATGCTTAATTTTGACTAATTGAAGATCTAAAGTGCTAGAACTTAGACCTTTTAACAAGTTTTCATATTATGGTCCTGCTCTTTACTATCAGTCGGCCTTCTTTGGGCCCTTTGTTATAGGTCCGTTAAAAAGACCCGTTTCACTAGCTTTTTTTTAAAACAACTTCTTAAGTCCTCCTGCTACTACATGAATAACAAAAAAAAATTCTCAGACTTCAGCTAAAAACAATTTTAAATATCAATCTCCTTCTTGGAGCCGTTGCAGTTTCTTTAAAAACTATCCGATTCTATTACACTTTTCTTTAACACAGTTTCCAGCTAATTTAAAACTACTAAAAAATTTTCTTATACCAAACTACATTCCAGTTAAGACCCTGGTCCCCAGGGACCGGTCTTTCTTTATACCTCAGATACCACTTTTTTCGAACATTAATCTCCTTTTTCAGCATCAACTTACGTTTACTCACTGCAGCCGTAAATTAAAAATCGCTCTAATTTAAAGGTAACTTTACATAATGGATTTCATCTGTTTATTAAATATCGTGTTACTATTAAAAGTAATTCATGAAATTTACAAGGGAAGAGAGCGTCTTCCACCGATTGGGGACGCATTCTTTCCTCAGTTTCTAAGGACTTAATTTCAACGAGATTTGGTTCAACTTAGATTACAATTCAGCTGCTTTGTGTATTATGAAATTTTATCCTAGACTTCAGTTACCAACATTTTCTAACATTAATGATGTATTCTTTTTTGCATTCTATGGGCTTGATTACTACGGTGTTTGGCTCACTCAACTTGGTTTTCGATTGTGTCTGGCACGTGCGGAGCACATCCGGCATATGCCATCTTAGGTAGCGTGGACTCAGGTTACAGGTTCGTTCGGAAAGCAGTTTGTCGGAAACATACTAGACACTGCGAAAGGCAAAGATGCCTCCGAAATTAGGTTCATTTAAAAGAATTTCAAAAGATATAAAATCATAAAAACTTGAGTTTTGTTTAAGATTATTATTTACCGACCCGAGGCAACGCCGGGTGGGTCTGATAGTTAATAACATTTCTGATGCAATTATTGCAGCAGCGTATCTATGCTCTGAAAAAAATGTACTTTTACAAATAGGGACTTATATATCAAGGGACATATACTTATCAAAAAATTAGTTGAAGATGAGAATAGTTATACTGAAAATATATATCAAAAACAAATTACATCGCAGAACTTTCTCTTAATGTCCAATATGCGAAGAAAGCACAAAATAATATATGCAAACTTAAACAGAAATGATTAAAGAATATTACAAAAGTGTCTCAAAAGGATTAATAATATTTGGGATGTTATTATTGTAATATATCTACCCTCTAAAAAAAGGTACTGTTACAAATAGGGACTTGTACATCTAGGGAGATATACTTGTCAAAATACTAGTTGCAGATGAGAATATTTATACTGAAAATATATATCATAAAAAACACAAAATAATATATACAAACTTAAACAGAAAGTATTAAAGAATATTAAAAAAAATGTCTTAAAATCATTAATAATAGTTCTGATGCTATATTTGCAGTGTATCTACACTCTGAAAAAATGTACTGTTACACATAGAGATTTACACAATTAGGGATATATACTTGCTAAAAAATTAGTTTCAGATGAAAATATTTATATTGAAAATATATATAATTGAAAATTACATTGCAAAAGTTTTAATTATTTTTAATAAATTTTAATTAATAATGCCCATTATGTGACGAAAGCAGAAAATAATATGTAGAAACTTAACTCATTAAAACCGGTTGGCAAGAAAGTTTGCCATGCAATTCGAACAAAATTTTTAATTTCAATAGCAGTATTTTTGCTTGGAAATTTTGACATTATCTAATCTCAGATGTTGAGCGATTAAGTAATTCAAAATTTCAAAGTCGCAAAAATTGATGTCGAAGAATTAAAAGAAGTGTTAAGGACGCTCGTCGTTAAAGGGTTAAACAATAATTATTAAAGAATATTGAAAAATTATCTTAAAGTTAATAATAATATCTTTGATGCTATTATTGTAGTGGATCTACACTCTGAAAAAAAAAAGTGACTAGATGGGTTTTTCCGTTGCCGTGTCTTTAGTTAAAACACGAAAATTTCCGCTTTCATTTATCATTTTCCTCAAAAATTCCCAATCTAAAGTAAAAATTGCCTAAAATCCTCTAATCTAAAGCTGCATTTTGTTCAAATTACAAGTGTTTTCTGACACCTGAGGTGAATGTTACTTTTTCGCATTAGAAAAGAAATTTCTACGTATGTCTTTTTTTCTCTCAAAACACAAAAAATTCGCGAAACCAAGTCAACAATTTCTTGATATTCTACAATCACGAGATGTAAATTTCTTCAAATAATAGAGTATAATCTCTTCCAATCACGAGGCTGTTTGGGAAACTGTGCTGCATGTTACTTTTTCGTATTAGAAACTGAATTTTTACGTTTGCCTTTTTTTTTCCCGGCAAAAACTTCTTCAAATCACAGAAAATAATCTCTTCCAATCACGGGGCTGTTCTGGTAACTTGCTGCTGTGCTTTTTACATTTTTTGACAAAAAAAAAAAAAAAAAAAAAAAAAAAAAGAATCAATATTTGTTGTTGTTAAGTGAAATTTATGTAGAATTTAGAATTGTAGAAATATTTATAAAATATTTATTCAAATTGAAGTATTTATACAAATTGAGGTATTGATACGAATATTTGATAATATTTCCTGAAAATGCAAATCTGAATTTTGTTTTGAAAAAGTCATTCTAATAAGCAACATAACAGGAGTTACTGAATAAAATTTAAAATTTTAATTACGAATTTTAGTAGCTGAAAATTTTCTTTAATGAAAACAACTGAAGTTAAGAAAAAAATACCAAAATAACGCGTAATAACAGTTTTTATTAAAACTTCAATCCAAAACCTTTCCTACACGAAATCTTTTATAACTAAGTATAAAAAAATAAAATAAACACACTCTTTTCAATGCTACGTTGTTCAAATTAGCTTCATTAATTCAATAACTGGCATTTTTCTCTCAGAGTTTGATTTTAAAGGATGTATCAAACATGTCTTTCAAAATAGTCTCTTATAGTTAATGAATACATTATTCAAACCATGTCAAAGAAGATATAAAAAAATAAAAAGCGTAAATGTTAATAAACGAGGATGGTAAAATTTATAGTTAATAATGTTTGAAAAACAAAGAAAATCTAGAAATATAATTAAGACACTTATTCAAAATTGTCTAATAACTTACAGAAAATAATTATATAATAAACAGCTTTCAAATAATTGTGTTTTTTTTTAATATTGTGTATAAATAATTGCTTTCAATTAATAAATATGTATTTTTTGTTGTTAAAATGCATTTCTGCCGCTGGAAATTGAGACCCGTAATTACACTAAATGTCAATTGGCCACATCTTTTTTTACACACTCTACATATATCACTATTACAGAGCATTAATAATTCATAAAAAAGAAAACTTTTCTAACATAATAAATGTATGATGCACTAATTAACCAATTAGGAGTCTGAGAAATTGGTTTACTTGGTACGCCACGGAGATCCAAGCAGATAAATTGAATAATTAACATTACAAGTCACGTAACCGTTTTATTTTTCAGTATTTCTGTAAGTTCATCTTATTGGTTTCAGACTAAAAAAATACGTTACAGAAAAAGAAATATCTTTTAGTGACTGTGAGGAAATAAAAAATAACCTGTAGTAACAGGATAAATTATCATTTCATAAATTTGAATAATATAACGTATTTTGTATTGTTTTTAAATCTGTAATCTTTAACAAGAAACGTAGTCTAGTGTAATTGGAACAAGCTCTAAACGAAAAATCACCGAATTTGTTTCAATGGCTATTAAACTATTAAAAGAAGTTATCACATCAATAAAATAAATATCAGATTTTAATACTTTTGATAATGTATTTCGTTAAATTTTTTTCTTATTAAATAGTTCGGTTATATACAAAAAGAGATCAGATGGTAAAGGTGGTATATGACAAAAAAAAAAAAAAAGAGTTAATCTTATGATTGAAAATAATCAACATTCCTCTACAATCTATTAAATTACTATTCGAAAAAACCTAATTCTCACAGAGATTTTAATTGATAAAGGAGGTATGTGACAATAAACTGAAATAGATATTTGGAACTTTATAGCTCACTTTCTCAAAATGATGATTGTTTCACTTACCACCTTTATTATCTGAGCTCTTCATATCTATATAAAAATTGAAGTCTAAGATAAACCAATCGACTCTATCTCACCCAAGAAATGTACGTATAAATCAGAATGAATGATTCTTAAATAACTAAATGTGACTCGTCATAAACTTAATTAATTGCTAAAAGGTGTTAATTAAAAACCATAAAACCAGTAAAAAACCTTTTATCTATATATAAATTGTAATGTAACGGCTTCACCGAAACCTTTTTCAATACAGTCAATCAGGGTAACTTTGAACCACGGTGTGTAACTTTGCACCACCTCCTATTTTTCAATATTTTTGACTCTAAAAGACTAAATGAACTCCAGAACTGTGCTCTGTTGGCAACGTTCTAAACTGGGATTTCTACTCTTTATTTTAGAAAATAGATTAGCAACATTATGCGCAATTAATTGCATCATCTAACTATTTTTGTAAAGTACTGTTTTCAAGTTAATTTTGAATGCTGTTTTGAAGTTGTTGTAATCCAATTAAACTTTCATAGTAAGTAACAATATACTCATTTATAAGACATATTATTATCTAAATGCTGTAAATGTGTTAATATTTTGTGATTATTCATTTATTAATAGTTAATAAAATGTAAAATAAGAAGGCACTAACATTTTACCACATTTTCAGGGGAACTTTGAGCCGGCTCAAAGTTATACTGATGCTTATAATTTACTAATTATAGGTGCTACTGCCAAAAATTTCCCATATTTGTAGGTATATCTTATATAAATGCCGAAAATGAACATTAGATATAACATGTAAATATTTTCACAAATATGTGTAAAATACATAAAATCCATTTAAAGGCGTTTTTCGGGGCGGAGCTACTCAAATTTGACATTTTATACATTCGACATTTTTTATTCTTTTTTGAATAATACTAATACTAGTATGTATTACTGTAACTATGGATATATTATTGAGTTAAAACATTGAAAATTATTTTCCAATGCATTTTTATGTTTTACATGAACAATAAACATGTTTTTTTTTTATTTCTAAATGTTCATGGTTCTCTTCTTCCAATTTTCTTATGCCTGATATTTATTGTAATATCATAAATTATACAAATCTTGTGATGTTGGGAAATGTAAATTCGAAGTCTTTATATATCTGAAAATATTTTTGGGGGTTTAAACTTGTCCTGGCTACAATACTTTTTCTATAATTAATTATTTTATATAAAAATTTATCATATGGTGCAAAGTTACCATAAATGACTGGGTAACTTTGAACCAGGCTAAAAATCTATTTTTTATTGCTTTTATCCTTATTATTCCTTAATTTTTTATAGTCAAACAATAATTTAGGATCACTTCCCTATCCGGTGCACCCCAGCCACCCGCAGGAATGGAACACCTACAAAGGAGTCGAGCCCATGAGCCTATGCAAAGGATTCTCGAGCGAGAGTTGCTTTACGGAGGTCTCTTAAGATCAACTACTATTACTGAGTAAATTAATTTATGAGAGACAACAGATAGGAGGGGGATGTGCCTCTTTCAGGTAGCCCCGGAGGATAGAGGAAAAGCTCTTCTGACGACATAGTGTTCGCCTCGCTCGGGGGATCCTGTTAGGTGACTCTAGCGGGCCCCCAAGACCCGAGGAAAACGTCTCCTGACGACACAGACATCAACTCGCTAGGGGTTTTCGCCTGATCTCTCCGCTACGACGTACGGAATCTCTCACGGCTCGATGCCGTTAGCGACCCCGGGAGGACACGAAAAGCACCTCCTTAATGGAATAGACTCCGTTTTGCTAGGGGGATCTATTGAGGCCCAGCCCCCATTACGGGGGCCTGGATAAAAGAAATTGCTTTCCAGACTCTTGATAACGTTATCTTTAACACGTGAAATCATCAATTTCATACTAAGTAGAACAGTTTTTATAACTTTGTAATTGATCTTCCTCTCGTACCGTCTATTGTTTTCCAGATAGAAACGCTAACTTTGCAATTTTCCACTAGGTGGCGATGTAAGCGTTTCATGTGTTGCGCATAGCCACTTTATCATACCTAGATACTACGTTCAAGACAATAGCTATCGCCGTTTTGAAATTAAGGGGGGGGGGGCTTTAGTTGCATCATGTATACGAAACATAATATATATAAACACACATTTTGGGGAAAAATTAGGAAAAAATATTTTTAAATAAAAAAAGATAGAGTTTCATGGGCCCGATCCCTCAAAAATGTAAAACCTTTTTTCCCTTGAGTTAATTCACATTATCATCCAACGCTCTTGATAAAAAATATGTTAATAGAGCCTGACATTTAGCTTTTTTGCAGTTAAATGTCAGAAAAAATTATATTTTTGTTTGCATGAATAATAAATTAAAATAACCGTTACTTGAATTGATGTCCTTTAATGTATTTCTTATTAGTTATGTAAAAAAAAGAAAAAAAAAAGAACTCATTTAATGTTTTATTGATACACCTCCAAAAAAGCGTTCGAGAATTCATTTTTTTTTTCAGAGAATTTTATAAGGATTTGAATTAAATTGTCACGTGATATTAGAGAAAAAAACATGAAAAAAGTATCCTTTAGCATTTAAAAACATTAAATGAAATAAAATAAAAACCGATGCTAAATTTTAGAAAAAAGTGCTTCGAATTAATTTTTTTAATTCACGTAAAAAATAACTGAAAAAAAATATTTTCATAAGTAATAATATACATTTGGTTCTGTAAGTGAAAGATTGCTAGATATTTTACAAAGCTTAATAATACATTAGAGAAATGTTAAATAAATGAAGAACGCCTTATTTTGAAAAATAAGCACATTCTCGACAGCCAAATTTAAACCTTTTTACTATTTTAATTTTAAAAAATGTATTAAGATAATCATTAAAAATTTAATAGCACAACCAGTCGACGTAACGTCTGTGTAATCTCAAAAATGTGTTTAAAAAACTATTTAGTGGAATAAAAAAATAGTAAACTTACGAAAATATTATTAATAAAAGTCCTTCCGACTTGTGCCGATAGGAAAATATAGCTTTCATCTGCCTTGTTTTAAAAAATCGAGCTTATTGTACTCAAACACACGAAGATAAAGTTTGTGGAACCCGAATATAGAAGATTTAATTACCCATTTTCTTGAATACTGAATATCAATGAGAACTTCTCTAAATTAGTCACCTATATCCAAGTTGGCTTCATTTAGAACGATTTATGTTTAGTCGCCAAATTTAGTGATATCTTCAAGTGCCTGCCATTAAAAACCGCATGATGGAGGAAGCTAACCAATGAACTTGGTTGAGACCTTGATGAGTTCTGTAAGTATGCTGAGTCACATCGAAATCTGTTAATATATACGAGTGCTGACGTATAACAAAAATAAGATTTTTTTCAAAATATCATTATCATTCAATTTTAAACTGCTATATCCATTTTTTAAGATAAAAACTATAAGAAATGCTCTGGTATCCTTGTATCAGGTTCAGGTTCAAGAAAAAGGTTTTTGAATTTCTAATTTTTTTTTGTACCTGTTATTTAATTTAAAAATTTATTTTTTTTAAAGGTCGCCATTTTATAACAAGATGGCGATGAAGCTGGGTAACGAATTCGGTTGAGACCTTGGTATGCCCTGTACACATGCTTAGTCACATCTAAATTGGTTGCTATTGAATGACAAAAATCAGATTATTTCAAAATTTCGGCCACTTTAGAAATTCAAACTGTTATCCCTTCGCCATTTTTAAAGATGTAGAGGAAACAAAAAGTGCTCCGAAATCCTAGTATGAAGGTCAAACACTTAAAGAAAAAAAAAATCTTTTTCCATTTCTAATTTTTGTGTACCACTTTTTAAATTTTTAAATAAAAAAAATAGTGGCCGCTATTTTGAAATATGATTTCGGATGTAGCTGGCTAACGAACTCGGTTGAGACCCTGATATGTCTTGTGCATATAATAAATCACTTCGAAATCGGTTCATAAATACGAGAATTACGGAATAACAAAAATCATATATATATATATATATATATATAATATATACGATAGGTATTTTTTAAGTAAGGGCCGTTTTGTTGTACACACTAATAGGTGGCGCGAGCGCCGCAATGAGTGGTTGTGTCATGTTCCGGCATTCCTTGGGAACAACCTGCTCAGTTGCAGCTGTGTAGGTAACCTCTACCGTCTGTACTGTGTCTTCAACTGTATAAAGTACTGTATAAAGTTCAAGATTATCGAATCGCCCGCCCCGTGCGAGGTACGGTTGGCGAACACCCATGAGTACACCCTGCGAAAGCTACGCAGAGCGTTTGGAAACAAAAGATGCGTCATGCTGATAGATGGAATTTTGCTACTCCATGACAGTTCAAGACCTCACACCGCAGGACAGACCCGAACTTTATTGGACTATTTTGGCTAGGACGTTTTCGTACCCCCCTCCCTCCCTACAGCCCGACTTCCCGCCGAGCGATTTCCATCTTTTCCGCTACCTCAAACATCATCTCGGTGGCACCCACTGCAACGATGATGAACACGTGAAAACGGAGGTGACCTCTTGTTTATCAGGTATGTGGCAAGTTACTATGAAGAGGGTATTCAAAATTTAGTTGAACGGTATGATAAGTGTTTACACATTTGGCAGCTATGTTGGAAAATAGATAAATGTATGTAGAATCTGAAAATAAATTTTGGCTTTTGAAAATTATCTTTCGTTTGGTTTTTATTTTCAAACGGCCTTTACTTAAAAAAAAAAACCCTTTTTAGTTATATGCATGTATGTATATATATATATATATATTATTTTTTTTTTCTGGTTTAGCTTACATTTGAAGAATTTTAAGTTAATAAACCAAGTTGATGAAATGAAATATTCTAACTTAAAAAATAAATAAATATTCTTAAATGTTTTTACTTTCTTTATTTTCAAAAAGTTTCATTAAGAGGATCATTAAAAGAAACAGGCCCGTAAAGCCGCTATCAGATTCACCGACTTTTCGAGCAACCAACTTTACAGCCGATTTTAACCCCAACTTTTTCCAGTTAAAAGGGAGAAAAAGGTTACAATTGTCTTTGCTAAAGTTGGAGGAAAACCCGGGAAAACCAGTACTAGTAGTACCAGCCGTCAATATTTATTGCATTTCCGTATCAATCGCTTATCTCTGATTCGCTGAAATGTTGAAAGGTGGGAGGAAAAGTTGCGGCTAGGACAGACTTTTTTGAGATGCGGGTAAAAAGTTGGGGATGGTGCTGTTTGCTATCACACTGGGTGTCGAGACAACATTTCGCGAAAAGTTGGAGGAAATCAAGAGTTGGCTCAAAAATTGCTCGAAAAGTTGGTGAATCTGATAGCGGCTTAAAAGAATACGTACGGCATGGGTAAACAGCACATTTCAAGGATCGGATCTAAATCGCTTATTCACCAAAATGATCCGTTCTTTTTGGTAGAACTCGTTAATTCTTGAAATTTGTAAATTCATCTACTCATTAAGTATAGTAGAAACTTACTTTATAACATTTTTTAAATAAAAGTTATTTTCTTTGATATTCATTCTGTACAAAAATGAATAACTTGTAAAAATCAAAATACTTTTATTTAAATAATAATAATAAAAAAAAATAAAAAATAAAAAAAATAAATAAATATTAGAACAGAAAATTGTACACTCTAGAAATAGTGTGGTATTTATAATTTTTTTTAAATCGTTTTATTAAATAAAATTAAAATTATGGTTTAAATATAGCACAGATTTAATTTCGAAAAATTATCTGATATTTAGAAGGTGATGTACGTTCGATCAAAGTAAATGCGGTATTGCAGGCCGTTGCTAGCATCAATGAGATCGGCATTTACTACATTTTAGGATGTATTTGTAATAGTACCTTCGGACTCCTCCGTTTATACTTTTAGTTTTGAAACACCGCACAAAATTTAATCTTAAAAAGCCTCATAGCTACTGAGGTATGATTTTGTAAAATATCATATTCAAATAAACTTCATGCAAAAAGAGAAAGAAAAAAACAAACAAAAATATAATAAAACGTAAAAATTATTTATCATGAAAAAACATGTACATTTAATTCATTTTGAAATTAATTAAAAAATAGTTTAGCAAGTAATGCATATTTAATCTCTAAGGGAATATACTTTATAAAGTGAGTATAAATGTTTAAATGTTTACCAAGCTTTAAACCCACATTAAACATAATAATGTTAAATAAAGGAATATTGTTTCTCACATTAACTTTATTTATCTAGTATTGGTTTCAAGCTATCGCACACACACAAAAAGATTATTTGTTTTTTAAGAAAAGAAAATGAATTAACGAATTAACAAAACTAATGAGATGCTAAAAGCATTCATCATAAAAAAACATGTATTTTTTAATTCATCCTGAAATTAATTTAAAAAAAAATTGTAAGTAGTAATTCATTTTTAATCTCTAAGGAAATATATTTCATAAAGTTTGTATATTTTTTTGCTAAGCTTTAAATCCACATTTAACTCACAAAAATATGTTAAATAAAGGAAAAATGTTTTTCACATTAACTTGATTTATACAGTATTGATATAAAGGTATCACACACACAAAAAAAGATTATTTTATTATTTTTTTTTAAAGAAAAGAAATTAAAAAATTAACAAAACTCATAAAATCGTAAGAACATTGATTATGAAAAAACACGTGCTTTTTAATTCACTCTGAAATTAATTGAAAATTATTTTTGTAAGAAATGCATTTTTATTCTCTAAGGGAATACATTTTATAAAGTTTTTATGCATTTCTACTAAGCTTTAAACTCACAAGAATAGAGTTAAATAAATGAACAATGTCTCTCACATTAACTTGATTTATATAGTAGTACGGTTATAAGATACCAAACGCACACACAAAAAATATTAGTATTATTATTATTTTTTTTTAAATGAATTGACGAATTAACAAAAATAATGAAATTTAAAGAATTTTGATCATGAAAAAACATGTTTCTTTTAAATTCATCTTAAATCTAATTAATTTTTTTTTCGTAAGTAATGTATTTTTAATCTGTAACAAAATATCTTTTTTTAAAGTTTGCATACGTTTTTACTAAGCCTTAAACTCACATTATAACAATATTAAATAAATGAACAAAGTTCTTAATTTAAAAAAAAAGCACATGCTAGACAACCACATTTAAAAGTTTTTACTTTCTTTATTTTCAAAAAGGTGCATTAAGACAATCATTAAGAAAGATTATGCTCTTGAAAGAAGACATCATTATGTATGGAAACATATTCAAATAAGCTTCATTAATTCAAAAACTCATTTCCAGATTTGAAAATTTCAGGATGTGTCCAGATGTCGTAATATAATTACTGAATGCATTATTCATACAACGCAAAGAAAATCTGATCGATTTTTTAAAGATAATACTGCTGAAGTTTAAAACAAATCTTTCTTGTTTCTAACATTAAAAAAAAAATCCTAAAAAATGTTAATAAGACATAATATAGCACAATTTATTTTGCACAAATTTGTGTCATTGTTTCAAAATATTTCCAAAGAATGCTTTTGAAAATTATTTTTAAGTAAGTAATTGAATTGAATTTTATAGTTATTTCGTTTTTATTTATAACATATAGCAAAGAGTAACAAAATTTCAAATAAAATATTATTTAATCACAGAAGAATTAAAATCTTTATATGGGTATTGAAATGTAACATTTATGCGAATGAAAATACGTGTTTTCTTTAAAACGCAACGTCATTCTTGCAAGTAAAAGAATTTCTGAAAATAAAACTTCTCGTAGAGTTGCGTTGTTGGGAAGTGCTGCATTACATGTTCTTTCTCCATAATCCCGGTGCCAGAGAGCTTTTGAGGTATTAAACCGACGGTATTAAATTGAGGTATTAAACCAAAGGTATTTTCAGGTATTAAATCGGCCAAAATGAAAGCTAAGTAAAATTAAGTCATTTTGACACAAATGTAGTAAAATGTTTTAAATTTATGAATGAATGATGTCATAAAAAAACACGCGAGGTTACGGCGCCTGGTATGATTTATATTATCAATGGAAACAAACATTCCTTCTTTTTTTCCGTTCATAATTTTGGAGACGTCTGTAATAAAAAGTCGTTGAAAATGTCATTAAATAAAATCTTCCTTTGTTTCCCTTTCTATGGAAGAAAATGATCTTTTCTTTTAAAAATGACTTCATATTCACCATCGCAATCGCAATCGTTTTATTCTTCTGAGATTTTTTAAGAATGATACTTTTTTTTTACTGTGTATTGGTCCTCAAGCTACGTATATATGATGACACACATTTAAGTACGTGAAATGAAAAATTAATAAAAATTACATCAATTGACATAGTTATTTTCAAATGTAACAGTTTTAGGAATGGAAGTGCGTGTTTCCTCTTAAAAATGTCGTCATATTCACAGGCAAAAACTTTCCGTTTCGGCGTCTTCAAGAAAATGACGTTTTCTAGAGGAAAAGGTGGGGATTAGGTCCTCTGTTGAGCATACTTTTAGTGCTCTATAGATATATGTATTTATTGCAGCTATAAAAGTATGCCTAACAGAAGACCTCCTACAAACTGAAATAAAAAATCAAATGAATATCTAAGGATGCAGTATATACCACTAATACAATTCAAAAATTAATTGATAAATCGACAAAAAGATACAATAGAATAGAACCAGCGGAGAAAGTTATTAAATTCACAAATTCAATCCCTTTCATAAAAGGAGTTTTGTTAAAAATAAAAAGAAAATTTAAAAGACTAGGAATGATTAAATACCCCTATCACTCCTGACCTTCCAATCTTTAAATTAATCAGAACAGATATCGAGAAAATTTCATGCCTACAGACATCTGGAATATATAAAATATATTTAAAAAACAATGAAGGAAAAGATATGTCATATATAGGAATGGCAAAAAGGAAACTGGAAGACAGGACAAAAGAAAAACATAAACGAGATACACGACTTAATAAATCCTCTACTGCAATAGCAAGACTAAATAATAAATTCCCCATTACAATAGATTTTTAAAATGTCGAAAAATTAGTAAAATACAAGAGTTTAAATTACGCATTAATAAAAGAAGCCATTGAAATAATCTCATCGAAATCAGAAACCCGTAATGATGTACTGCACGCAACTACCGACAATAGATGGCGACACATTTAAAAAATAGGGATTAATGACAGGGAAAATTTAGAAAGCAATGACTAGCGATAGAGACAAAAACGTCAGTAACTGAATATGCCTTGGTAAGAAAGAGGTGAAAATATTTCAAACCATCTTAAATGTATGTTTTACAGTATATATATATGTTTTTAACTATTGACATGTACACTATTTTTTGGTGTACGTAAAACTGCGATATCTTAGTGCGTTTTAATGTATAAATAAATTGGCAGAACAAGTGACGATTATGAATATTATATGATATTATAAAAGAATACGATTATAAAACAGTTTAGAAAGATTTTAATATTATTATTTGTTATTTTATATGAAATGCAATGACAACATGGAAAATACTTGTAGTGCACTATATTTTTATAGTGACACAGGATGTACTGTAAGGTACATCACGATTACTTAAGCAAGTATATAAATAATGTTTCTACGTAAATGATGGCAGTTACCAGTCCACCACCTCTTGCAATGTCATCGTATTTCACTGAAAGCAAAGCAAGTTTGCTGAAAATGCCGTTGCAATATCTTGATACTCTCAGGGATTTAAACGGAAATCCAAGTTTCGCTAAATAGAGATACTCTGTATTTTTGACTGAATAATTGAATTTAGATTCTCGTTTTCTATACGAAATATGTGTGATATGTTTTATCAGTGATGAAAAGTTTCATCTTCCTTTCAGATATGAGTGGTTGATTTTGAAAGTGAGAGAAGTTCACTTACGAAAAAAGCGTTAAAGCTGAATATTATTACAAATGAACTTGTTGTATATTTTAAATTATGTGTGAACTAGTTGATATACTACGTGCCCACTAATTGTCTTTACAAATTCAAATCTAAATAAATATAATATAAAACAAGGTATCTCAGTTCTGTTTCCTTCATTTAAAACAGGATTTTTGAAAGTTTTGTCTGCTTTGTTTCCTAGATACACTGAGTGGGTGGTGAAGAGGTGACGTCACATTTCCACAAAATGACTACTCCACAGGTGAAGGCGCATTGTGTTTCATGGTTCATAGAAAAAAAATCGCATACACAGGTCCAACGATATTTCAGGTCAAAATATGGTTTTGATGATGGTTCTCTTCCATATATAAACCTGAAATGAGTTGGACCTATGAATCTGATTTTGCTTCTATGAACCTTGAAATTTATAAGTGGGAAAATATTTTATGAACGGACACCTTTTATAGTTATATCCATACTTATTATTGAATATTTTTCTCTCATTCTTTTCCACTTTTTCCTATGAAAAAAAAAATATTTTTTATTTTATTGCAATTTTTGTAAAACAGAATGAAATAGTTAAATAAAACAAATAAGTAAATGAATTATAATATTTAATTTCCTTTATTAGAATTCTATCCATTTCAAAGGAAATCCACGTTTTCAACAAATAATTCTTTTGAAAAGTGAAACAAGACCTTGGCGCATACCAAAATCAAGTTTTTTTTTCAGCTAAAACGAATAACTATTATTGCATATTAAATTTGCATGAAATAAGACAGCAAAAAATATAAAATTAGTCTAGTGAGTTTTAAAATATACTTAAAATATTTATATGAATATTTTTAAAACCATTTAAATGAAAGCAATAACAAAAATGGACTTGCTCCTATTTCAAAATAAACGTAACATATTTACAGATTATAATCTCTCTACATATTTTTATTTGTTGTCATTAATGGGGAACTATCTTGTAATGGTAAGTAGATTTCTACTAATGTATTACAAAAAAATGAAATATAGGAAACGTAAATCAAGAGCGTTATCACCACTCCTTGTTTTAATACAATTGAAAGGATATTTAAGGGCAAAATATCAACGATTAACGCCTTAACTGATTTGCCCGTGTGCCGCTCGGGCAAAAAGAGTTTGCTATCTTCGGTACTAAAAGCTTTTGGATACCACTTAATTTTAACTGTATTTTTTGGTTTGTTGAATGGCATACCTTTTTCGATTGTACAAAGCGAAAAATATTAGTAAAAAAAAAGGTGGTGCTGGGTCCTTATTTTTAATTTATTGTGCCAGAAAAAAAGAGAATCAATTAAGGGGTACTGCACCACAAAATGGAATAATATGACATAAATTGTTACTGATAGCATTGAACTAATAATAATTCTGGCGTTGCATATAAAGAACAAATACTTTCGAATTATAGCAAGACTGGCACAGTGTAATGATAACTTTAATTTCTTTGTTTAAGATGATTATTTAATATATTTACAGGTTATAATCTACAGATTTTGTTGTGAGGTGTATATAATAATGTAAAAATATATTGTGAGGGCAAGAAGATTTCTATAATATACGACAAATAATCCCAAATTCTAGGAATGTGAAACAAGAATCTTACCTCCACTTTCTTTTATAAGGTACTTCAGCCAAATGAAACCATGCTCTTAGTTAATCACCCTGTGTCCTGTAGGAAATAGTCTCGAGAAAATGGTTGCATAAATCTGACAGTCTATGTGTCTTTCACAGGAGCAGATAGTTTTGACAACAACCGATATCGGCTTCATCGTTGTTTTTGGACCACTGAATCTTTTAACATGCCGCATTAAAAACAGTAAATAAACTTTCATATAAATTCATCGTAAATAATTGATGGATTTTTGCAATCTTTGAAGGAGGCTTGAGACAAAGATCTTTCCGAATGTATATTTAAATATTCTATAATTTTTATTATGTTTGTTCTCGAAAGTGAAATATGAGAAAAACAGAAATCCCGTTATAAGGCCAGGCAGTATAAGGCTTGATCTGTTTAACACTACATTTCCACATTATTATTACCAAAGCTAAATAACCATTTATGTTTTGAACTACTAATTCATGAAAATTTTATCAAGTAATGCATTTTTTATGAATTTTTGAAACTACATTAGAAGATTTACATAATCATTTAATAAATTTTAGAAGGATTTTAGAAAGATTAAAGGATTTAGAAAGATTAATTAAATTTGAATTTATAGGGATTTTGTGCAATATTTATAGCCCCACAAAAGTCTTTTATTTTAAATATCTTTCTTAGTATTTTGCAGTATTAGGAAATGTAAAATCATAATGTTCTTACAATAGAAATATAGAAATATTTTCGAATTGAAAAATTAACCCCTTTCCCAACGCAAAGAAAGTAGAAAAGATGCAAAAGGAAAATAAATCATCCTTTTAAAAATATTTTTGTTTTGTGTAACCAGTAATGTTTTTGGAACTAGATAAAGTAATGCATCTCTAACTCATTCTAAACTGTATTACTATTAATCGCTGTATTAAATGAATTTTATAACAATTTATTATAATGGTACTTATGAGTACCGTCAGTAGATAAAGGGTTAAACTTCTTTTGTTTCAATGTTTGTAGAGAACTATGGGATCTATTAAGGCGGTTGTAAAGTGAGCTTAAAAGACTGAATGGTAATTAATATAAGTCGTTTTGGCTGTTCAAAATGGAATCTCCGAAAATAGAGGAAACACAGAATATTGTATTACAAGGAGAATTATTTACTTTGTGATATTTTGTTGTAATACCTTTAAAATATCTGTAAATTAAAGTTAAAGCCTGCATTTAGAATATTAAAGCTTTTTTTTAGGACACATGCTCCTAATAAAGCAAAGTTTTTTCCCCTCATTCTCCTGCCACAATGAAACTGCGACAGGAATATCCAAGATTAATTATTGTAAAAATATGTATAAATATTATACCTGAAAACGTTTAATAAGCTAATTCTGATTAACACATTTTATTATTATCTCATTCCTTAACGTGACGTTATTCGGTTCAGGTACCTTACCATTAAAGTCATATTTTCTTTTTTCGTATACAGAATCATTAATATTATGCACACAATCACTTGACATAAACAGTAACTAATGATGTTGAAACAATGAAAATTAATGCGACGTAGATGAAGAATAAATTGGGTTGCAGCCCGATACAGACTATAGTGACATAATCTATCCCAGGCTGAGCATGTCACCTGACATTACCGGTAAAATAGGAAAATGACAATTATGTATAAATGATAATATTCTTCATTATCAGTATTCTGCTTGATTATTCAAGTGTATTTTATAAAACCAAGTTACTAAATGGTAATAGGAAGGAAAAAGTAACATGTAATGCGTAACTTTGCTAAATTTTACTAATTTGGAAACTTTTTCTTTTGAAAAATATATTCAACTCTAATTTAGTTAAATTTCGAATTAATATAGTCAGTAATTTTTAAAAGCTTATTAGTATTTGATTTATTAATTTCTATTTTTTGCCAAAATTATAAATTTCATTCCTTTTTTTTTCAATAAGATTGTGAATTTAATTATTATTTACAAACTTTATTACATTTTAAAAAGTAATGCAGACTCCCAAAAAAAGACACATTAAAAAAAAAATAAAATTTCACATCACATTTAAATATTTTTTAATGTTTTGATAATTGTTGATTCTCATATGCAATTGCAACAGAAAAAGAAAAAAAAAGTAAGCAAGACAACTAAAACAGTGTACTTTCGTAGAGTGTACATTTCGTCTTCAAGATATGGCACAAGCCTATCCAGTTTTATTTATTTTAAACTAGAGTTAACAATGTTCATACAAGTAGTTGTTCATTAACAAAAAAAGCATTAAAATTATATCAAAATATGAAAAACGTTACATTAAATATAGAGTAAATTCAATTATGTGGCACACTGCAAGATATCAAAAGCGGCCTGAAATTTTGCTACTAAATAGAATCGGCTTTGAATATTATGCCAGAAGCTACCATACCCACTGTCCATGTGGAAAGTTTTGAAGCGACAAAAGAGTTCTCCCCCCCCCCCCTTCTCCTGCGGTCACCGTAATTGGCTTTGACCACTGGCTTCTTATAAAAGTATTCAGAACTAGTAACCTTTTCTTAAACTAAACATCACTCCCCAACCGTCACGTGATGTTGTAGAAATTGTCGCATGTTATTTAAGTTTACTATAGGACGTTTTTGTTGTAAATGGATTTTGTAGAATTTATAATTTACAGGGACACACAGAAGAATTCCGTTATGATATGATTTAAAGAAAAAAAATGTATACAGCATATTTTAATGATGTTAAATTACTTCAAAAATAATTCAATTGATACGCGTAAAAAATATTTCTTCTATATTACTGACCTTCAGTGATAATTTCTTAAGTGCGTTTTCAGTTGTTGTATACGTTTTCAAACTTTCATATGTGCATGCGTATTTACACGTGTGTACATAAACGCACAACTTTACAGTGAATGAAATGGTTTCAAAAATTCTTTAATTATTTTTCTTGTGCAAAAATTATTTAAAAAGATTATCCATTTGTTAAGAAAAGGGTTCAAGTGTGGCTGGGAATAAGGGAATATTTTACAAAAAAATCATCATATGTATTAAAACACATGATGTACGTTTTCTTCTCCATGTGACATTTTCAGCATAAATGTAACCGTGCTTAGTGAAGATATAAATAAGAAAACTTATTACAGCCATATGAGAGAAAAAGGAGTAATTTATTTTGTATCTTTCACTCCTTTTTTTTAATTATCTCCGTTATTTTTTATTTACTTCAAAGCATTTACGATTTATTGGTGTTTCATGAGTTCCACCGCATCATTTACTTGGCTATTTTCATTCAACTCACTATCACTTGAACTGAATTTGGACGATGAGATTTTATGCGCATTTTCGCGAAACTTTGTTTTGTCATTTATCTCCAAATTGCTATCATATATAATTTCTCTGCTAGAATCATTTTCTGAAAGTTCGCTTCGCAATTTTAAAATTCCCTCATTGGAAAAATCTCTGTCGCGATGAAACTATAAATGTACGAAAAAGTTATATCACTTAACAGATTTTTTTTTGGCCCTGCGCCGTTTGAAACAAGATCAGATAACAATAACTAGAACATTTCAACAATAGCGTGCTATAAATGCATCAAATGCATCAAATAAATACTCACATGTTTACATTACAGGTGCATGACAGATGTCCAATCCTCCCCCCCCCCCCAACACCCCTCTTTTCTGAAAAGCAAGTGCCATACATCTCATTACATTCTTCTTCTTTTACTGAAAAATATCTTGTTCAAAGCCCTGTTGAGATAATAGAAAAAGCCTATATTTTGTTCGGGTCGGCGAAGACCCAGCACTGTAATTCTAGGTATGTAGACCTGCAGATAAAATGTTTTCGTTGAATTTCAACTAAATTCGTGTTAAGGCATTATACTGAGATTTTAGGAAAAGTCAAGAAGTTTCAAAGTTTCATTTTGGAAACGACAGTGTTAGGAGCGAAAATCACGTCTTGGGTCACAGATTACCCGCCTCGGTAATTCTAGTGTTAATACATCTATTAGTTGTAATACAGTGTAGAATAAGTTATAGATACATTACTTTATCTTGTTCCAAAAGCATTATTGGTTACACAAAAAAAATATTTTAAAAGGATGATTTCTTTTGCCTTTGCATCTTTTCAGCTTTATTGGCGTTGGGAGGGGGTGGGGGGGGGGTTCTATTCGGTAATATTTCTTATTTCTATTGTAACAACATTACATTTGTACATTTTCTAATTTTACAAAATACTAAGAAAATTATTTAAAATAAAAGATTTGAGTAGGGTTATAAATATTGCACAAAACCCCTATAAATTAAAATTTAATGAATCCTTCTAAATCCATCAATACTTCTAAAATCCTTCTAAAATTTCTTAAATTATTATGTAAATCTTCTAACTTTGTTTAAACAATTCACGAAAAATGCTTTAGAAGATAAAATTTTCATGAATTCATAATTCAGTAGATAAAGGGTTAAAGAAGCTGCACCAAGGGGTTAAAGAAGGTTTGAGTGGAGTTTATAAATATTGCACAAAATTCCTATAAATTCAAATTTAATCAATCCTTCTAAATCATTCAATCCTTCTAAAATTCTTCTAAAATTTATTAAATGATTATGTAAATCTTTTAATGTAGTTTAAACAATTCAAGAAAAATGATTTAGAAGATAAAATGTTCATGAATTCATAATTCAGTACATAAGGAATTAACCAACTACGGACGGACATCCAAGAGTTACGGACATTCTGGACTCGAACATGACACCATTTCACTAATGTCCAATGTCATAATTTTAGACAAGAGGCCTGGCTATTCCAAAATGAAGTTAAAAAACTTAAGTAAGCAACATGCCATAAGTTATAACAGAATGCAAGAATAAATAATTTTTCCGCTTATCCAAAATATGTGTGTGTGAGTATTTACATGTGTCTGCAGTCGCGCAAAATTTTCGACGTGTGAAACGGTTTGAGAAATTCTTTTCCGAACGAAAAAAGGATTTAAAAAATATTCTTCATATGTTAAAAAAGGGGTTAAATGCATGAAAAATTGAATATTTTACTGAAAATTATCAACAGAGCAAATATTTAACTACACTGGCCTCCGAAAGTTAAGGTACAGGGACTGGATGCTTTCGATTGCACACGGTTTGTCGAATATCTACCAACATTATTGACGATTTGTTCTTGAACATCTGGGATGTTAAGAACATGTTTGATTTCATATTTTTCGATGAAGATTCAGTCGGGCCGACAATTAGGGGGCTAATAATAAATTTAATAATAAAATAATATTTGCTATCAGCTATGCAACAGAAAATGCTGGAAATGGTTTGTCACTACGTTAAATGACTATTTGGGTCCTGTTCAACGTTTGTGTGCATTTGTGTAAGCATATCACTCATATTCGTAAAGATGTTAACGTTTTTGTGAAAAATTCAAAAGTTTTTTGTTTATAGAATACAGAGTTTTCAACCAAATTTAACACAACTTTCCGAAAACCTGACAAAGTACAGTAGCAGCAGTACACTTCAATTAAAACATGAATATGTTGAATATTGCATGAGATATGGGCATTTGTATAAAATAAGTTTTAACTGCGCATGCGTGAAAGAAATTTTTAATTCATAATTTGGTAGTCAGCTATTTAGGGCAACTTATCTAAAATGCCCAGTCAAATATCGAGAAATTTCACTAAGATAGGGGCGATATAGTGAGTTGCTCTCTAAAAATAGCTTTATTAAAAGGGTTTTTCCACGACTTTTCAATCAACTCACTATATATTTCTGAATCTTCACAATATTTGTCTGGGCTTTTTACAGAAGTTACCCAAAATAGTTGGCTACCAAATTATGAAATAAAATTTTTGAAATCTTACACGCATGCGCAGTTAAAAATTATTTCATACACGTGCCCATATCTCATCAAATATTCAATATATTCATGTTTTAATTGCAGTATACTGTTGCTACTGTTCTTCGTCAGGTTTTTGGAAAGTTGTGTTAAATTTGGTTGAAAACTCTCTATGCTATAAACAAAAAACTTTTGAATTTTTCACAAAAACGTTAACATCTTCACGAATATGAGTGCAATGCTTACACAAATGCATACAAACATTTAACAGGATCCAAATAGTCATTTTCCACAGTGACAAACCATTTCCAGCCTTTTCTGTTACATAGGGGATCGCAAATATTATTTTATTTTTAAATTTATTATTAGCCCCCTAATTGTATCTCCGATAAATCTTCACCGAGAAATATGAAATCATACATGTTCTTTACATCCCAGAAGTTCAAGAACAATTCGCCAATAATGTTGGTAGATATTCGACGAAGCGTGTACAATCGAAAGCATCCAGTCCCTGTACCTTAACTTTTGGAGGCCAGTGTATACGATGTACGTTTTCTATGTCACATTTTTTATAGGGGACATGTTCAGGATAAATCTAACCCTGCTCAATGAAGATTCAAATAAGAACACTTAGCAGAATCATCTGAGATAAAATAATATCAATTTTCTTTATAATATTAATTTTCTAAAGAATATTTGAGGAAACTCTTTTAGGATTTTTATAGTATTTTTAAAAGTACGGTAGAGCGACGATTATCTGACCGGTCGGGACCGAGGCCGATACGGTTAAGAAAAAATCCGGATAATTGGACAACCTTAACAAACGGATATGGCAATGTTTTTAAGGTAACTTCCCCTCACACTTTTTCTAGTCTTTGGATTGGTAATGGCAATAGTGCACATTTTAGCATATTACAAATGGCGTGTTTAGAAGTTATTTTTTAAACTTTTTCTTAATTTTATTTTCTACAAAATTGGTACAAAGTTATACATAGAAACAGAGATAGAAATTACTACATGTATATATACAAGCAAACGCGGGGAGAGGGGGGGGGGGTCCCTGTTTCGATGACACCAAGGGACAAAAGAAGCAATTTTTCTACTCACTTCAGAGAATATGAAGACAAAGAGAAAATTTCCTGGAAAGAAATATTCGTGGGACTCTGACGTGTTAAAAGTTCTTAAAATGTAGAAACTGTTGATTTTATGCATTGCTCTCTTTGAATTTGTTGGTGGCGATTTTATTATTTCAAGATTAGGAAATGGTTATTTAACGGTTAATTCTCGTGATATCCAACCGAATTTATCTTACCGCTCCTAAAGAAGTTTCACTTCAAAGAGTTTGGAGAAGACCGGAACAGAACGTATGGTACTTGATCGATCCAATTAATTGGACATTCCAGGTAATCGGCTCTTTACTGTATTGAGATAAAAGAATAAAATTTATTACCTAGATAAAATAAATATCAGTCGAAAATTCTAAGAATAAATAAATAATAATAATAAAAAAAATTGTTGTCCTTGTCTATTTAGCAACGTTGGAAGTATATTGGACAATAAAGAAATTTATGGTAAAAGGTAACATAGCTTTTTCTTTCCTGCACGAACAATAAGTTGTACAGCATGTTGAACATTTTATTGATTTTCTTTAGAATTAATTTGAAATTTATAGAATGTACGCTCATGCATTGTTCTTGAAATGTAATAATGAGAAAAGAGGTCCTTTCTGTGACAAGTAATTCAGTAAAGAAATACATTTTATAATTTCAAAATAAAAACATTAAGGAGCATTTAAATTAAGAGGGTACAAATAAATATTTATTAAAACGTTATGCAGAATATCAGTGATACTGAAACAATTAGTGTTGCTTAAAATAATGTATGAAATGTTGAGACTGCTTTTAAATGACTAAAAAACGGCAGTTTTCAAACTCGACACAATAAGGAAATATTAAATATAATATCTTTACTTAAATAATAAAATTATTCCAGGTAATTTTACATTAAAACATTGCTATAAATGTTAGTAATAAATGATAAGTCTGGATTTAAAAATTATTGGTAATTAACACAACAATAACTCACTCAATATAACTCTAGATTAAAGAGCATTAAAATTACGCCTATAAAAATGCATTAGATGGGCTTTAGTTGCAATAGTGACAAATCCGAATGTAAATTGATAAATAATACCGCTTTCAATAACGCCTTTTGAAATTCGTTTAAATCCCCATGCATTTAATTGGATGGGACCAAATAATCAATCAAAATTAAAATGTAAATCTACAAACCTTTATAAGCAAATATTTATTTAATGCAAATAAGTATTGAAATGAATTGGCGTTATTATATTTTGATCAATTATTAGATACTAATGGAAATATGAGCTATAAAATTTGAAATTGCTATTCATTTGAATTCGGAATGTATGCAGCGAATTATTTACGCAATTTGAGGAAAATATAAATCTACTGAAATAAACAAAGCGGTTTTATTTAAAGTGACCTTAGTGAGATATATTTAGAACTTATTTTTAGGCATATTTTATTGAAACTTGGTACATACGTTATGAACCAAGAGTAAAAGAAAAATACAACAAAATAATATTTCGAAATTTGATTCCTAGGTATACTGCTGGAACGTAGAATAATAAATACAAATCGCAAGCTTTATTCGATCGTAGTATTTATTTAATGTACATTTAATTAGCATCGGTAACGTGTTTAAATTGCGCATGTCGACCGAAACCTTTATGTTTACCAGAGGATTTGCACCTTTATGACACGTTATGTTTCATTTTAATTCAATCAGTATGCATATGCTTTCACCTAATATTTTAGGGTCCCCCATAACCAGAAGTCACATGGATTTACCATCGCGGAAAATGGAGGCCAGACAATCCTCAAACGTTTAAAATCTTTCGGCCGTCTCCAAAGTGAATTTCAGACAATTGCTTCATAGATTGAGGATTATGAGATCTTGCATCATTTTGAATAAAGAAAGCAATTTCTAAACATTTTAGTTCTTCAAAGGCAGGATTAAATTGATGCTCGAAAGTTTGCAGTAACGAGCAGTCGTGGCAAAACAAGTTTAATGTCTTTAGAACAGACCTATTAAACTAAAATGTGGTCAAGAAAGATGTCAGCTCTAAATTGACACCATATAATCACGTAATAAGAATACACAGGCTATTCATGCAGAAGTAGGGATATGTATAAAAATAAGACAGTTCTGTATTGATTCACTGATACGTACTTCTACTGCAAAAGGCTCTTCCTCTGACCACAAAATATTTCAAGACTTTGTATTGTCAAAGGCTATTCACGGCAGAACCCAGGAAGGAAAATCAGTGCCTTAACACATATCATGAGGTCGCAGTTCTAGCATCATTTGGACTTGTATGGATATTACTGTAAGATGTATAGCAGAATCTTTTATATCGTAGATTGAGTGATAGATGATACACCTCTCAAGCACCAGTCAAAGTATATCGAGAACAGGATACTCCATAGTAACAGTCATACCAACAACTTTGTCAATTTCGTTTGAAAACTCTTTCCTTCCAGTTTCTGGCTTCATATCCAAATTCTCAGAGTCTCTAAATCGAATAATTTCGTTAAAAAATATCTTCTATATAATCCTTTCAGCCGTTGATAGTCTAGCAATGCATCTAAATTTCTGCTGTTGTGCACATAAAAAACTTGTTTAGTATAGATGAGGTCATGGCGAAGAACGATTTTCTAATATTGAATAACGCTCTTTTAATTGCTTAATACGCATAACGTCTTATCTAAACTGCATGAATCTCGCACTCCAGTGGTCAAAAATTGAAATATAGGTGTTTTAAGATTTCCTCATTGTCTATATAAAGTATATACGACGTTTAAACTAAATGCGTCATTCGGAATGGTTTATTCATAGGTCTGAGTAGTTTTACATTAATTATAATTAGTCTATACACAACTTCTTTGTAATGTACCCTATATGAGTGATTCGTATTGCGTGTGTGTCTATAATATATAGAAACAATTTAGATCTATTTTTTATCTAGGACACAAGTAAAGTTCATTAAAATTATGTGTGTAAACACTATTATTTTGTCATTTAATATATTATATACCAACATACAGTATGAGTTGAAATTTGGACAACTTTCATTTGCATGTAAAAGCCATTCAGGAAATTACTGCTACAGTATGAGATAAATATAACTTATTACAATATATATATTTTTTTATTAATATCCTGTTTAATTTAGCTTCTTATTGCGTGTGGATCTATAACACACGCAAGTAAATTATGTATATTTTATATGCAATTCGCACCTGAAGTTCATTATTAATGTGTGTTATGCTGCCTGTTAATCAACCATCGAGTTACTGCGAAATTGTAACTTGTTTTTAATTATGTGGTTTTGTATTGTCCAATAATGAGACAAAATACATTAACTCACACTGTAGATGACTCCGTACTAATGAATCGCAAGCTTTCTAAAAAGCGATTCTATTAAGTGAATCGTGTGTCCAAAAAATCTTATAGAGTTTATTAAAAAATAATTAAAAACTCATTGAATGATTTCATGTTTACAACAATTTATAATGCAGAAATTAGTATATAAACGACTTATACCTTACACTTCTGATCAATACTGTACTCGTCTTTCTTCAGGTAAAAATATGCGTTTTAAAACTGCATGCCACGCAATCAGTTGACACATTCATCTGTTTAATTCTTTTTTCAGTTTAGTAAATGGTGTGAATATAGTTCCAAATGATTCGATAGGAGTATGGCAGTTTGTGATTTATTTTATTTCTATATGTAGATATTTTACAGATTTTTAGTACGTTATTCTGATAAATATATATCTTTAATTTTTAAAATGTTGTTTTCAGATAATAATATTTGTTTTCATATTTTTTGTTTAACATTTCTTGATTTTACGTATAAGTGGTAATCTTATGGTAGTTTGATATTGTTTTCTGCTTAGATAATTTTTTTCCCAAGTACATGGTATAAAAATGGTTTATAAATTGATCCACTCGGCTGTATCATACGCATGAATGTAATTAACATGTTAATTATTTTTGCACATATAAGAACTATTCAAGCCAAATGAATCTTGGCAGTAATTTGTCCATTATGCAGTATAATTTATTTGATATGGAAAATCTACATTTATTATTCAGCGTTATTATTAACAAAAATTAATGGCCGGATTAAATAAATTATATTTTGAAAACTATTCCACATATTATAAAAAGTGGTATATAAAAATAAAAAAAAACTTTCAAAGTTTTTTTTGCCGTTGCCCAAGGCTTTATTGGAAGTACGGATAATATTGATTTACCCTTATTCACATGGACTCCGAGAATCCCGGATCTTGCGCCATGTGATTTAATTTTGTGGTGTTACATCAAAGATCTTGTTAATAACCAAGATTTTCCGAAAACACTCAGAGAACTTAAAGAACATATCAATGGTACATTCAGAACCGCTGACACTGTAAAATTGGAAAATGTATGGAACGAAGTTAATTCCAAATTAGATGTTTGTGGTGTTACGAGTGGTTCACCCATTGAAAATATTTGTAATTGAAAATAAATTCTTTTCTTTATTTCAATATATCACTTATTTAATATGTGTAACAGTTTTTTTAAAAATATAAATGTTTGAAAATTGGTCATTTGTTTATGCTAATCCTGTATTTTACTGAAGACAAAAAAACTTGATGATTCCTTTCGTATTGTGAAGCAAAAATGCTAGATTAGAAATATTTTACAATTTCTAATTAATACCTGAATCATTATTATTTTTAGTAACTGTATTTCACATCATGGTTCGTACGGGTACCGTTATTCTCTAGGCCAAATACCAGAATTTTTTTTTTATAGAAAAGTAAATCTAGTTTAAACGTACGAAATTTCGCCTTATTTAAAAAAGAAATTTTCCATAAGAAAATACTGGTACCGAATAATTTATTAGTCTGGAAATTCAAGCACCCGTACGAACCCTGCACATGCAAAAATGTGAACACAGAGAAATACACATCTTAATTTACAAAGCTCGATTTATAAATGAATACATTTTCAATAGAGTCAAAACACTGTTTTAAACACTAGTGTCGTGAAGCAAATTTTCACCTTGTTATTAATAAACTTTATAATATATTTATAACTACTTAAAAGGTGACAAAAACATATTAAAACATATAAAAATATTATTTAAAGTAACCCGAGATCTTTCGAACACACACGCGTTCATTTTCAAAGGGATAAAAGATGATTGACTGAATAGAAATACTTTTAAAAATTGTAATATGTGTTTTTTGTGTGTTTCAAACATCTATTTTTGTTTTTGTTTTTAAAAGCATTTCTATTCAGTCAATCATCTTTTATCCCTTTGAAAATGACCGCGTGTGTGTTCGAAAGATCTCGGGTTACATTAAATAATATTTTTATATGTTTTAATATGCTTTTGTCACCTTTTAAGTAGTTATAAATATATTATAAAGTTTATGAATACATTTTGCCAAAATTTAAGTTATTATTAGCTATCTAATAACAATATTTTTTGCATGTTATTATTTTTTAGTAACTTAAACTTTCCTTTAAACTATGCAGGACAGAAACGGTTAAGTGCGAGTATTACTCACGCACAGAGGGATACAATAAACAAGTAATGTAAAAATTTTGTTTTTAAAGTCAGTTCCTACTTAAGTCATCAAAGAAAAATTTAATATAATCCCTTAAGCTAATATTAGTTTTTGTTGAATTAAAATATCTCAATTTGTTGATTTTCTATAAGCAAGTAGGTTTATAATGGAACTCTATGGGAATTTGGCGAAATATTAGAGAAATCGCCAAGTTGACGTCACTTTTGGCGACTCATTTTGGCCGCCAAATTTGGCGATATATCGTCAAGTTGGCGAAAAACTTTGCGGTATTTGGCGACAGAACAGGGTCCCCACTACGGTAACCCCTTGTTGAAAATACTTTCATTGATCTTCAGTAACCAATGGCCGCCATTTTGTTTCCCATGCAAAACTAAAATTAATTAATTAAAATTTAATTAATTAATTAATATTTGAAAAAACTGTATTAACATCAATTGTCATCCAGTACAAGTTTAAAAAAATTTATTTCAACTTGATAGGATGAATAATGAGTATTTTATTAACGATTGAAAATTTGAACAAGATAAATACTAAATATATAAATAAATATAGGGAGAGTGTGAGCTAATAGTAGGAATTGAAGAATAAATTAGTTAGTAACTGTATTTTTTAGATACAATTAGTGGTTGGTTGGTTGGTTGCATTTATGTCGGCCAATTATCAGCACGTGGGATATAGGCCCTAAGGGGAGGAGTGCCTTCCGTGGAGGTCTTTCGAAGGGAACCTAACCCGTATTAACGCTTGGAGAACCAAGGTTCGAAGAAAACCACGAAAACTCCGAACGATTAGGCCGACGGGCGCGATTGGGATAGAACCCAGCACCTCCCGTCTACCAGCTTCGAGAGCACAACCTCTCGGCCACTGGTGGGGCTAGATACAATTAGTTAGATACAACAAAAAAATTAGTTAGTAACTGCATTATTACGATTGTATTAACTTAAATGGATATACTATAAAAGTTCAGAGAGATATGAAGCCTAAATAGTATAAAATTTACCTTTCTGTATAACTATTTTTTTAATCGTATCTCTGTTTATGAAGCACATTCGGTGCGGACTATAAAAGTATGGATATTTAAACTTCATTTGGAATTTCAGGAATCAAAATTCAACGTAGTAATAATCTTTTCTTTTTACAGTGTACCTAAAACAAAATTATTAAACAACCTAAAACAGTATTATTAAATCAAAACCCTTCGTCAAAGTTTAAACTTGGCATTGTGCTAACAGCGCTTCGAAAGAATTTTCAAAGTTGCAACGCCGGCTTGGTCAGTGCCGCGTTTTTCGAGATAGATTTTTAATTAACCTTTAAATAAGCTGTTGGCGTTTTTAGAAAGCCACTCAATGCAAAAACTAGTCGCGAATCCCATAGTAATTACGTAATTAATTCTATGAAATTAGTCTGTTTTTAACAGTTTGACATTTTTTGCTTTTACTCGACTACTGGGCATTGCATTACACAAATATATCATTAAAAGTTCTTATCTGCACTTTAAATCACTATGGCGCATAGGGCACGCCGCCCGAGTCTATATGTATGTCCAAACCGTCTGTGTATTTAAGGGTTAATATCTCGGCTAATCACCGACAATGTTTTTAGAAAATCGTTATCAACAGTCCTTTTTTTCTTCTGCGATGATATGTACCTCCAGAGCTACTCAACGCATTTGCGGAAGGCTCACGAATCGAAATATGTGTGTAATGGAAAAATGTGATTTTCTCAAAAAATGCGTGGTCTAGGCTAATCCCTATAGTCTTCCTGCAATTTTTAAATTAACGTCTACTACCAATAATGTTTTCATAATTTTTTTCAGTATATTCGGAAATAAATGGGGAGGGGAATTTTTGCATTATATTGTCAACGATATCTCTGAAAATATAATACATAAAATTGAAAGAAATGTATCTTTCAGTTCGGCGTTATTACAGTTTTTACACGATATCCACACGATATACAAAGAAAAGATTTTCTTTTTCAAGTAACTTAATTAGCCCTTCTACATTTTCCCTAAATATATTTGTGAATGGTTAATAATCTATGAATAGATGGGTTTATAGCCTTTAAGACTTCAGCATAATTTAACTTTCCACGTTCCATAGTTTACGAGCTAAATGGCTACAGCAGACGAATAGGCAGACACAGGAGTGATCTTTTAATGGTTCCGTTTTTTTTTAAGTATGGTACCCTAAACATTAATGAAATATTAATTGTATATTGAATTTGTTACAGAAGACAGTGCTATACAGTTTTATCCTCTGTTTGTCACTGACTGAAATCACAATATCTATCTATCTATCTATCTATCTATATATATATATATATATATATATATATACTTAATTTCTTGTATTATTATTGTCTTCTACGTAAGTAACTGCTGTAATCTGGAAATACCTGAAGTTGCAGACATTGTATACAACAAGAGTTTCCCTCTAACTCAATGAACTCAATAAAATTACTTAATATGTAAAAGATATTTCTTATCTTTGATCCTAAATATTGTTATTGCTACAGAACATATATTTATAAGAGCGCTTTTAAATTCTACAAAGACAGCATAAATCACGAACACATTAACCTTAAATGCAAATAGACAAATTCAAACTCTGAAATTCATTAAATTCGATGAAAACGATTTGAATTTATAGTACAGATAGAAAATGGACTTCGACGAAACTATTAACATAAATCATGCAGGGTCATACAATTTCCTGCATGGTTTATCTGTTGCAGAATGGACATAAATTTCCATATGAATATACTAATATCTGATAAGTGTTATGACTAGCTTTTCATTGCCAATTAATATATTGAATGATACAAATTTTAAGAATTACTAAATTTATTCATAGTATAATTAATTAATGAGATCGCTGGGAAATTAAAGATTATTCTTTAATGGGGCGGTGTAGTTAAAAGATTATTTATCATTATTTGCTATAGTGTATCAAAAAATTCTTCAAATAAAATTTCTTTACGTCCAGTTTAAAAAATATTTAACGCGTCGTTCATCGAGCTCTGAGCAGAGCAGTACACTCAAACTACGCCTCAATTTGGAAATGACTTTAAATTCCGTTGCTTTTCTAAAAATATAAATTATATTGTATTTCAAATAAATAAAGATTTTATAACTATTCTCATTACGAGGACTGCTTATACAATGGGCGATGATAATATCTAAGAAATGTTTACACGCAACCAGCGGTGTTTCAAAAATACGTGTCAAGTTAAAATATAATTTTAAATTTGCCAAAAAAATAATTAATTTAAGGCTGTTAATTAGTTTAAAAAAATGAAATGCTTTGTGCAATTCAATTTTCAGAATATTTTCATGAAAAATAAATTCGTTTCCATTTAAATTAATATAAATAGCTCAGGATTTGTTTCCAGCTTAAATTCCATAACGAAATTAAAACATTGGGCAGTCAATAAATAATTAAATGAAATATCATACGTAAAACACAAATTTAAGACATGTAATTAAATTATTCCTTTAAACCACTTAAATGATCAGAATCAAAAAGCTTGATTGTAAATAGAGATCTTTGACGATTTTTTCTGGTAATTCTTCGCTCGAGGCTAATACAAAACTACCGTTTTTAATAAATTTTAAAACTTTATTTAAAAGCATAATTGCTGTATTTCATATACGTATGAGTTTTGGTATTGTTAGTGCGCATTCTAAAAATGCATTAAATATAAAAATCTATTATAGTTATCAATTAATAAAATGGCTTTCATGTGTATTCTGCAACCCGGGTATATTTTCTTGTATTTTTAAAATTCTAATATCTATCCACTGTTATGAAGGCATAGATAGATTTAAAATAGATTTATAACTTTTTTTTAAAATGAAGCACAGGAATAGGTCCAAATAATAGTTTATTGACCCCTAAATTTGAACAACGAATTACAAATCTTGAGTATTACTTAGAATACTTTGTCATACACTGTAAAAAAATCTGAATCTACAGATGTATAGTTACGAAAATCTGTATGCTTACAAAACTTTTATCTGTATACTGTACAAAAAAAGATGTAAATCTATAAAACTACTTTTTGTAAAGCTACAGAGACCTGTAGCTTTACAAATGATGCTGCTAAAATTACATTAATCTTAGTAAAATATTATCGGTAACCCTGGTTGCAGTTACATAAAAAGTACTAGGCATCCGAGTTTCCTAAAACATTCTTAGTAACGTTGAATATTTTTTTATTTACAGTGCAAAAATGTATCTGTTACATGAAATTTTGCTGTTAGCGTTACATAAAATGTTCTTGAAATCCCAGTTTACTAGAAAGATTTTAGTAACTTCACAGATTATTTTTAGTACAGTATGTTTTTTACAATGTATATTTAAACAAAAATCTCAGTCTTTATCTACGTTTATTCATGCACAGATAAAACATTTTTTCCCTCAATGACTATTAATAAATGACTATTATTTCGTACGTCACGCCATTAATAAGTTAAATCGAAGTACATTATCATGTCAAAAAGTCATAATAAATATCATTAAGTCATATTCACGTCTGGAGAAGAATTTGAATTCCAGGCAGCTTTGAAATAATTAGAATCGTGCTTGTGTGCATTTACTCATAAAAGTCTGATTCTGATAAATTAAACTTATCATGTGTTTCAGGACTTCAAAAACAAATGATTTCACTAATGGTCCAAGCATGGCTTTATTAAGCTCACTCTATTAAGCACCGTTCTTTAAAGGTATAAGGTATGTTCATTTTAAACACCATCTATGAATTTGGATAACTATTTATCTGTCACTCTTTTAAAACTAAAATGGAAGGTTTTGGTATTAATGTATTTATACGCTTTAATGAAAGGGATTTTAAGTAATAATATGCTGTCTTAAGTCTTTGCTTAAGTATGGCAGAAATTGCAAATTACAATAATTATTTAAGTGTGAGCAAATAATTCTTTATGCAGATGCTTTGAAACTATTGAAATAATTTTGTTTTCATACCCTAATTAAAATTACGTCATTCCTCACCTCTTTTACGTATTACTTAATTTTTTTTCATGTAACTTTTTAAAGTAAAATTCTCTGTCTACAATTAAGCTTACCTAGATAAAATACGTTTTTTCCTTAATGCTTAAACGTTTATTATATTATTATAATTATTTCCAAAAGTCTATTTCTTAATATATATGATATCCTTATATGTTTTTTCATAGTACATCATCATGTCAAAAAGCCTTATAAACATCATTTATTCACATCTACGTGAGGAAAAGAATTTGATTTGTTTAAATGATTTCATTATATTTATACACAGTATAACGCCGATTATCCGAACAAGTCAGGACCGACCCTAGTTTGGATAAGAAAAAGTTCGGATAAATGGACAGAGAATTTAAGGGATTTTTCTGACTATACTTAAACCTACGCACGTTATCTAAGCGTAGGATTGGCAGCACCAGTTAGTGCTAGCATTTTTTTTTTTGTCTTTTTTTGTGTGCTTACATTTTTATCATTAAATTAAAAAAAAAAAAATCTTTTTTCGTTTTTTGATCTCCAGAGGTTATAATTTAAGCAAAAAAGGTTTTGATTTTTGCATGCTCCAACGATGACAATATTTTCAATGCTGCCGTATCTCTAATTCATCTTAAATACGTTAGATGAATAGGGTCAGCGTTCTTTTCCCGTTCGAGCATTTTCATAGCTGTTTTCAAATATTCAAAGGCTTCATTATGTGATGGATATGGGGTATTTTCAGAGCCTTCATTTTTATTTTCTTCAATTTCTTTTACATCATGAATCTCATCCACAATCTCAACATCATTTAAAATCTGATATCCAGGTTCACGTACTTCACTATTTAACCACTCGTTAATTTCATTTTCTTTATAGCTTAGGATTCTTCCCATCTCTTTTATTGTTTTACATTTCTCATTTTCTGATCCACTATTAGGTTTTTCTTCATTTAAAATTTTATTCGAAGCCAATGGATATTTCCGAGTTCGGTTAAAATTTCTTTTGGAAGAAATGGGCTGTTTCGATAGCTGGGAGCTCGGTTAAACCTTTTTTTTTGAGAGAAATAGGCTGTTCGGATAATTAAAAGTTCGGGTAATTGGAGTTCCGATAATCGGCGCTCTACTGTATAATACTATCAAAGACTTTTCATGAACTAAATCAGAAGAATTGTCTTGTTTAATTTTCTTAAAAATGGTTTTCACCTGTCACTACAAGTAGTCCAGGCAATATGGGATTTTACCTGGCAAAATTAATGGTAGTTCTGGAAATCAGCTTACTTTATGTTTTTTGGGTCGCTGAATCTGAATTTGTAACTTCCTACCAAAATTTCCCTCGGCAACCCCCCCCCCCCCCCAAAAAAAGGTTTTTATTAAAAAAATCAATTTTTTTATTGTTTTGGGAAAAAGTATCTAGAAATTCAGAAAGTAGACAAAATTTGCAACAAATAAGATAGATGACATTATGACGTGGGATGAATGGGGAGGGGTGATCTGCCTCGGAACATGCGCCGCGGTGTTGCGTGGATTAAGTTGCGCAATTCCACTTAACTACTCACATCGTTTACATTCGCCCTCTCGTCTCCCCTCCGAACTTTCCCTATAAGGTTTACTTTAAGTTTTTTGGGTGGCTGAATCCGAATTTTTAACTTTCCCTCAAAATCCCCCCCCCCCGTAACCCCCCAATATAGTTGTTTTTAAATTAATTTTTTTATTGTTTTAGGGGAAAAGTATGTAGAAATTCAAACAGTAGACAAAATTTGCAACAAATGGGATAATGACATTATCACGTAGGATAAATGGGGAGGGGGGGGGGGGGCTGCCTCGGAACATTCCCCGCGCGCTGTTCTCAAAAACGAAATTTTTTTCAAAAAATCAATTTTTGGGGGATTGGCTGGGTGAAATTTGGGTTGGAAGTTACAAATTCAAATTCAGCGACCCAAAACACATAAAGTGAGTCGAAATCCAGAACTAGCATTAATTTTGCCAGGTAAAATCCCCTATTGCCTGGACTTGCGTAATTTAGTGCACGTAGCGCCGCAGTGCATGTTCAGAGGCAGCCCTCCCCCTCCCCGTTTATCCTACGTCATAATGTCATGTATCCTATTTGTTGCAAATTTTATCTACTTTCTGAATTTCTACATACTTTTCCCCTGAAACAATAAAAATTTAATTTAAAAGCAACAATTTTGGGGGGGAAGTTAAATATTCGGATTCAGCGACCCAAAAAACCTAAAGTAAATCTTATAGAAAAAGTTCGGAGGGGAGACGGGAGGGTGAATGTAAACGATGTGAGTGGTTAGGAGGAATTGCGCAACTTAGTCCACGCAGCTCCGCGGCGCATGTTCCGAGGCAGATCCCCCTCCCCATTCATCCCACGTCATCATGTCATCTATCTTATTTTCTGCAAATTTTGTCTACTTTCTGAATTTCTAGATACTTTTTCTCTAAAACAATAAAATAATTGATTGTTTTTTAATAAAAACCTTTTTTTGGGAGCTTTTTATCAAAATTTGGGTGGTTGCCGGAGGAAATTTTGCTGGAAAGTTAAAAATTCGGATTCAGCGACCCAAAAAACATATAGTAATCCTTTTTCCAGAACTGCCATGAATTTTGCTAGGTAGAGCCCCTATACGGTCTCTATTGCCTGGACTAAAGGTATTTAAAATAGTGGTTAAATAAAGAATGTAAAAGCTACCGTGAAATGCAATATACATTTCAAAATGTTTAATATAAAATAAAGAAATATGTAAAAATAATCTTACATTGTTGTCAGAATTAGAACAACTAATCTGCATTACGATATCAATCTTCAGAATTACTGTAATATTATCCCCCTTTCTATAAATATCCAAAAACTCTATTTACAGTTATGCTTGCACATATGAAATATTTCTTTTGTCTAACGAATATTTTAACATGACTGTTACAGTATACGTCACATCATCAGTAAATTAATTCAAATAATATTGTTGTGTCAGAAAGCCTTAAAAAACATCGTTAATTCATATTCACGTCTAGAAAAGTATTTAGATTCCCAGCGACTTTGATATAATCAGAAACGTGCTTGTGTTCACTTACTCATATAATTCTCATACTGATCTTATCACGTCTTTCACAGACTTCTAAAACCAATGATGTGACTAATGGTCCAAGCTGAGCTTTATTAAGATGAATCTTTTAAATACCGTTCTTTGAAAGTAGAAAGTATGTTTATTTTAAAAGCTATCCATGCGTTTTGGATAAATATTTATCTGTCACTGTTTTGAAGCAAAATGGAGGCTTTTGGTGTTAATGTATTCTTAAAAATTCAAAATCTTTATTTACAGTTATGCTTCCATAGATGAAATATTTCTTTTGTCAAACAAATATTTCAATATGACTGTTACTGAATACGTCACATCATCAGTAGTACATTAATTCAAATAACATATTTGTCATAGAAAGCCTTAAAAACATCGTTAATTCATATTCACGTCTAGAAAAGTATTTGGATTCCCAGCGACTTTGATATAATTAGAAACGTGTTTGTGTTCACACACTGATATAATTCTCATACTGATCTTATCACGTGTTTCACAGATTTAAAAAATAAATGATGTGACTAATGACCCAAAATGAGCTTTATTAATGTGAATCTTTTAAATACCGTTCTTTGAAACTTGAAAGTATGTTTATTTTAAAAGCTATCCATGCGTTTTGGATAAATATTTATCTGTCACTGTTTTGAAGCTAAAATGGAGGCTTTTGGTGTTAATATATTCGTAAAAATTCAAAACCTCTATTTACAGTTATGTTTGCATAGATGAAATATTTTTTTGTCAAACAAATATTTCAATATGACAGTTACTTAATACGTCACATCATCAGTAGTACATTAATTCAAATAACATTGTTGTGTCAGAAAGCCTTAAAAAACATCGTTAATTCATATTCACGTCTAGAAAAGTATTTAGATTACCAGCGACTTTGATATAATTAGAAACGTGCTTGTGTTCACTTACTCATATAATTCTCATACTGATCTTATCACGTCTTTCACATACTTCAAAAACAAATGATGTGACTAATGGCCCAAGGTGAGGTTTATTAAGATGACTCTTTTAAATACCGTCCTTTGAAAGTAGAAAGTATGTTTATTTTAAAACCTATCCATGCGTTTTCGATAAATATATATCTGTCACTGTTTTGAAGCTAAAATGGAGGCTTTTGTGTTAATGTATTTATGCACTTTAATGAAAGGGTCTTTAAGTATTAATAAGCTGTCTTAAGCATTAATACAAGTAACAGCGGAATTGCAAATTGGAATGGAGATTTAGATGCGAAAATTAATTCTTTATAGAACAGTTTTTTAAAACTTTTGAAATAAATATTTTACATAAATAGATTTTTTAATTTTATATGAGCAAGTATGTTTGAAGAAAGACTATTACATTATTTGAAAAATTTTAAACAAACGAATATTCATAAATTAAAAGAGACAAATTGTCTTTATATATTTTAAAATATGGTTTTCACCCGTCATTCTTTACGTGGTATAACCTAGCAGTGGGATAAACAGTTAAAAAGTTACAGTTGATTGCGATAGACCTTTAAAAATGTTTAATATTAAATAGAGAAATATTCAAAAATAATGTTGCACTGTTCTTTAGATTAGAACAAATAATTTGCACTACTGATACCAGACTTCAGAATTTCTTGGAATACTTTTTTTTGTTCTTCTAAAATTCTAAAACTCGATCCACAGGTATGTTTGCACACATGAAATATTTCTTAATATTTCTAAATAACTGTTACTTTATACCTAACGTCATTAGTAAGTTAATTCAAAGAATATTATTCTATCAAAAAGTCGTAATAAACATCGTTAAATCACATTCGTGTCTAGAGAAGTATTTGAATTCCAGGCGGCTTTAATATAATTAGAAATGTGCTGGTGATCCCTCACTCATGTAATTCTCATCCTGATAAATTAAAATTACGGGTTTCTCAGACTTAAAAAACAAATGATGTGACTAATGGCCCAAATAGGACTTTATTAAGATCACCGCATTAAATACCATTCTTTGAAGGTGTAAGCTATGTTAATTTCGTGTACTATCTTTTAATTTGGTGAAATATTTATCTGTCACGCTTTTAAAATTAAAATGGTAGATTTTGGCATTAATGTATTTATGCGCTTTAATGGAAAGTGTTTTAAGTAATAATATGCTGTCCTAATTTATACAGTAATACCCCGACGTACGCCCCATCGAGTTACGTCACCTCATACTTACGCCGCCTTACCTTGAAAAAAAATTCCTTAATTAAGAGTGACTTTGTACTTTTTTGAAGACGTATTGTTCCTTAAAAGGAAATTTTACCGCAATAGTCACGTGATAGTGACAAAAAAATTAAGAAAAAGTTGCTTGAAAAAGCTTAGAAAACTCATTCTGCTGTTCCAAAGAGCTACTAAGGCAAAAAATAAGGAAAATTTGTCAATTCAAACTTTATTGCAATTTTTTTACATGCTGTAAGACTCAAATGGAGCAGCTAGACGAACAATAAATTGTAAGTTATCAGCTAATTGATTTATTCCCAATTCTTGTATTGCAAGCGCAATTTGTTTTCTAATGTTAAATGTATGTAACATAGTAAGTAAGTAAGTAAGCACCCACCCTGGGAACCCGCTTTTGGCTTATGGTTAGGTGTAACCCCCAAGCCCAGGGCAGGAAAAAGTTTTACTAAAAACTATAGAATATGTTAATTAGATTTTAGAGAATTTTTATTACTTACCCTTTCTTGCTTATCTAAATGTACCTCGACTTACGCCGCTAGTCTTAAAACAAATCGCTGATGTAAGTCGAGGTATTACTGTACTTTAAATATCATAGAAATTGAAATTGGAATAAATACTTAAGTGCGGGAAAATAATTCTTTATAGAGCTGCTTTTTTAAACTTTTGAAATAGATATTTTTCTTGCACATTAGTTTTTTTATTTCTAACCTTAACGTGGGGGATCGGACAGCATCTGTCTGAATTAGCATGTATTCTAGGACAGATGCTGTCCAAGCCGCCGTGTAAAGGTTAGCAAAATTTTAAATTTTATGTTTTTAAAGGCATTTCTTTTATATGCGTAAATATGTTTCAAGAAGGAATATTACATTATTTGAAACTTTTAAAGAAAAAATTTCCATAATTAAAATCAGAAAAATAGTCGTATTTAATTTAACTAAAAAAATGGTTTACCCGTCTTATTTTACGAGGCTTTAATTAGTGGTTAGACAAACAGTGTAAAAGGTATCGTTGATTTCCGATAGGCAATTTAAATTTTTGAATATAAGACGAAGACATATTCAAAATCTTTCATTGGATAATTTAGAACTAATTTACACGTTCGATGCCAGTCTTCAAGACTACTAAGGATATTTCCCCCTGTTCTTTTAAAATTATAAATCTCTATCTACAGTTATGCTTGCACATATGAAGTATTTCTTTTCTCTAACGAATATTTTTAAATGATTATTACTTTATATGTCACATCATTAGTAAGTTAATTCTAAGAACATTATCGTGTCAAAAAGCCATGTTAAATATTCTCAATTCATATTCACGTCCTCAAAAGTATTTGAATTCCAAGCGGCTTTGATATAATTAGAAACGTGCTTGTGTTCCCTAACTCATGCAATTCTCATCATGATAAATTAAAATCACAGGTTTCGCAGACTTCAAAAGCAAAGGATGTGAGTAATGGCCCATAGAGCACTTTATTAAGATCATTCCATCAAATATTGTTCTTTGAAAGTATAAGGTATGTTAATTTTAAATGGCATCTATTAATTTGTTGAAATATTTATCTGCCACGCTTTTGAAACTAAATTGGAAGATTTTGAATTTAATGTATTTATGCGCTTTAATAGAAGGGTTTTTAACTAATAATATGCTGTCCTAACTTGTAATTCAAATATCATAGGAATTGAAATTGGAATACATATTTAAGTGCGGAAAATAATTCTTTATAAAGCTGCTTTTTTAAACTTTTGAAAAAAAAAACTTTTTGTATACATTAGTTTTTTTTTTCTAACCTTCACGTGGGGGATATGATAGCATCTGTCTGAATTAGCATGTATTCTAGGACAGATGCTGTCCGAGTCCCCGTGTAAAGGTTAACACAATTTTAAATTTTATGTTTTTAAACGCATTTTTTTATATGCGTTTCAAGAAGGAATATTTCATTATTTAAAACTTTTAAAGAAAAAAAAAATTCCATAATTAAAATGAGAAGAATTGTCTTATTTAATTTAACTAAAAAAATGGTTTTCACTCGTTATACTTTACGAGGCTTTAACTAGTTGTTAGACAAACAGTTTAAAAGTTATCGTTGATTCCGATAGGCAATTTCAAGTTTTGAATATAAGAAAAAGACATATGCAAAAAGAATCTTACATTCAGAAATTAAGAAAAACTAATTTGCTCCTTCGTTGTCAGTCTTCAAAACTACTGAGAATATTTTCCCCTGTTCTTTTAACATTCTAAATCTCTATCTACAGTTATGCTTGCACAGAGAAACTATTTCTTTTCTCTAACGAATATTTTAAAATGAGTATTACTTTATACGTCACATTATTAGCAAGTTATTTCTAAGAACATTATCCTGTCAAAAAGCCATATTAAACACCGTTAATTCATATTCACGTCCTCAAAAGTATTTGAATTCCAGGCGGCTTTGATAAAATTAGAAACGTGCTTGTGTTCCCTCACTCATGTAATTTTCATCCTGATAAATTAAATCGAGAATTCCTCAGACTTCAAAAACAAATGATTTGACTAATGGGCCATAGAGGACTTTATTAAGATCACTCCACTAAATACTGTTCTTTGAAAGTATAAGGTATGTTAATTTTAAATGTCATCTATTAGTTTGGTGAAATATTTATCCTCCACCATTTTAAAAGTAAAATTCAAAATTTTGGTATTAATGTATTTATGTGCTTTAACAGAAAGGGTTTTAAGTAATAATATGCTGTCCTAAGTTATAATTCAAATATCATAGGAATTGAAATTGGAATAAATATTTAAGTGCAGTAAAAGATTTCGTAAAGAGCTGCTTTTTAAAACTTTTGAAATAAATATTTTTCGTATTCAGATCTTTAGTTTTTATTTAACAAAAGTTTAAATTTTATTTTTTTAAACACATTTATTTTATGCGTGTAAATGTTTCGAGAAGGAATATTACATTATTTAAATCTTTTAATGAAAATAATTTCCATAAATTAAATAAGAACTGTTGTCTTTTTTAATTTTTACAAATAATAATAATAATAATAATAATAAAAATGGTTTCTACTCATCACACTTCACGAAGTTTAAAACAGCGGTTAGTAAAACAGTTTAAAAGTTATCATTGATTCCGATAGACAACTCAAAGTGTTGAATTAAAAAAAAAAAAAAACATATGCAAAAAGAATCTTGAATTTGAAATTTTAGAAGAACTAATTTGCACTTTCAATTCCAGTCTTCAGAATTACTTGGAATATTTTTCCAAAGTTCTATTAATATTCGAAACCTTTATCTACAGTTATGCTTGCACGGAAGAAATATTTCTTTTATTTAATGAATATTTCCAAATGACTGTTGCTTTATATGTCACATCATTAGCAAGTTATTTTATGTAACATTGGCGTGTCAAAAAGCCATAATAAACATCGTTAATTCAGATTCATGCATGGAAAAGTATTTGTATTTCTGGCGGCTTTGAAATAGTTTGAAATTTACTTAACTCATATAATTATCATCGTGTTTCACAGATTTAAAAAAACAAATGATCTGACTAATGGTCCAAACAGAGCTTTATTAAGATCACATACTTAAATACCATTTATTGAAAGCAGAAAGTATGTTTAGTTTAAAGGCTAAAGCGAATTTTAAGTAATAACATGCTGCCTTAAGTTATAATTCGAATATCATAGGAATTTAAAGTTGAATAAATATTTAAGTGAGGGAAAATAATTCTTTATAGAGCTGCTTTTTTAAATTTTTGAAATAAATATTTTTAGTGCACAAAACATTAGTTTTCTTTCTAACCTCCACATTGGGAGATCGTAAAGCCTGTGTCTGAATTAGCATGTATTCTAGGACAGATGCTGTCCGAGCCCACATGTAAAAGTTAACAATATATAAAACGTTATGTTTTTAAACTCATCTCTTTTATATGCGTAAATATGTTTCAAGAAGGAATATTTCATTATTGAAAACTTTTATAAAGAAAATAATTTCCATAATTTCCATAAGAAAAATTGTCTTATTTAATTTAACTAAAAATATGGTTTTCACCAGTCATACTTTACTAAGCTATTAAAACTAAAATGGAAGGTTTTGATATTAATGTATTTATGCGCATTAATAAAGGGGTTTTAAGTAATATGCTGTCTTAAGTTATAATTCAAATATCATATGATTTGAAAGTGGAACAAATATTTAAGTGCTGAAAAATAACTCTTTTTAGATCTTATTAAAAGAACTTGAATATAAAAAGTGGTTGGACAGACAGTTTAAAAGTTATATTTATTCCGATAGGCAATTTAAAGTTTTGCATATAAGGCAAAGACATATGCAAAAATAATCTTGCATTGAACAATTTAGAAAAACTAATTTTCATCTTCGGTGCCAGTCTTCAAAATTCCTTAGGATATTTCTTCCTGTTCTTTTAAAATTCTAAAAAAATGGTTTTTATCCATCATACTTTACGAAGTTTAAAATAGTGGTTAGAAAAAAAATTAAAATTTTATCGTTGATTCCTGTAGACAATTCAAAGTGTTGAATATAAAAAGTGGACCTGTTGAATATAAATATTTAAGTGCGGAAAAATAACTTTTTATTGTTAAAAAAACTTGAATATAAAAAATGGTTGGACAAACAGTTTAAACGTTATGTTTATTCCGATAGACAATTTTAAGTTTTGAATATAAGAAAAATACATATGCAAAAGGAATTTTGTATTATACAATTTAAAAAACTAATTTGCACCTTCGATGCCAGTGTTCAAAATTACTTATTAAATATTTTTCCTGTTCTTTGAAAATTCTAAATTTCTATTTACAGTTATGCTTGTTCAGATGAAGTATTTCTTTTCTCTAGCTAATATTTTTAAATGACCATTACTTTTTACGTCACATTATTAGTAAGTTAGTTCTAAGGACATTATCGTGTCAAAAAGCCATATTAAACAACGTTAATTCATATTCACGTCCTCAAAAGTATTTGAATTCCAGGCGGCTTTGATATAATTAGAAACGTGCTTGTGTTCCCTCACTCATGTAATTCTCATCCTCATAAATTAAAATCACGAGTTTCGCACACTTAAAAAACAAATGATGAGACTAATGGCCCATAGAGGACTTTATTAGAATCACTCCGCTATATACTGTTCTTTGAAAATATAAGGTATGTTAATTTTAAATGCATTTATTAATTAATGAAATATTTATCTGCCACGCTTTTAAAACTAAAATGAAAGATTTTTGTATTAATGTATTTATGTGCTTTAATGGAAATGGTTTAAGTAATAATATGCTGTCCAAAGTTATAATTCAAATATCATAGGAATTGAAATTGGAATAAATATTTAAGTTCGGTAAAAGATTTCTTATAGAACTGCTTTTTAAAACTTTTGAAATAAATATTTTTCGTATTCAGATGTTTAGTTTTTATTTAACAAAAGTTTAAATTTTATTTTTTTTAAACACATTTATTTTATACGTGTAAATGTTTCGAGAAGGAATATTACATTATTTAAAACTTTTAATGAAAATAATTTCCATAAGTTAAATAAGAACTGTTGTCTTTTTTAATTTTTACAAAAAAAAATAAAAAATGGTTTCTACACATCATACTTCACGAAGTTTAAAACTGTGGTTAGAAAAACAGTTTAAAAGTTATCATTTATTCCGATAGACAACTCAAAGTGTTGAATTAAAAAAAAAAAAAACATATGCAAAAAGAATCTTGAATTTGAAATTTTAGAAGAACTAATTTGCACCTTCAATTCCAGTCTTCAGAATTACTTGGAATATTTTTCAAAAGTTCTATTAATATTCGAAACCTTTATCTACAGTTATGCTTGCACGGAAGAAATATTTCTTTTATTTAATGAATATTTCCAAATGACTGTTGCTTTATATGTCACATCATTAGCAAGTTAATTTATGTAACATTGGCGTGTCAAAAAGCCATAATAAACATCGTTAATTCAGATTCATGCATGGAAAAGTATTTGTATTTCTGGCGGCTTTGAAATAGTTTGAAATTTGCTTAACTCATATAATTATCATCGTGTTTCACAGATTTAAAAAACAAATAATCTGACTAATTGTCCAAGCAGAACTTTATTAAGATCACTTACTTAAATACTGTTCATTGAAAGCAGAAAGTATGTTTAGTTTAAAGGCTATCCATGCATGTTGGATAAAAATTTATCTGTCACGATTCTAAAGCTAAAAAGGAAGGTTGCTTTTATATAAGTATCTTTAAGTATTAAAACATGCTGTATCAAGTATTAATTCATGTATCAGAAGAATGGCAAATTGGAATAAATTTTTAAGTGCAGGAAAATAATTCTTTTCAGAGCTGTTTTTCGAAACTTTTGAGCTAAATGTTTTTCGTATACAGAACTTTAATTTGTTTTAAACAAAATTTTAAATTTCGAGTTTTTAAACACATTTATCTAACTCGCGTAAGTATGTTTGAGGAAGAAATGTTACATTATTTAAAACTTTTAAAGACACCATTTTTCTTAATTTAAAAAGAAGAGTTGCCTTATTCAATTTTATTTAAAAAATGATTTTCACCAGTTAAATTTTACGAGGTTTAAACTAGTTGTTAGACAAACTGTTTAAAAGGTACCGTTGATTCCGATAGAAAATTCAAAGCGCTGAATAATAAAAATAAAAATTCATATGCAAAAATAATCTTGAATTTGAAATTTAGAACAACTAATTTGCACTTTCGATGTCAGTCTTTAGAATTTGAATATTTTTCCATTTTCTATTTATATTCCAAATCTTTATCTACAGTTATGCTTGCACAGATATAATATTATTTTTCTCTATCGAATATTTCCAAGTGGCTATTACTTTTATGTGTACTATTACTTTACTTATATTTACTACTATGTCACATAACTGGTAAGTTAATTCATATAACATTGTAGTGTCAAAAAGCTATAATGCAAATCTTTATTTCAGATGCTTTTCTGGTAAAGTATTTGCATTCCAGGCGGATTTGAAGTAATTAGAAACGTACTTGTGTTTACCCACTTATATAATTCTCATCCTGATAAATTAAACTTATCACGAGTTTTACAGATAAAAAGAAAACAAATGATGAGACCAATGGTCCAAGCAGTGCTTTATTAAGATCATTCACTTAAAGATAACATACTATTACTTTGACATTAGAAAGTATGTTTATTTCTAATGCTATCCACGAATTTTGGGTACATATTTATCTCGACACGTTTCTAAAGCTAAATCGGAAGCTTTTGGTATTAATGTATTTATGCACTTTGATGTAAGGGTTTTTAAGAATAAATACTTTGTCTTAAGTTATAATTCAAATATCAGAGGATCTGAAAATTGGAATAAAGAAATGCGCGAAAATAATTCTTTACAAGTGATGTTTTGCGAAACTTTTCAAATAAATATTTTTTGCATACAGAACTTTATATTTTTTAACAAAATTTTAAATTTAGTGCTTCTAAATATAGACTGCTCAAAACAATTAGGGGAGTACATGGTTTTAACAAAATTACGCAAATATTTACACCGATATGTAACGTAACATAAAACATCCATAATTTAAAGCGTATTAGAAAACAGATGATGAAAACATCACATGTAAATCACAGTTCATGACATCAAAAATTAGAAAAAGGAGATAAGTGCAGAAATTGGGATTTTGCAGAAATGTCTGTTTCACTGTCTCAGTAGTAAAATTCAATAAATTCAATTGTCCAGCTTGTGTTTTGAGAAAAGATGGCTTGCAGATGTCAGAATAATGTGATTTACCGGAATCAATAGCTTGGCGTATTACCGGAACAGTTGAATTCGGGGAAACACAACGAAGTGTAGCAAACGCTGTTGGAGTTGCAAGAAGTATCCATGCAAGGTTGTGGAATCGATTCCAAGACACATGGAATGGTAGACATCGACAAGGGCAAGGTCAACCATGTGCTACCACAGTATAACCGATATATCCTGTTATCAGCTCGTTGAGACGGAACGGGGAATGCTACTCAGCTGTAAACACAGATGTTCTTGACCACAGGACGTAGGATGTCCAGCCAAACAGTCCGAAATAGGCTTCATCAGGTTGGTCTCTATGCACGTAAACCAATAGTCTGTGTTCCGTTAACATCAAACAACTGTGCGGTCCAAAGAATGTGTGCAATTGATCATCGAGTTTGGAGGCAACGTTATTGGAGTCAAATTCTGTCTACAGATGAGTCCCAATTAAGTCTGGATGTAACATTCAATGTGTTTTGGTATGGAGAGAAAGGGGCACTCAAAATAATCCCACATTCTTTCGTGAAAGATCACATTAAAAACGAGGTGAGTTGATGCTATTGGCGGGAATCAGCATAGGTGGACGTACGGGCTTGCATATCATTCGGAATTGCACTTCGACGGCCCGAAGTTATACAGACGAGATACTGAGACCTTATGTTGTATTTTACATTGCAGCAATTGGTGATTCCTTTTTTTCCATGCATGATAATGCCAGACCGCACACAGCTCGACTTGTGGAGAACATGCTTAAAGTTGAAACAATACAGTATATGGAATAACCAACATGCTCTCCTGACCTGAATCCGATCGAGCATCTTTGGGACACATTCGAACGACGCATTTCAGCGAGACTGAGGCCTCCTTTAATTGTACGAGATTGCAATTCCTAAGGAGTGGAATAGTACTCCCCGAAAACTTATCGATAATGTCACCGAATCCATGGAAATCAGTTATGCGACAGTTTTATCTATTCGAAGGGATCACGCACCATATTAAATTTCTAGCATCATTCTTAAACAGTACTTTTTTTGTAATTTACATGTAACCAAAATTTTGCTCTAAACTATCTTTTTACGTTTTATCCATCGTTTCAAAGAATTAAAGCTCACTTGAAAAAATTTTTGCGTCTTTTTTTCTGTATTGCGCGTTGATACACATGCTACTCTCAATTTTATGCCCGCGCATGGCTGTCTCGCACAATTTTCTTCACTTTCTTGCATGCTCCCCTAATTTGTTTTAGCAGTGATTAGATGGGTTAGATGGGTAAGCATGTTCGCAGACGAAATGGTACATTATTTAATATTTTAAACACACAATTTTAATACATCAGAGGAGAAGTGTTGTCTTTCTTAATTAGTATAAAAAAAGATTTTCACCCGTCATATATTCCGAGGTATTTAATTGTGGCTAAATAAACATTTTAAAAGCTACAATTAATTGTCAAAAACTTTTTAAAAATGTTCAGTATAAAATAAAGAAATATGCAAAACGAGTCTTGCACTGTTCTACGAATTAGGACTACTAATTTGGACTACTGATAACATTCTTCAAACCTACTTAGAATATTTTTTCCTGACCTTTCAAAATTCTAAAACTCTATCTACAGCTATGCTTGCACAGGTGCAGAATTTCTTTTCTCTAACTGATATTTCAAATGACTATTACATTATGCGTCACATAATGAATAAGTTAATTCATAAAACACTGTCGTGTCAAAAAGCCATAATAAACATCATTAATTCAAAGTCATGTCTGGAAAAGTATTTGCATTCCAGGCGGCTTTAAAATAATTAGAAACGAACTTCGGTTCACCTATTTCTCATCCTGATAAATTAAACTTATCACGTGTTTCACAGATTTCAAAAACAAATGATATGAATAATGGCACAAGCAGTGCTTTATTAAGACCATTTACTTAAATAGTGTTCTTTGAAAGTAGAAAATATGTTTATTTTAAATGTTCTCCATGCATTTTGAGTAAATATTTATCTGTCACGCTTCTGTAGCTAAATCGGAATCTTTTGGTATTAATGTCTTTATGCGCTTTAATGTAAGGGTCTTTAGGCATTAATACGCTGTCTTAAGCATTAATATAAGTATCAGAGGAATTGCAAATTGGAATATATATTTAATTAGTGCAAGAAAATAATTCTTTTCGGAGCTGTTTTATGAAAGTTTTGAAAGATTTTTTCTCGTGTATAGATCATTAATTCAAATAATAATAAATAAAAATTGCAGACCTGCCATTGCTCCAAAAAAATCATAGTTTCTACGATTTTGAACTAAAAACTACGATGCCACGAAATCAGTCTAAAACTACGATTTTCTGCAAAAAACACACACACACCAAGAAAAATCAATTTCGTCAATCACCAGTAGAAAAAAAAACGCCAATCTCGTCAAAGGATTGCGAAAAAACGAAAATTTCGTGAAAGAATCGCAAAAAAATACGCAAATATGGTCATTGGATCGCGAATAATACGCAAATTTGGTTAAGAGATCACGAAAGACACGTAAATTTGTCAAAGGTTTGCAAAAAACCGCAAATTACGTCAAGAGATCGCGAAAAAACGCAAATTTCGTCAAAGAACCGCGAAAAATACAAATTTCTTCAAGCAATCGCAGAAAAAATACGAATTTTGTCAAGGGATCGAATAAGAAAAACACAAATTTCTTCAAGGAATCGGTGAAAAAAAAACTCACGAATTTCATCATAGGATGAAAAAAATCCGGTACCGGGTCCGAGCCACCTTGAGCGAAATGTGTGACTGCCCCAAATCTTTCTCTATGAGTACACGTGTTATCCTATTATTTTTGGATTATAATTTTCACACATTCCAATTTATTGTTTTTCAAAATTATTTGTGACACATTTTATTTTAAAATTTACGTAAAATATATTATGTATGCTATTTGATTAAAAAAGAAACGTAAATTTTTGACAACCTATCACAGCAAAGTGAGAGTTATGATTGAGTTGACACACGTTGTTTTAGGAAATAGGCATTAAGGTGCATTGTTCACAAAAGTTAAAACTTAAAAAACATCTCCTGTTTTTTATAAAATAGCCTATGGCCCAGTTACCTCGTGGGTCCAGTTACTCCAACTAACCTTAGTTCCAATTACAAAAATGTTTTAAATGAGGTAAAGAAATATTTTAAAAGCAATTTGGGTCAATAAAAACATTTATTAAAAAAATACGAAATTTAAATTTTTATACGTTTTCCTGGTCCTATAAGTTATATTTAGTAAAATTTCCTGTTACTCTGGCAACAAAGACAAAAAAAAGTCCCGTTGTTCTAGGATTAAATTTGACCGAGTAATAACTGTTTAAAGTTGGAGCATATTTTTTTCTGGAAATTAGGGGTCAATCACAAATTTAGTAGAAATACAATTTCGTCAGATATATTAAAAAAAAAAATATGTTGAGAGTAAAATCAACATTGCAATATAAATTTGAAATCTTTACTCATTCTGACATATTAATGCAAAATATACAATTTGTAATAGACATATTAGAAGAAAAAAAAAACAGAATTTTTGTTAACTAAAATGATGAAAATTTACGGTTTTAGCTTTTGGTAATTGATTCTTGTGTGTTCTGTACCACTGAATCCGAAATTGACCTTCATTTTTTACCATCACGTAACGATTTTTTGCAAATCGTAAATTTTAAAGAAAAAAAGAAAAAAATAGCGAAAATTTGATACTATAAATTAGATGTCAGTGTTTCGTTTTTATGTTTTGATAATTGATATTTATGTATTCTTTGCCACTCAATCCGTAAATGACCTTCATTTTTAACCATCAAGCCAGGATTTTTCGCAAATTGTAAATTTCCAAATTAAAAAAATCAAAGTTAAATTTGAACCTTCTTTCTCACCTCATCGGACCCCTCAGCAGTTTAGCTATAAGAATCGCAAAATAAGCCAAAAACTGAATAAATTATTGAATTAAATAAAATTAAATAAAATTAAAAAAATGTTACATCTGTTTCATAGTATCCGATCATCGCTATATTTTAAATTTGATATTTACGATTTGCAAAAAATTTCTAACTTGATGGTTAAAAATGAAGGTCATTTTCAGATTCAGTGCTAAAAAGTGCATAAAAATCAATTATCAAAAGTTAAAAAATACAGTCATCTCCTCTATTTTATAGTATCCTATTTCTGTTATTTTTAACTTTGACTATGATTTGCAAAAAATCCTGACATGATGGTTAAAAATTAAGGTAATTTTCGGATTCAGTCCTAAAAAATACATAAAATTTAAAAAGCACAACCATCGGAGTCTTATGTTATTAAGCGGTAATCTATCTGTTTTTTTTTCTGTATTAGATTGTATAATAAGTATAATGGTAACCACGAAAATCTTAATATTTCATTGTCATCGGATTTACGTCAGTATGTAAAATTTAATCTCGATCGGATATATGAAAGTGAGTTAAAGTTTGAGTACAAATTTTGAATTGGAAAAAAAAATATACGATCGTTGAAATTAAATAAAACCTTATAAAAATAACATAATTTTCTTAAAAGAAATCATGAAAAGAAACAGTCTCAAATACTTACAAAATAAAACACAAGTTAAAAACAATTATTTTAGCCAATCTGAAATTCACATCAGTTTGAATACTTTTACGATTTTATTCAAAGCGCAGATACATGTGAAATAAGTTCTTCGAATACTTTAAGCACTTGGTATATGGCCTCTCAAAACCTGGCCGAATTCATTTGTATTCAGGGTAGAAAAGTAGCATAAGTCATGCAGTTTTAAAGTTTCATAACTCTGTCAATTTTAGTGTTATATGAACAGGACTTTTTTTGTCTTACTTGTCAGCGTAATAGGAAAAGTTTACTAAATATAACTTATAGCGCCAGGGGACCGCATAAAAATTTAAATTTCGTAATTTTTTAAGAATTGCTTTTATTGACCCAAAATCGATTTTAAAATATTTTTTTTACCTCTTTTAAAACATTTTTGTAATTGGAACTATATGTCTATGACTAACGGTTTAGGAATTAGCCATTGGGCACCGTTGAGAGTGGACACCCTGTATAATAGCGTATAGTAGTGAAAATCACGTCATATTTAAAACGATGTATTTCAAACATCATATTTAAAACTAATTTCTTATACCGTCTAAATAGTTGTATATAATAGTAATACTTCTCTTCTAGAAATTATAAGAATCTGTGAGGCGCCGACATTTTTTTCTTAACCATTTTATATTATTAGCTTTTCAACTGTGTAATTAATCTTACTTAATCCATCGTGCGCATGTTTTTTTCAGTCAGCCCAGTTCCATTTACATCCAAAGCGCATATATATTCCAATTCAGTCTATTTTTAATTCGGAAAATTCTAATATATAACGGAAATTCCGAAAGATAAATTTTTGCTGCATGTAATCTCGAAACGTATGCCATTAAACAAAACAGAATATACTAGGCAGAATTTCTGATATGAATTAGGAATTTCTGAATAGAAATAAATAATCCTAAAATGCACGCTTCAGAGGAAAATGTTTTACTTATTAAATAACAAAAGTAAATTCCTATTTTAGTACACCACCACCACCCATAATGTAAACGCACCGCTTCATTTAAGTGCACATTTACGTTTTAGGCGATACATATTTTTAAAAAACACTGTTTGGAGCCTTTCAGGGGCAAAGAATTTTGTTTGTAAAATGCTAGTATATGTGCAACACATCTCAAACGAGAGGAAAAAAAAAGTCTAACCTTAGTTATTTTTAAAATACTACGTAAAAATAAAAAAATATAGGGTTAAGAAGGTGAGGAAAGGTCCTCATCCCAATAATGTCTATAAATTTAGATTGGTAGCTTGAGCGACGAATCGCCCCACCAGTGGCTGAAAGGCTCTGCTGCCAAAGCTGGTAGATGGGAAGTGCTGGGTTCGAACCCAATCGCGCTTTCCGTCCTAACCATTCGGAGTTTTCCGAGGTTTTCTTCGAACCTTGAGTAACCTTGAGTAAAAATGGGTTATGTTACTTTAGAAAGCCCCCACGGAGGGCATACCCCACTCTCCGGCCTATATCCCTCGTGTAGATAATTGGCCGTTATAAATGACCCCAACACCAAAACCGAGCAACCAATCCGAAAGTAGGAAGGTAGAGCTTCGCTTGAATATACCAGGAACTCCGAAAAGGCTAAGAATTGAGATGACCAAAAAATTCAAATACAGTGAGTACCGGATATATGGTTACCCGTTTATAAGGTCACCTCGCTTATAAGGTCATTTTTCGTAAGTTCGGACTGACTGAATAGGTATTACGTGTTAAATTACACCGCCTATATGGTCAGTTTCCAATGGCTACTATCGGATATATGGTCATATGGTCATCTTTTGTCTGCCTTTTTATTGCAAAATATCTTAGTTTTATGCTTTTTCCTTTCCCTTTTTCGGATGTAAAATGCCAAAGAGACGTATCATTCACGTTCAAGTATCTTCACCTCTCGGCTCCTTTGTATTGGTCACGCGGTGCTTTTAATTTTTAATAGCTTTCGGAATAAGTGGATGGACATCCTGAAGGATGAACTTCTTTCCTTCTAATCAATGTTCCCCTTTTTCCATCGTTGAATTTCCCGTGCGTTTGCTAAAATCCATAAGTGCGAACTTCCGTATGGTAAAGAAAGGCCAGTTGTCATTTTTATAGCTTTAGAATGAGAGGGAGACCTTTTCCTTTTTAAACGGAGACTTGGAGATCGCGACGATATTGCATACCACGTGACTAGATGCGCGTCGACATTCGGGGGGAGGGTATCTCCTCTTCGCGGCTGTAGCCTATAAGAGAAACTCTTTCCTGTCGGTAAGAATTTCCAAAGCTTTGGAGATTTCTTCCTCAACTGCAGCATTAGATACCGATTCTTGGAAATTAGGCCATCACCCCTTGCGACCGAATGAAATTGATCTCCGTTCAGAGAAAAGTTAAACCACGCATTTTTGTTTTTTGTATTTTTCATTACTTGTCGGTTCATGTAAAGTCTTCGTTCATTTGTTAATTGTCATTTGTGAATGCAAGATGTCAGCAAAACGAAAAATTTGACAATTGTGGAAGAAAAAAATTGGTAGAAAACTTTGAAAAATCGAATGTACCGAAAGCAGCTTTCGCGCAGACTGATGGAATAGAGAGAGCGACACTGAATAACGTCTTAGAGTTCAAATCTTATTAAACAGAAGATGTGATCAACCAAGAGAGAAATTGAGAACATGTTTCAACATTTGAGAATGTTGAGAAAGATCTTTTCACTTGGATATTATGTGCCAGATGATTATGTGCTGCTAACGTATTAAGTGACTTTCTCAATAGGTACAGACCATGTGATGTTTTTTAATTTTGATGAACTTTTGCTGGTTTTTTTTTCATATTTTGCCAGATAAAACTGTTACTTTTAAGAAGGAAAAATAAAGCGCTGGGAAGGTAAGCAAAAAAATAGATTTGCCGTTTTATTAGCAGCGAATATGTTTGGATGGATCAGAGAAATTGACTCCACTAGTTATTGGTAAATTTCTCAAGCCTAGTTCTTTGAAAAACTGCAAATATTTGCATGCATATGACGATGCGAACAAAAAGGCCTGGATGACAATAAACAAGTGAAAAAAAGAAGTTCGGCTTTTAGATAAAATTTGTACACACAAGTGGCTATAATCGCAGACAACTGTATCGCCCATTACATGATTCCCAGTTTAAATCCGATTGAACGTGTTTTCTTGCCTCCAAACTGAACGAGTATGGCACAAGAATTAGATCAAGGGATTATTAAAAATATTAAGGTAAATTATAGAAAACTGCTTCTAAAAGACGTCTTTACTGCCATTGATCAAATAAAGAAGTTTCCCGTGACTGTGGTAGATGCCATATGTTACATAGACGAGATTTGAAATATGGTATCAAATAAGACCATTGAAAATTGTCTTTGACATCTTTGACTTCCAGAATGCGAAGAATTATCGTTCGAAGACAATGATGATGATGGTGATGATGTGTCCCTATTTGAAGTTGCACAATATTTACGGAATGCCATTTGCACAGCACATGACGAACTGACATATGCAGTTGTTGACAATGCGATCGCTACAAATGGATTTTACTCGCGAGTGGCAACAGTCACGCCTTTGCGGGTATGTACCTTCCAAAAAAGACTGCTTATTGGACGAAGGGAAAGCCGTTTTAAAATGTTCTTTACGCCTATTGGTGTTTTTCTTCTAGATATCCGCAGTTGACGTGACATCGGTAAAGTCCATGGTGGCGCTTCAATACTTGAAATAGTTTCGGATATTTTAGATATAAACAGTGATGGAAACGATGATAATGTCAGTGAATTCGAAGCTGAACCCACAACGCGAGCAGAAGCTCTCAAAGCACTAAATACATTCAGATATTTTTTACCAATCCCAAAGGTACTGAAGAGTATATAAAAACTGTTCGTGAATAAGAAAAAAGTAGTTTTAACAACTACGATAAAAAACAGATAAACCTGCATAAAAGATTTTTTTTTTACTACTACGACTATACTCATCAATTCGAAATTTTATGTGTAAAGCAATTCTTGTTTATACATCTTGTTTTATAAATTATATGTTCATAGCTTCTTTGTACATTATTGTACTAATATAACTAACTTATTAATAATATTTTATTGTCTAAAAGGAAATTTCTGCTTACACCACAGATAAGGTCGCCCCGCTTATAAGGTCATATTTTTCAGGACCGCATGGGTGACCATATAACTGATACTGACTGTATTAAAATAGAATTCACGTACTTAATAAAAGGAAAATTTTCATCTCCAAATTGTGGTTCTAATGTGGTGATTAATTTTATCATATTATGGATTAAAATTTTGTGATCTTACAATAAACCACCGGTCTTCAAATAGTAAAAAACCTATACCATTTGTCGTGCAATTCATACGTAGTATTACACTAACATTGTTTTGCCGATTGCAGTTTTTGAAGAACTTCTTATGGGCTAATAATATTCATACTTATATATTGTTATTACAACGTTGTTGTTATTAAAATTATGACACGATAATCATAATTTGTTTATTTTCACATCCGAAGTAATCTGGCATTTGTTAAGCAATATTAATCTTTGATTTCAAGTGGATGACTGTTCATTATATAACGTCTGCCTGAATAAAATATGAATTTGTGCAAAAGCTTAGTATTAACTAATTGTAATTGTAAATTATTTTAATTAATGTAACTTATTCTTGTTAGAAATAAATGATATTCTGAACTATAAAACGCGATTAAATTATCGTTTAAATATCGCAATCAAGAAAGTTATCCATCAACGTGCAATCAGGTTTTCCGATGAGAAGATCTTTTTTCACCAATTACGTCATGAATGTTTCCTGTACGTGGTACGATATTGTAATGTCTTGGCGTAATTAAATAGTTAATTTACAGAACTTTGCTGGTAGCAAGACTTCACAAGCGGGACTAGGTTCCCACTGGTTAAAACTCATTCATCTTTTATGTACAATAAGAGAATATTTCGAGGCATCCTATTTCCAATGTCTCGTGACGTTAGAAATTATCCACGGTCCATCCCTTATAGGTCGTTTCCTCCTTCAAACGACCTCCTTGGGGAGAAAGTTTCAGCATCTCAGAGACGCGAAATGGCAATGGGCGCCAGTGGAGAAAGAAAGAGGCTCCTATGAGAACGCGGGGACATAGCCGATTGGAGGAGAAGATCCCTTGCGGTTTGAGGGCGGAGAGAAGATGGAGAGGAGGGGATGGATTTGAGAGTGAGAGAGGACTCTTGGTTTTGATCGCAGACGGAGAGGCCTGGGGAATAATTAATAGCTCCTGGAGACTTTGAGTCGCTCGAAAGAAGTGACAGGACTTTGTGTGTGGACTTGGTCGAAAATATTCGCAGATGGCCCAGGCCAGCGAGTATCCTTTGAGAGACAGCAGTCTCTTCTGAAATTAGAGAATCGAGAAGGACATTCTTCCAGAGACATCAGTCTCATATGTCGAGACACATTTATTGCTTAATAGACTCTGTGGCAAAAAGCACTTCATTATTGAAATTTGATTCGAACAACAACAACAAAAAAAAAACTTACATATAATATTCCCATATATCCCAGAATAAAATATTCGAAGGTTAAACAAAAGAGTTTTCCTGTCTCATCCGCTACCAGATTAATCAGAAGTTCTGTGAAAACTTTACAATATCAAAACGTCATGTAATGTTACTCTGTGTTGTGCAATACCCAAGAACTTATGAACTAAAAACTCCTTTCTATTTTCGGTCTCTAATATGATGCTCTTAAAGCTGTACATGGCAGAATATTCATCTGCATTTAATATATCAATAATAATATACTCTTTAATTTAATATTTTTATGTATTTAAATTTAATCGCAACTTTTCTTTTTCATTAAAAAAGGAGTGCAGTTCCATCTAAAGTAAAAGGCTCGTTTTTTTCACAATTGGATACGTCTATTAATTCTACAACCTTGCGTGGAATAATTCGGTGATGGACCAATCAAGTTACGATAATTTATCTTACCTAACTGTTTTTTCACTATGTTTAACGTGTTTAAAAGAAGGGAAATATTCAAAAACTTGTGGTTCATTTTATAAGAATTATAAAGTATTGTAATATACACAAACAAAGAACAGAAAGTTTTCACACATATTATTTGCTATTTAACAATTAAATCAATGTATTACATATATTTTTTAACGTCTCAGATACATTAAATTTCGAAAGAAAATGATTTTATAAAAAGTGGGCCTTTTATCATACAATATATAATTAAAACAATATCATAAAAAGTTTAATCTTAATGAATATTAAACTACTTTGTTACTTCTAAACTGCTATTTCTTTTCAACACATTCCTTAAACAAAATCTATTACTTTAAAAACTTATTGGTTTCAATATTATGCGTTTCCACACGAAACAAAATGCGTCCATATAAACCACAAAAAGTTATCTTTATGATAGGATAGTAGATAACAAAAATCTTTTAACATTTTTTCTATAGACATTAACGAACGGACACAAAGGTTTTAGCAGAAGACAAGAAGGAAAAGGAACAAAAATAAAACCTCAAACAAAAAATAGAACAAAAAAAAAAAAAAAAAAAAAAGTCATTAAGCTTATCTGAGTATCAATTATTGATTTACTCATGCAAGTGTTTAATCATAATGAAAAAAATATTTAAAAGAAAGTATTTGACTGCACTTAAAAGTGTTGGTAAATTTTTATTACATAATTTTTTTATTCTTTTGAACCGTCTAAAAAAAGGAAAAACAATTTTAGAAAAATAATTTTTATTGATATTTAAAAGAATACAGGGTGTCCCCGAATTCTTGAGCCAAACTGTAACGAAAGGTAAAGTACATATAAAGAAGCAATTTTTGTATAGGACCATGAGGTCGAAAATGAAAAGTTTTAGCAAAAAATGAGAAATGCGGATGAAATGAAAACGAGCGTTTTATTGACATTGCGTGCCATTTAACCCTTTATGTACTGCATTATGAATTCATGAAAATTTTATCTTCCAAAGCATTTTTTGTGATTTGCTTAAACTACATTAGAAGATTTACATAATCATTTAATAAATTTTAGAAGGATTTTACAAGGATTGAATAAGTTAGAAGGATTCATTAAATTTGAATTTATAGGGATTTTGCGCAATATTTATAACACAGCTCAGATCTCTTATTTTAAATACTTTTAATCGTATTTTGTAGAATTACAAAACGTACAAATATAATGTACTTACATTAGAAATATCGAAATATTTCCGAATTGTAAAATCCCCCCCCCCCTCCCCAACAACAAGAAAGCCGAAAAGATTCAAAGGCAAAAGAAATCCTCCTTTTAAAACTATTTTTGTTTTCTGTAAACAATGATGCTTTTGGAACAACATAAAGTAATGTATCTATAACTCAGTCTAAACTGTATTACAACTAATCGATGTGTTAAATGAATTTTATAACAAGTTATTTTAATGGTACTTATAAGTAATGTCCGTAGATAAAGGGTTAAGGGTTAGTACCTTCGAAAGGAATTTTTTTTTTTTTTTTTTAATATTTGAAAAATTGCCTACTGATTTGCATTATATTATAGAATATAGCTGAGAATTGTGAATAACATGTAAAAATTTGTCTACTTTTCAAATATTTGGGTTTTAAAGCTCAAAACACACATAAATATTGCTATAAAATGGCACTTTTGCAAAACATGAAAACTCAAATTTAAATGAAGACATTTTTATTCTGTAAAATTTATTATGATTAATGAAACTTTCTTGAGGTACTGAACCATTTTCATAACTATAACTATGTTATTAATAAAAGTATAGAAGTTAACATTTTAGCACACAGAAAAATTTAGAAAATATATGACAATTCATAACTTGCATCAACTAAAATAGGAAAAAAAAAACTAACTGTAGTCATAATAGAGGCGCATTATCTAAATAAACTCCTTTAGAGTATTTTTGCAAAGTTTCATAACGTTACAATTATTATTTTTCGAGTTAAGTTGTTTTGCGGTAAAGCAAAATGTTAAAAATCTCATTTTGGGAAAAAGCAGAAAATGTAATTAAAACCAATTTTACCTATTAAATAAAAAATCTAATATAAAAAAGCTCCTATTTTTTATAGTTCACCATCTATGTTATTTACACTAGTTATTCTTTTTTTTCTTGGTGGTTTTTTAATAATTTTCTTTGTTTATGTGCAAATATTTACGGTCCCTTCGGTAGCGGAGGACTAATTTTAGTTTAAAAAACTTGCGACTGACTAATATTAAAATGTCTGTAACTCAAGTTCTAAGCAAGATAGAAACAAAATTAAAACTGATTTAGAAAGCTAAAATGTCAAGTTTTGATATTAAACCAAATATAGAAGGTCTGATTTTTGACCGAAAATTGCATTTTAAAGGTAGGTAGGCACCTTATCAGATTCCAAGTGTTTCACGAACATTTGCAACAACGACTGAAAGTTTTGCAATGAGGTCCTCATCAGAATCAACTGGTGTCTCATAAATGAGACATCTCGAAACTTTGAAAGGGTACGGCATTCACTTGCTAGGTGCTTTCGGGTATATACCGATGCTGGTGGTTGCACATTTGAGCACTTAATGTAATTGTTATGTCAATAAAACGCTCGTTTTCCTTTCTTTCGCATTTTTTTCTTCGCCAAAATATTTTTATTTTGATCCCCCATTGCTATATCAAAACTGCTTCCTTACGCGTACTGTACCTTCCCTTAGAGTTTGGCCTATGAATTCGAGGACAGACAGTATATGTATAAAGCCGCCACAGGTAACATTAACTCATATACTGAATTTTAAATCGAAATTTCTTTTGTAGTTTTGGATCGAGTGCACATTGAATTTTAAATAGGTTAATTTTTACATTTGAAAATCCAAATTCTAAAATTTTATACCCTTAAACATTAACCTTCTCACCATATCCATTCACTAAGCTGAAGGTTTCACTACAGTAGAAGCAATTTATAAATTATTATAATTCTACAAATATAACGCAGTTTTAAAATATTATATGATTAGCATTCTCAAGGCTTATACTCCAATACGTAATTAATTTTTTTATATCTGGTTAGAAAAATAATCTTTTTTTAGACTTTTAAAAAAATTACAGAGAAAATAACATTACAATTCTGCCTTTTTGCTCGGCGGTCAGGGGGTTAATTTAAATTAATATTTCGGCACCTTTCTGTTTTTAACAAGTAGTCACTTATTTTAACAGCAGTTAGAATTAATCTTTGAGATTCTCCAAGGTTAAATAAGAAACATTCACACTCCCTTGTGCGAAATTTCATCGCAACTACGAAATCTTTATATAAAGTTTCATTGTTCCATTGTTTATTTGTAAAAGTCGACAAAAAAAATAACTTCTAAAATTTACACTTATTTCACAGATAGTAAAATTTAGACTAATATCAAAAGTAAAAAAAAGAAAAATGCAATATAAATGTAGAATAGACAATTATAAAGGATGTTTATGCACTCAAAGACATTTGTGATAAAAAAAGAGTCGAAACGTTCGAAATTTCTGTTATTGTTACGTTTTGTTTCCCCAAAAATTAGAAATATAACTACCCAAAATATAAGGAAATCATAGGTTTCTCATTAGGTTACAGGAAAGCCTTATAGTGAGCACCCAAAGAAGTAAAAATCACAGTCCCTATTACATTAAAATCTTTCAGAGGTTTACTTCGTCAAATATTGTGACTTAACTTTAACAGAAATTTTATATTAAAAACAGTGCTCTTATTTGATTGATTAAGATATTTTTAAGCATTATGAAAGGTAATTTTGGTACTTTTGTTTAAAACCAATTTGCTTAAAACTATGTATTATTTGGAATTATTTAGCATGAAGAAAAATTACATTTAAAAAAACTTGTTTGCATTTTATCTAGTTGGGCTACTTACACCTAAACTTGTGTGTATTGTTATACAGGGTGATTTTTTTAAAGTCATGAAAGTAAAACAATATAACGAGAGAACTACTGATCCAAATGACCTGAAATTTCAAGAGAAATGGGAATTTTTTTAGTCGTAATAAAAAAAACCCCTTAAAATCGCACCGACAGATGGCGCTGTAAGTTAACAGAAACAAATAATATAGTAAGTGGGAGGAAAACAGTGGATGGTACTTTGGGAAAAAGAAAACTTTATTAAGCATATCAAAAACATGCAGAATGCAGTATTTGGGAAAGGGAACTGCAAACACTTCGCAGAAAAAGAACGAAATAAAAATATGGACTAAAGCATTCGAACAGAACTGCGCAACTAACGCAAGAGATTTTCAATGTGCTGGCCACGGTTTTCACCTACGAGTTGGAAACATAAAACCTCATGTTCCACGATAGAGTGAAGAATATGCGGCTGTATGCTGTGGATCTCGTGCACAATGCGTGCTGTCAGGTCAGATAAGTTCGTAACACCACCACAACACGCAATGTTCTATAGGTACCGTCGGAGCCAGAAATCGCAGGGATTGAGATCAGGATATCGAAATTGCCTGGAAATTATGGCTTATAATCCGATCATTTTCGAATGTTCTCTGCAGCAAATCCTTAACTTGTGTGCCAAGGTGTGAGTAGCACTATCGTGCATATATACGGTGCTATCCAAACACTGACGTTGCTGGGTTGCTGGAATAACGTAGCTGGGCAACAGAAATTCGTAGCGGTTGGCATTGAAAGTGCAGGTAACAGGACCTGCAGGAGTGATTTCCTCGAAAAAGTACGGACCAACGACAAACTCTGCCGTAAACCCGCACCACACAATCACCTTTGGGGAATGAAAAGGTAAAGGCTGAGAAATGTTCGGATTTTCGGTTACCCATACTCGACATTTCTGTGTATTGACTGCGTCCTGCAGGTGGAAGTTGGCCTCATCTGTCCAGAAAATGTTACAGGGACATGTGATATCGAATTTCATGCTCGCAAAGAATTGCAAAGCAAAATTGTCTCGTTTTGGAAGGTCTGCAGCAAGCAATTCTTGCGCATGGGTTATTTTGTAAGGTTAGCATCGCATAATTTTTCTCAAAACTTTTTGCACCGTACTGACCGTCATATCCAATGTTCTGGCAATGCCTCGTGCACTGCATTTTCCCGCACCACTGCTAGATTCTTCTTTTAATGGAATAGCGACGCTTTCCACAGCAGTCACATCATCTGGTTTTCTTCCTCTACGGAGTTTTAGGCTCAGTGAACCAGTCTGTTCAAATTTCAAAACCATCCTCCGTAGGCTTTCTGTCGTCATTGGACCTTTTCTTAAATTCTTAAGTGTCCTAAATCACCTAAGAGCAGTTGCTGCGCTGTCATTATTCTGATAATACAGTTTTACTAACAACACATGGTCCGTCGATGGAGCAGTCACCGCGAGGATATCTCTAGAATAATGAAGAGGAAATGTGAGTGCTTTATGTTTTTATCGCTACTATGCGTATGTCGGGCACAAGCTCGTCTCCGGACTTTACTGCATATACAGCGCCATCTCTCGGTGCAAATTTTAAGTTTTTAACCACACCTAAACAATTCCCATTGTTTTGGAAGCATATAGGTAAATTTTCACAACTTAAAAAAATCTCCCAGTAATTTAAGAAAAAGATGTCATGTTATTATATATATATATATATATATATATGATTAAATATATATCTTTCAAGAAAAATACCGTTATACTAAATTCAATTTTACCGGGTATATATATTAAGTTCATAATATTTCATTCAGGATTTTCCTTTTTACGTTTAAGTACTGGGGAATGTAAAAAATACATATTTGGGAAGGAGAAAACTGAAAATCATGGTCATGTATTAAAAGGGAAACTATATTGCTTACTTGAATTTCCTATGTGATTTTAAAAGTTGATAAATTTGACTGATTTTTTTTTTTTTTTTTTTTTTTTTTTTACTTATCTTATAGATTTAGTATATAGGCACTTTCCAGCTTTAGGCAGAAATACACGCTGGATACGATAGTTTTTTCAATATCAGCATTCAGCTATTACCATTTAATAAATTGTTGCACATTTTATGCGAGAAGTTCCGGATAAGATCTTACAGATAACAAAACTTTGTTAAAATACATGTTTTCAGTACTGTCATACATTGAAACGGTAGATCTCGTTCTGCCCAGAGAGGAATTTAAGGGTAGCTCCAGAAAGATGTCCACTCCGCGGAACATAAAAATATTTGTCCTCGGAATATTTGAGATTTTGTACTTGGTGTAAATGTTCACTTCCTGAAAATCGATATTGTCCCCACCTCCCCACGGAGCTGCGAATATACCTCCTACATTGTAAAAAAAAATATGGAATGTTACTCCATAAAATTTGTGGTAGCATGTAGTTTAACTGATATGACTGATGTAATTTAAACTAATATAAATGGTGTAATATTACACCATAATAATGTGAAAATATAAGAATTCACATTATTATGGTTTAATGTTAAAGCTATTATATCGGTTAAATTACTCCATAAAATTCCAGGCAGCAACGCTGCCACCAATTTTATGGAGTAACGTTACACATGCTTTTTATGGTGTAGGAATGAATTCAACAATTAGTCTTTCAATTTCAAAATTATAATCTCGCAATAACAAACGTTTTATTTAAAATAAAAATCTACTTTTTCTACGTTTTTTTCGACCATGCATTTCTACTTAATAATCCTGTACCTTTCTGTTATAAGTGCAAAATTTCAAAAAATCATAGGTCAAAGACTCGACAATTATATGTATTTTAACTTTCTTTTTCTTTCATGATGTTGGAGGAGTGCAAACATCACTGAACATATAAACTTAATTATATTCCACACAGGTAGATTTTGCACACAGAAATTCCCTTTTCGGTTATGCTCGCAGGGACTGACTTTGTTAGAAAAAGCAGATACAGCGCTGGTTCAAAATTCGGATATGTCCGGTTAAAAAAAGTCTCGCTAGCTTAAACCTAACAGGTTCTGCTGAAATCCATCAGAGATTTCTTGGTTACCGCGGAGCACTACCTACCGTACAACATCGAGTGTAAGCAAGTCCAAAAGGCACGTTTAAAAAAAATTAAATTAAAATAATTGGATTTGAAAAATAATTATTTATTATGCAAATTAATAAAATATATTAATTTTCATACATAATAAAATATTTTAATTTGCATTATATTTAATTTCACATATAATTTGCATAAAAATAAGTTTTATGCAAAATCCTACATTTTCTTATCTCGTTCAAAAATATCAAACAACTACATAAAATATGCTGATATCTGAGTCTACGCTAATAACCCATAGACACTCTCAAGCTAACGTTAAACTATATAAGCATTCTCTTTAAAATTTCTGGTTTACATTTTAATATTTTTAAATGATTGTTTGTGCATATGATATCTGAGGTCAACAATCTCACTTCTTGATGTTTTGCTTTTTCGATATTTGTTGGAGATTTTTTGATGTGATAGAATTTTTACTTTCAGAACCAGTCCCGATAAATAAATAAATAAAATAAACTGAAGACGATAGCGAAAGAAAACACCCGATAAAACACTGATCCTAGATATTGTATGCAAAAGAATAATTTAAAAAATCTGAAATGCAAATGAGACATTTAAAAAGAATGCTTCCAAAGGTACAACCCTTAGGTTATGTTTTGGGACATATATGTTCCGGGGGATTATTTTTTATTCTATCCGTACCTCTTTTTGAAAAATAATCCCTACTATACACTTATACTGGGTTCTTTTCAAGAGAAATCTATTAGATTATTATTTTTTTTTCTGAATTGTGTTACGATAGGACATAAAAATATTTACCAGTCCTGACCCATATTTAAAAGTTTACTTTTAGCTTTAGGATGTTTTTCATTACAAACGTAGTCTCTTATTTTAAATTTCATTAACATTTTAAATCACCTTGTAGCTTTTCGGTAATTGCGTTCTATTTTTAAAATCTAAACCATTAGCTAGAATAAATTTTACAATAAATAAAATTTATGCTAAAATAAATTCTTTAAATTCAGTCATTAAAATCATAATGAAGATCTTTCTTTTTCGATTGTAGAATGCGAAATGATTATTACGTGAATTCTCGCATCATTAGTAAGTTAATACGAAGTGCATTACTGTCAGAAAGCCATAACAAACATAGTTAATTCAGATCCCTGTCTCAAAAAGAATTTAAATTCGGAACGACGTTGAAATAGTTAGAGACGTGCTGGAATGCACTGAGTAATGTTGCCCTAGTAACTCTAATTTAGTATTATGGCACATTTTAGATTTTTCAAAACCAAATGGAGTGACTAATGACACAATTATATATAGTTTTATTAACGCAACTCTTTTAAACAACGCTTTTCTCAATTATAAACTACTTTTAATTTGAATGTTCGTTGGATAAAAGTTAATTTATCATGTATTAATTGGTAAAATGGAAGTTGATGTATAATTAAATTTCTGCAATTAAAAAATATAATTTATATTAAAAGCTAAAATTAAGACAAAAGCAGTTTTGTGAGAAAAAAATTACTAATGTTTCGGGATTTAAGATGTAATGCCAATTACCAAAAAAGTGTATTTTGTAAATTCGATAGTTTATATTATAAATATGTTTACTATGGATGTTTTCAGAAACTATTTTTCTCCACTGACCAATGGGAATTTTTTAAAAAATTTAAGGAGTAAAATTTTTATACATAAAAACATGAAGGACGCCGGTGTAAGTATTAAAGTAATTTGGAAACTAAACGCGCTTCTTTTAAGAAAAAAAAACTGTATCTTGTTTGATAACGAGTTAAATTTCGTAAAACATAAATTAATAATTTCATTGTAACATTAATAATTATTAGGTTAATAAATTTTAACTCCATATTCTAAAAATTTTATAAAAATTAATAAAAGTATTAATTTGCATAATAAATATATTTTATTTTCATAGTGTTTAATTTTACATATAATTTGCATAAATATATGTTTTATCCAAAAACCTAAAAATTTTCTATCTCGTTCAAAAACATCAAAACAACTTCATAAAATATGCTTATTTTTTCGTGTACGCTAATAATGCAAGCTAACGTTAAAGCATAGGAGTGTACACATTCAAATTTGTAGTTTGCATTTTAATATTTCTAAGTTATTATTTGTGCATGCGATACCATAGGTCAACAATCTCATTTCGCACTTTTTTTACTTTTTCGATATGTATTCAATATTTTTTGTTGTGATGGAATTTTCACTTTCAGAACCGGTTCCAATAAATAAATAAATAAAATAAATTGAATCTGAAATCTAAAAAGGAAGAAAGCACCCGGTAAAGCACCGAATTAAGATATCTTACGCGAAAAAAATCATTTAAAAAGCACTGAAATGCAAACGAGATATTTGAAAAGAGAACTCACATTGGTTTAACACTTCAATTATATTTTGAGATATATGTGTCCCATGGAATTATTTTTTATTCTATCCGTACCTCTTTTTGAAAAATAATCCCTACCATACACTTATACAGAGATATTTTCAAGAGAAATCTATTACATATTTATTATCTTTTTCTCTTCTAAATTGTGGTACGATTAGATATAAAAAGTATTATCCTGTCCTGACCCATATTTAAAAATTTAACATTAGCTTTCGAGTACTTTTGCTTTACAAACTTAGTCTCTTATGTCAAATTTAATTAACATTTTAAATTACCCAGGTACTTTTTGGCCAACGTGTTCTCTTTTTAAAATCTAAAAATTGAGCTAAAATAACTTTTATCCCCCCAAAAAATTAATGCTAAAATAAATCCTTTAACTCCAGTCATTAAAATCGTAATGAAGATATTTCTTTTCGATTCTAGAATGTGAAATGGTTATTGCATGAATCCTCCACATCATTAGTAAGTTAATTTAAAGCACATTACTGCCAGGAAGAAATAACAAACATTGTTAATTCAGATCTCTGACTGAAAAAGAATTTAAATTTGGAACGACGTTCAAATAGTTAGAGACGTGCTTGAATGCATTGAATAATGTTGCCCTAATAACTCTAATTTAGTATTATCGCACATTTTAGATTTTTCGAAACCAAATCGAGTGACTAATGACACAATCAGGTATAGTTTTATTAACGCAACTGTTTTAAACAACGCTTTTCTGAGTTATAAACTATCTTTAATTTGAATGTTCATCGGATATAAATTTATTTATCATATATGAAATGATAAAATAAAAGCTTGATGTATAAGTACATTTATGCGGTTTAAAAATATAATTTATATTATAAGCTAAATTAAGACGAAAGCAGTTTTTTAAGCAAAAGATTACTAATGTTCCGAGACTTTATGTGTAACGCCAATTAACAAAAAAGATTATTTTTTAAATATTAAAGACGTGAATAATCACTTTACTAACAAGTCGTAAACCAACTTAGTGAAAAATGTCCACGCCAGGAATCGAACCCGGGCCCCTGGAATAGATCTCCAGTGCTCTACCACTAAGCCACAAGGACGATGCCCAGATTGGCATCTCTCACTTATACAAGTCGGTAAGGCTGCAACCGCAGCACTAGATAGATTATTTTTTAAGTTCGATACTTTATATTTTTAATCTGTTTACTTCGGATGTTTTCAAAAATATTGTTTCACGCTCTCTAAAGCTAAAGTTCCCTACAAATTTAAGGAGCCATATTTTTTTAACGTAAAAACATGAAGTTTGCTGGGGGTAATTATTAAAGTAAATCCGAACATAAACGCGCTTTTAGTCACACAAAAACACTGTATCTTGGTTGATAATGAGTTGATTTCATAAAGCATAAATAATTAATTTCCTTGTAAAATTAAAAATAATTTGGTTAATAAAATTTAACTTCACATATTCTAAAAATTTATAAAAAAATTAACAAATATATTAATTTGAATAAAACGTAAAATACCGGATGAGTCAAAAGTTCGTTAAAACTTTAAAAACTCATAAAGAAGGAAGAAATTATGATAAAGGAGTGCGATTTGTAAGAAAGGGCTCAGAAGGTAATCGGATTGTTTTTAGCAACAAAAAAAAAAATAGTTAAAAAATCACATGTAGAGGGCGATGACGACCCGAAACACAATAAATAGGACAATAATACGTTCCATTAGTTTTTTCTTCCAATAACGAATGTTCAACATGACCTACAGAGCATTCTAAGACACTATTGTTGTCCTGTTCAATGTGTTTCAGGTCGTCAGTTCCCTCTAAATGTAATTTTTTATTTACGTTTTTTTTTTTGCTACTAAAAAAACTCCTACTACCTTTAGAACTCTTTCTTGCAAACCGCACTCCTTTATCATAATTTCTTATTTTTTATGAGTTTTTAAAGTTTTAACGACCTTTTGGCTCACCCGGCATATTTCATTCCGATACTAAATATATTTAATTTGCATATATATATATATATATATATGTGTGTTTTATGCAAAAACCTACTTTTTTCTGTCGCGTTCAAAAACATCAAAACAACTTAATAAAATATACTTATTTTTCATCCTGAGCTAATAACACGGAGACACTCGCAAGCTAACGTTACAGGATATAAGCGTTGTCATTTGAATATCTAGTTTCCATTTTAATATTTTCAAATGATTATTTTTGCATATGATATCTTAGGTAAACAATCTGTTTTAGGAATTTATTATTTTTTTCCCCATATTTGTTGGATATTTTTTGTTCCGGTGGAATTTTCACTTTCAGAACTGGTTCCGAAAAGTAAATAAATAAAATAAACTGAAACCGAAATCGAAAAAGAAAGAAAACACCCGGTAAAACACTAATCTCAGATATCGTATGCAAAAAAAAAATCATTTAAAAATACTAAAATGCAAATTAGATACTTGAGAAAAAAGCCCTCATCGGTATAATCCTTTGATTATGTTTTGCGACACGTATGTTCCAGGAGCCTTTTCTTATTTTATTCGTACCTCTGTTTGAAAAATAATCCCTGCTGTACGCTTATACTAGTATGTTTTATAGAGATACCTATTAGATATTTACTTTTTTTTCTAAATTGTGGTATGATTGGATACAAAAATATTCGCAAGTCCTAACAAATGTTTAAAAGTTTCACATTAGCGAGTATTTTTGCTTTACAAATGTAGTCTGTAATATAAAATTTAATTAACATTTAAAATCACCTAGTAACTTTTCGTTCATCGTGTTATATTTTAAAAATCTAAACCATTATCTAGAATAACTTTTATCACAAACAAAATTTATACTAAAACAAATCTTTTAACTCCGGTCATTAAAATAATAATGAAAATCTTTCTTTTTCGATTGTAGAATGCGAAATGGTTATTACGTGAATCCTCGCATCATTAGTAAGTTAATTCAAAGTACATTACTGCCAGAAAGCCATAACAAACATTGTTAATTCAGATCCCTGACTGTAAAATAATTTATATTCGGAACGGCTTTAAAATTGTTAGAAACGTGCTTGAATCCACTGAATAATGCTGTTCTGATAATTCTAATTTAGTATTATCGCACTTTTTAAAATTTTCAAAACCAAATGGAATGACTAATGACACAATCAAGTGTAGCTTTATTAATCCATTTGTTTTAAACAACGCTTTTCTCAGTTATAAACTAATTTTCTTTTTAATGTTCATTGGATAAAAGTTTACTTATCATATATAAAAAACTTATTAATGTTTCTGGATTCTAGATCTAGGTTTCTAGTAATTCCAGTTACCAAAAAAATGCATAATTTATAAGTTCCATAGTTTATATTTTAAATCCGTTTACTACGGATGTTCTCCAAAATATTTTTCTTTCGCTCACCCATGCGAAAGTTTATTGCAAATTTAAGGAATCAAATTTTTATACATAAAAAATATGAGGTTTGCAGGTGTATTTATTAAAGTAATTCGGAATCTAAACGGGCTTTTTTTTCCATATAATTTTTTTTTTAGTCTTGGGTGATAATGAGTTAATTTCATAAAACATAAATTAATAATTTCGTAGTACAATTAATAATAATTAGGTTAATAAATTTTAACTTCATGTTCGAAAAAAATAAGAATCAATAATCGAATAAGAAGAAACATAGTAGCCTTTAAATGTTTAACACAAGTCCATTTCTGGAATTTTCAAATATATATGTATATATATATATATATATAAACTCTGTTAAAGGCGTCAGATGCCGCCATCCGAATTTTCAAATATACGAATCCAAAATTTCAATTCATTCCTTCAACTGTTAGGCATACTTTACTTATTTTTCAGCAGTTTTTCTTTAAAGTAAGTTACTTGTACATAGCATGTTACCCACCCCCCACCTCCTTTTTTTTGCATATCATTAATAGCTTGGTTCTATTCAAAATTATTCTATATACAATTTCTTTATTTATAAGATTTAAGTTTATAGTCAGATGTGTATTTTTAAAAATAAAATAAAATAAAATTACTAAATAAAGACCCCCTCTCCCCTTTTTTATTAATTTCTCGCAGTTAAGTTATGTTACAACATGTACATGCTGTTATTCAAAAACCATTCAGAAAAAGACCCTAATACAACTAATGTTCGTGTTATGTTTAAAAATCTCTCCCCCCCCCCTCCTCGCAGCTTGTTTTGTAATATTTAAAAATTAAGCGTTACGTCTGGATATCTAATAAAATTCCCTCTTTGTATACGAAAGTTAATAATGAACAACGAATCCAAATGTGGTGTTAACATTAAGTGTTTGCATTGAAGACTTTAAAGTGTGAGACTGTTCCAATATGGATATGTCCCCTGAAAATTTCTTTACTGATAAAAGCTATGGAAGACGTAAATTCAAATGGTGTAGTCAAGTAAAAAAAAAAAAAAATAAAAAAAAAATAAAAAGTAAACATCCCCCATTAACTCTGCAACAAATTATTATAGTGTTACTGGTATCCAACGATTGGAAATAAAGTCTACTTTTAAATGATGCATATAATAATTGCTTAGGGGTCCATCTACATATGAAAACAGACCAAAACTTTTTTTTTTTTTCAATAGGAATACCAAAGTTCGACACCATAAATGAATTCTACACCCTACAATGAGCCTATATCCAAGTTTTCATGAAATTCGTAGGATTAGTTTTGGAAAAAATAATTATTTTAAAATGAGCATATTTTAGGGGCTGTATTCAAATAGAAGTTCGGTACTCGATTGCTTAAAATCTATAGAATGACAATATCACTTCGATTGATGCCTTATTTCTTGCCAATGGGACTATTTCACTCGCTTACCCCTTTATCTACTGACGGTACATATAAGTACCACTCACTTTAAACTTTCATCCTATAGTGAATATTACTAATATTCTAATGGTGCTTTGCAAAAACAGTCTTTTAACTCCACTTTATCCATATACTTATACATGGCAAAAGTAGTTCTAAGTTTGTTATTTTAGTGAGGAAGGAAGGTATCTATGAAACAGTCGATGTGTTTTGTGTATTTTGTCCAGATTGCCAAGCTCGTCTTTTTATTGCTGCTAACACAGTAAAGGACATAAGATAAGTGGGGTTTTTTTTTATGTGTTCATTATGATCTTAGAATACAGTTTGACTAGATATTTTAGGTGAACGGTATATGTATTCGAAGTATGTAAGGGTTAGTATTTATTAATAAGGAAAACAAATACTATCCATAAATCATCTTAAATAGTAGCGATACATGCGAAAGTCAGTGAAAATATCCAAATATGTAATATTATTTTGTGGTTAACCTATATAAAAGAAATTTAGTATTTTTCCATTAAAAGAGGTTTAACCATTTTATATCAACCAAAAATGTCATCATGGAATATCAAAAGCTTTAACTATTAAATAAAAATTGATATAAACTGTAAGTTTTCTTGAATCCTTAAGTCATATAAATTATTTCGTAAAAAGAAATTTTAGTACAACCCAAACAACATAACTTTTCCCTATTTGTAGTTTGAAATTTGGAACATCAAGCACAAATGACTGGATTCGACAACTAGTTTTTAACGATTTTAAACCACATGATAAGCACGTCAGATGATCGAAAGTGCTTGTGATACAGATCTATCACATATCCTTATTGCTTCAAAATTAATTTAAGTCATTTATTTTTGGCTTTCGAAACATGTCGTTTTTCCCTTCGTTAGGTAAAATCTATTATTTAACTCGACGCTTAAAATCCATTTAGAATCTTATCAGTTTGTTTTTTTTCTTTTGAATATTATTTTGTTTTCTTATTCTTTGGCATTGCCCACGCGAGATGTAATTATTTCTCATTTCTTTATTTAAGTAAGTGACCGTTGAAATAATTTATCTAAAATACAAAATGAATGATTATTGATGCGGTGTTTAAATTACTTTTCATGTACATTAATTTTCTTTGTCAGTAGTGTTAAAACATATCTTTCTCAGTATTTCGCAATGTTAGATACCATTCATCGAACATAATCATTTTGTTTTGTTAATTTATGGCCGGCTTAGTGGCGTCGGTAATATACATATGTAGAACCGTTTTTCTGGCAATCTCTCTGCATCACGCGATTTATTTATTGTTTTTTTGTTGGGATGCTAGATTCTGGGTTAATCATTTTGGCGTGAAAATATCACCTTTTGTCTTCCGTACACTAATTTTAATGCTCAGAATTTGGCGATGTTGTGCGCCAAGTCTCATATGTTGCTTGTGAAATCGCTCTCTTGAACTTCTGCTCTCAATCGGTACAGATGTAAAAAGACCTTGTGGTCTGAGGGTACGCTCAGGCGTATCCCTCTTGCTCGTATTTCCTCTCTCTCCCATCTTATAGTTCTAAGTAAATTACCCTTTATTATTATGTCAAAAATGTTAAAATAAAGTTTCTAGTTCCTGTATCTTGGGTTGGAGTTTTTTTTATGCACTTTTACGAACCCGAACACTGAACTTCACCGTAGTGCTTGGTTTTGTTATTTTAGTTGTACAATGTAAATGTTTTAATAAAACACATTTAAGTGATTTTAAATGGAGTTTTTTTGTTTTTCGAAATAATTTATGTGAATTTTAACTATGTTTTTATAAAACTGCTTTTCGTCTTAATTACGGGTAGAATTCAAAAATAAAAACTGATGCATGCATTTTTCACAAATGTTATAAAAATATTTTGTTAATTTTGTCACTAATAGTACCTCTAACCGTCCATAATTGTAGCTCAGGTTCCGAAGGCTCTAAGTGAAGGGAGAAGCTTTCATTTTACGAGGAACGTTGGGATCAAAGACTCTTTCCTCAAGGTTTCCTGTACAAATCTTGATCCATAGCTGACAACGTTCCGGTATTTTTCAAGCCAGAAACATATTTTGTGCCAGAAATTTCACTTAACAAAGAACATTAAATAAATATGATATATTTTATAAAATAATTCTTTCTGTTTTAAAATATGCTTTTTAAAAAACGGAAGGTTGTCAACAGTGTTTATTCTTATCAGAATAAGGAGTTGGTGTTATTTGTCGGCTCTATAGCTCTCAACTACGTAGCAGCTTCCCAGTGGAAGAAATCGACACACACAAATGTTTTAGCGTTAAGTAGGTACCATAAGTGTATGCATAGATATTTGGCTTATTGTCGAACCTAGAGCTCGCGGTTCTCTGGTCATAAGCTCAATACTCTGTCAACTAGACTATTAACGCCTTAATATTATATTAGAAATAGGAAATGAAAAATGTTAATCAAACTCCTTATCTCATTATGGTGCATTTGTTCCCATATTCTTTTTTATCTGTGTATTTCCATATATATAAATATCTCTCTCTCTCTATATATATATATATATATCTTGGGTTTTTTCATTTTTTTTCTTTTATGATGCTCTATTAGAAACTAAATTTTGTCATTTTAGGTTTAATGCCAACAAAATTGTATGAAATAACGCATTTTCACTATGAATTAACCTACAAACTCCTCCGATGACTCTGTGGTTTACTCATAATTTCTTATTTTACACGCTGGTTTCCTATGTTCATATCTTGTTCATCACCATTTGTTCTTATATTTGTGATTTCATATTTATTATATATACACACACACACACACCTATATATATATATATATATATATAATTAACAGTCAATTAAAAAAATTCCGAATTACACTAATAAAAGGTACGTCTGATACCTTGAAATAAAAATTTCTTGTCTAATTTAAATATTATATTTTTTCAAACCCAAGCATGTGAAACCTAGCTCACCGTTATTATATAACATCGAACGATTAACTTAAAATATTCATCTATCTGAATGTTTTATTCATATTTTATTTTAATAATATTATGTGTTAACTTATGATTTTACAAAAAAGTTCACCTTTGCTAAGCTAGATAATGTCAAAAAATTCTTTTAAGAGTGATTGAAGCAGAACTAATTTAATCAACTAGGTTGACGACTTAATTTGCATACTTGTTTTTATTCTTACTTGATAATTTAATATAAAAAATGCGAAAAATTCCACAAAACATCCCGCCGCTCGCTATTAAATTAAGAAACTTCTTGTTCTTGGGCTCATGCATGCATGATCATATGTCTGGCATTTTTCGGTGTTTTAAGATATTTTAGTTTAATTAAAGCAAAAAATGCACTTTTCTCCCCTTTTGAATTTCACAAGCGCAAATACTTAATATGAGATCATGTCATATTTTTTTCGTCGACTAGAAGATTTTTAAATTCATGCTTGACGGAACGTTATTACATCTAAGGTAATGTAACGAAAACTTCTAAAAAAATTTATATATAATATACGAATTGTTTTAAAAGAATTAAAAAAGAGATGATTCCACAACTTAACAATTTACTCAAAGAATTTCTTTGTTGACTTTATGTGGGAATGAATTATTAAGATATTTAAGATGAGTTATTATGAAGATACTTTTGCGGTTATTTTTGAAAATTAATGCAGGGTTGTATTTTCAATTAAGTTCAAATATATGCAGGATTTGGTTTTCAAACTACTTACAGTTTCAATTGGGTTATAACTATAAATGAATGCATCCATCCGCTTTTAAATTTTATACAATATTTATTATTTACTCGAACAAATAATATGCTTAGTTGATCACGGCAATTCAACCACGTCAATAATGTAATACATTCGTGAATATAAATTCTGGAATTCACCTAGAATCATTGCTCAGATCTTTTATTTGGAATTTAAAGGTTCTTCAACCTTCATGTTAAAATAAAAATTCTCGAACAGAACATTTCTCACGCTTCCTTTTTTAAATTCACCCTTCGCGTAAAGATCGCTCCATAATCATCTTGCTATTTCTCTACGCTTCTCGTGTTGCTTTATTGGAGATATTTTCCACCCTCATTTATGCGTTTGAAAAATTATTATTCACCATATTAATAATTATTTTTATCATCGTTGTCAGAAGTATTGTTATAGAGTTGAGAATATACAGACTTAATTTGAACTACATTCCTTCATTATTAGCTTTCAATTTATATAGCTTTTGAAAAATATAGAAAAACATACAAAAAATTACAACAATCTGTAATAATAAACTTCTTTTTATTGCTAAAAGGTGTAAAATAGAAACCTTAAAAACAGTAAGCAAGTTTTATTAGACTGTTTACATCTTTCGGTTCCATCAAAGCTCTTATCAAACAAATGAAAACATTCTAAAATTGCACGGTCTATGATGTAATTGTTTGAACGCAACCATTCAATTTTCCAAATATTTTTTCAGATTACGCTCGTTATCTTTAATTTTCACGTGGATGTTTATTAGATTTTTCGTAACGATGAAATAATTGAAACCTTAATTTCGGTGAGATAAATGATGCTGCATCTTTACATAGTGGATTTTTACGGTTTACAATCTCCTTTTTCCTCTTATAATGAATGGATAGTATAGGCTGGAAGAAAATTAACGTACTCTCAGTAAAATTTATTTTAATGGTTTCTTCTTGGTATGATTAAGGTAGGGCTGCGGTTTTTTTCTATTACGGAATTTCCCGCTAGCCAAGCCAATACAGTAATTATTTGATCCATCGGCTTTAATAAATGGTATTTTATATAGCTACTGAATAATTCTCAAAGTTAATTGTGTCAATTTTATTGCAAATGATATATATTTTTTAACTTTTGTAGGTCGTTTGGGTATTAAGCAATCATTGAAACGTTTATGGCTGTATTTTAATTTCCCGAAAAGCTTGGAATATAGTGAAGAGTATGAAGTTTGTATTTTTGCCAATCAAATTTGTATCTGGAATTATTTTTATTTGCTATATACAGGAATAAATTATTAATTTGTTGTACTTTTAAGCCATTATTACAAGCAATGAGACAAACATCACCTAACAGTTGTAAATTTCGAAATGGGTAGAATATAATTACGCATGCAACGTTTACTGCAGTTATAATAACACCATCTAGGGTGTTATCCAAATTACTTTGAGTAAAAACTAACAAAGCCCGTCTACAGGAATATCTGTATGCAAAAATGTTTTATGTAAATTGGAAATATACATTATTTGTTGTGGTAGATAGGTTTGCCATGTTTTTTCTGACCTGTAAACATATCTGCTTCGAATAATCCGAAACATGTAAACAGTCTAATAAAACATTTTCAGTGTTTTTAAGGTTTATATTTTACACCGTTTAGCAATTAACACAAGTGTATAAAAAAAGTTAATAAATAAGTGCTGACCTGAAAAAAATATTCCCTTTTAGACAGGGTCCTCTTTTTAAAGTACACCGTCTCTTAGAATTGTATCATGTTAATTTAACCAGGGACACGGAATTTTATATTTTAAGAAATAATTCTGTTACACACCGGCACAAGCGTAAAATGGACTTGGACGTACAGGTAAGATAGCCTTTACCGTTTTATATTTTGAGGACGCTAAAAAATTATCGTTACTGAGTAAGTAATAATTGGGAGATGCATTATTTTAAATTGATGCAAGCTCTCGAAATTTAATGTATTCCATTGTATACAAACTCTTTTTTTCACATGTTTTGTTACAAAAGTTTATTTAATAGCAGGAGTAGATTTATTTTTCTAAATCAAAAGAAAGAGAAGATTTTTTTTACGAGAAGGATAGAATGGAGGAGGTTGTGTCCGATTACTCAGTACCTAGAGTAGTCATGTGAAAAAATAATCGATCTGAAACTGCACATAAAGAAAAAAAATCGATTCTCTTTATCATGTTATTCATAATTATAGGCCGTCTCAAAAACGTGGAAGAGTTTGGAAAAGATATTTTGATATGAGGTTGAACCGCAACATATGACTTTTATTTGTAATTGAATCTAAGGAATCATTTTGATTGCTGAAGTCGAATCTTTCATTACTAACTGATTATTAACACACTTACAGCGCCTGCTATTCCCTAATGGGGATTTTCGGAACTATTTTTAACGCAATCAAATTCCTGTGTTTCGAATATAAATCTACAGTAACTGCTGTAGAACTTAATGAAATTTTATTACACTTGATTTACAGTAATCGATTTCAAATGCCTCCTGTATAAAATAATAACCACTTTACATTGCCAGTGACATCAGAAATGCAGTTTTTCTGCTTTTACCACCAGATAATGCTATAAGGTTTTTAATAACAATAACAGAACACACTTTATGCCTTAAATACCATTATAATTAAAAACTTGCTTTCAAAGGAATTCTATAGGTTTTTTAAACATCTAAAAATTAACTTTCTAATGCTATTTCATTATATCCGTGCGTAAAAATCACAGCAGCAAGAGTATTGTCGCAATGTAAAACTTAGAGAGATTTACTTGAATAAAAGCAAACTCAAGAGCATTCTCACACACAAAACTCCTAATTGAGACACTCCACCTAAACACCAATTTCAATATATATTGGTAACAAATAAACCTTCATTTCTGAGATGTTATATAATGAAAAAGTAATATTTTGTACGTTTAACAAAAACTTTTTTTATTCAGAAAGATAAAATGAAAGTTTACCGATAGATGGTGTGGTGTCTTATTCAGTTTACCAGAATAGCGACAGTCGACTTCGACTATTGAAAATTACTTTGCGCAATCAGGTGTATGATGGATTCCTGCAGATGAGCACAAAGAACTGTTATCCTATTTTTTCGCGAAGTAGTAATATACCGTAGAAGATTAAACAGCCTATGAAAAGCAACCGTCGAAGGAATTTGTTGAAAGGAATAGTGCTACTTCAGGCGATGTTAAGCCATATGTCTGCACTACAAAAATGTCCTCGAATTACTGAAACATTTTTGAAGGAATGTCCTCAAACATTCTCTATACAGTCCCGAAATTCCCTCCGTGTGATTCCACATCTCAGACTCCAAAGTACAAGGACAGCGCCGTATTTGTGTTCGATGGTTATTATGAAGAAAGTTGGGTAAGTACTAAATATACTGAGAGAGCAAGAAGATCACGCAAACAAACCTCAACAGATTTGATGTTCGACAAAACAATGGTGCATACAATAAAAATTCCTGGGCTATATGGAGAGCGTCTGAGTTTAATGTTGAAAGACAGCTGACTGATAAAATGCATCAGCTGAGACATTCACATAAAGGAAGCACGAGATGATGTGGACGCACTTATTGTCAACACACCAAGGGACTTTGCACAACAACATAACTCTGGAGTTACTGTGGGTGCAACGTAGCTTTGCTGGTGATTACGAGTGCTCGCTTTATGGGGGTACATTAAAATACATACTTTCTAAAGAAAGGAAAGGGGCAGTTTCACTACTCATTTTTTCTCCTTACAAACTTTATCAAACATTTGCTAACAGCATATAGTTTTTGCATACCATGAGATGCTGTGACTCCACTTCAGACTCGTTCAAAGTGCAAAATATTTCTTAAGATTCTCAAAACAAACGTTGCATTAAATAACACCATTGAGTTTTTTAAAGATCATCAGACACCTGCATATACAGTTACTCATGCTGACAATATTTTTTCTACTTCAATGTATAAATTGGCTGACAACGAATCCAGATCATTAAGCATATTGAGGTATTTATGCTACCTTAGATATGCATACAAGACATGAACCATTGGTCGTTCCAGCCTTCTATAGAAGCTGCAGCTCAGGAACATTCTTGAGGGGGTATCTTCAAGTTTAATATTGGCTTGAGAATAAAAACGATACTAAGCAATGGTGTGGAAGAAAAACAAAGATGTTTAGAGTCAGTAACCACATTATAGCAACCAGCACCTAAAACCGTTTTCAAACTTATTTCTTGCAAATACAAGAAGACCTGCCAGAAAAAACTGCGGATGCAAAAAAGCAGTCCTTAAGTCATCCAGTATGTGAATAAACAGCGAAAGCAGTTGCATTAAGATGCCTCTTACTTAAAGAGAAGAAGACGAAGATGACCCTTAATTCCCTGAAGTACTTAAAAGTAACTATGGATAAATAATTCCATTTCACCTTTATTTTTTCGATTGCTGTTTCTCTGTATGTTCAAAATAAACGTCCTAATGCAGTGTATATAACTATTCTATTTTCAAACACTTAGAACAAAGTCAATGGTTATATTTTTAAAACGGAAGCACGAAATATAATACGCTACTTTTCCCCTGATTTGAGGTCCAAAAGTGACAGATTCCTAACATGAGTTGAAGAAGATAGGCTGATATGGAAAAAAGGTAAAAATAAGTTTTTTATAAAATGTTGTATGAATCATTGCATACGTAATTAATTATAATTAATTCTACCTTTTTAAACAAACATTGTACGCACAAGGGCTGCTCAGGACCCTTGGGTGCTTGTTGTCGCCAACGGCTTCGGCAGCAATCGGCAGCATGGGACGAAAACGCCCCATTCGCGCCCGCGTTTCGTATATAAATATTATATTTAGTTTATTTTCTTAGGTGTATTAGAACTGGAAGGTATCCCTGTAGAAATTGCGGAACCTCATGGCAAGAGTGTTCGGTTTTGACTGACGAGTTTCACTTCAACGACAATAATCTTTAAATAATAAGTGTTGTAAAAAATACCTACCTACCTATGTTTTTATATACACTGCTCAAAACAATTAAAGTAAATTGTAAGTCTCGTACAAAATAACGGTATGAACGATTTTTTTTTGTAGAAAAAGGAATAAGTTAGTCATAAATTAAAATTAGATATGCATCACTGACGTGAACTAAAACATGCTTTTTCGGGTGTATAGAAAAAGATTCACTTACAGTTTTTTTAGGGACACACAAAAATATATTATATTCTGAAATCTGTGGAAAAAAATTGTGATGAGTTTTCCTGATGGGATGATACATCAAACATAATAAAATGTACGATAATTGTAAAAAAATAAAACATGCTTTAATTAAAATTCACTAAAATGTAAACAAATATATATTTTTAAATGCACTACCGAATTTTGCGATATTTCGCAAAGTTGACCAAAATTTGACACTATTGTGTTAATCTTCCATTAGTACTTATCAACATATATTGTTGAAATTGATACTGACATCGCCATAGGAAATCAAACTATATATGGGTAACCATTAAGTGTAAGTAGTGTTTTTGCGATTTTTTCGAAAAAGGGAGCCGCTTGCGACAAAACCCCTTTTTGGGGTCAAATTTTCATAAATTTCGAAACACATGTTTAATAATTTTAGTTATACTATAGGCATGTCAAGTTTCTAGATTTTATTGCCATTGGTTTAGGAGATATGACGACTTTCTTCAATTTTTAATTTGTACCTTGTTGCTCAGGGCTACGGATTCGGCAGCAAAAACGACAATTAACGAAACGAAAAAAAACGAAAATTCAACAAAGATATTCCCGACTGCTAAAATTTTAAAATGATTGACTTCAACTCTGACTTCGACTTCGACTCCGGCTTATATACAGGATGTCCATAAAGGATTGAAACGTAGTTTAATTTTTTACCTGTTGGAGATACATAGGCTATGTAAATTGAAAAGGTGTTCAAAATAAGGCAGTAATTAATATTATATTGATTAAAGAATATTTAGATTATATTGAGACCTGTCACACATTTTTTAAAAGCTGTGCTTTGTAATTGCATAGATTTCACTCTCACACTATCATGCTATAATAGTGTTATCCATGGAACTGAAAAAAGTAACTAAAATAACCAATTAAATGATTCACGTATGGGAAATATCATACCTGCTCTCTTGTCTTATATTTAAAGTATTAACATGCAAATAAACTGAAAAATAACTAAATATTTGTCAATGTATTTAGTTCGACAATAAAAATAATAATTCCTTTATAAATTTAAAGGTAAATATAATTAGTTTGATTTCACTTGAAAATATTCAACAAAAATTTGGAGTCGGAGTCGCAGTCACCCTGTTTTTAGTGACTCCGACTCTTTTACCCCAATATTAGCCTGACTCCAACTCCAACTTGCTCCCCCCTTACGGGACGAATTAAAAAAACAATGGTTAAATGCTGGTTTAATCTCAGGAATACACATATATTCTAAATTTCAAAGCTCTATCTCAAAAGGAAGTCGATAAAAATGAGTATCAATATTTAACTGCCACATACAAACATATAAACAGAATTGTAATTTAAAAGAAATCATGTAAAAAAAGGATCATTTAGTTGCTTACAAAATGTTTTCTGTAAGTTAAATTGTGCGTATCATTTATCGTTCATTTATAGAAACTCACAAAATTATCTGGTTATTGGGCAGACTATGATCGATTTTATGAGTTTATTGTGTGAAAAAAAGGAATTTTTTTAATAATATTCTGTTACTGTTGAAAAATATTTCACAACCTACGGCTGATTTATGCTTTTTAATTCTTGTTTATAATTAAAAGTGAAAAAAATCAAATTTAATACTTCATTATTATTTATAATCATAGATCAAAGAATATTTGAAAAATACAATTTATTAAGTTGATTTAAGTAATATTTTTTATGAAATTATTTTAATTAGATTAACCTTGAATACGAAATAGATACTTGTCGCATTGAACTAAAGTTAATTGTAATAACAAATATAACAGACTTAAAAAATTAATCATCAATTTCCTGCTAATTGAATTTTGTAAAAAGAAGTAACAAGAATATATTTTTTTAATCTTTGATTATTATTTCGATAAAAGCTTCAAATTACAGAAAACAGCAAGTGTTTTCTAAAGCGTGCATCATAAAACAAAGATTATCGATTGAAAGTTTATTCTTAAAAGATTTAATGTAAATTGAGAATCTAATTAAGTTGTCATAATTATGATAAATTGAATACTCTTGCATTAATAAAATAATAAATATTACTAATCACAACGCTTTTCAATGAATTTCTTAATATTTCAAAACAAAATCAATTAATTTCTCAAGATAAAACGTATCGAAAAAAAAATCATTCGTAAGATGTGAAATTAAATTAGATTTTTCAACATAAAACGGAAAAGTGTTTTTGAAGTGCTAATTATTTATCTTTGTTCGTTCAAAATTAATAAAGGCTTTTTCCGAAAAGAAAAAAAATGTTTTAGTATTTTTTACGGTGCACTGAAATCACTTTCTGTTCCTCGTTTTCTATGTAATGAGAAAAATAGTAATTAATACATGATTTTTGAAAAGAACAGATTGTACTGAAATAGTTGATATAATGAGTGAATTATAAAGTTAGAGACAAAGCCCAATTTATTCTACTTCTCTGTCGTTCTCACAAATGTGTACGCCCATTTTGGGCGGCATACAAAATCCAGAAATCTGTACAATCTTACTTGTGAACATAATCTCAAGGATTCGCAAAAATGAGATTTTGAAAAAAAAAAAAAAAAGAAAAAAAAACACTCCTGCGCTGAATTACACCTGCACCAATACGGACTTTGGCTATGAACCTGATTAAGAAAGATTAGCGGTTGTACATATATAACGTTACCATTTTAGGGGAGGTGGGGTCTGGTATTTGATATCGTAAGATATCTCTCTGTGGTAGGGGGTTGCTTTTTTGATATCGTTATCATTTTTGATCCAATAAAACTTTTCTTTTTTCATTAACTTTTTCTTTACATCCAAATAGTCTGTTACCTGTTTTATTATTACTCTTTTGATACTTTTTTTATGAGAATAGAAAGCTATTACTAAAGTCATTAAATGTTTATAAAATCAATTACTCTTTTGATATGTTTTTTATGAAAATATAAAGCTACTATTAAAGCCATTAAATGTTTATAAAATCACTTCATATGATAATTTGGAATACCCCAACGTTTAGCATTCCTGTTCTTCTGCCATATGCGAATATAATTCGCTGTTAGAGAATTTAAGAGCATAATATGTAGGAAATTATACTTGCATTTACCAGTAATGAAATGTTGTCCACTGTTTTGTTGATATGTCTGCTTTTAACATCTGCGGGAAGGCAAGTGCTATAACACAATATTACTTTTGAAGGTATTATGTAATAATAAGCATTTATTAAATATTTTTAAATAGTAACTAACTCTTTTATATGATATTTGATGTAAATGTATTTCATGTATTGATATTTTATTGTTTTCTTGAATCCGTAAAGTATGCAACTAATAAATGCATAACAATATGTGTATGTAAGTGCAAGCGTATAAAGAGGAAGAAAAATAATCTAAAAATAAAAGAATTTTTAGTCACTGATATCGATATCATGGGACGGGGATAAGAGGTCGGCGAATGATAATATATGATATTTCAAGAGGGGGAGGTGACCCAAAATAAGCACAATGTTGATAACGTTATACATGTATAGGCCTTTAACTATAAGACACCACATTTTTTTTCTCTCGAATAGAATCTTTTTACGAAAAGACAGTTTTTCATTTTATGGTAAACATAAAATTAATATTTGGTTAAATAGAATCGGTTAAAGTACACGATATATCAGAGTACATACAAAATTGACTTTTTGGCTTAATCTTAAATATTCTTTTCTTTTCAAAATGAATGCAGAAATTTTTGTATCTGAGAGCAGTTATAAATAATCTTTTTATACAGAAGCTTTTGATTTTTTTTCGAAGTAGGAGTCTGCGGAAGAAGGTTGATTTTTACGCAAGTTATGATTTTCCACGAATTTTTAATAATCAAATTAGGAGTCGACTTATATGAGAGTATATACTGTGTATATACATATGATGTTAAATTACGTTTATCATATTAATTTTGTTTTAACAGCTTAACGGTCAGATTAAATTACAGTTTAAAAATTCGGACTGCTTAATGCTACCACTTTTTTGGAAAAAAAAAAAAACATTCATCTTATTTAATGACAAGTAGTTAAAAACACCAGAATAAATCGAATTACACTATTGTATAAAACTGGTGGGAGTCTAACAATCTCGATAAAAGACACAGCCTGTGAATAGCACGGGAGCAAGAATTAAGGGGTTAAACTCTAGAAAAGAGTTACTACAGAATTCATGGTAATTTATCTATAGGAAATAGTCGAAAAACGGGCTAGGTTCTAAATATGGGCGACTTGGTAAAAGTGATAAAAAGAGGTTGTGCACGTTCCTTTTGAATACAAGAAAATGTAACAAGAAGGGGGGGCAGTGGTGAGTAGATGACCTTGGTTCTTGACCGATCCGGGTTGGTACTAATTGTTTTCATCAGAAAACCTACTTTTGAGGAACCCAAAACTTTCCAAAGTATGTGCAATTTCATTTTTATATTCATCAGCTCATATGCAAAGTAAGTCGCTTGTATCTCATCACACAGCAACCCCGAGCTCCATGTAGAGCACATGTTTTGATATATTTGTTTATTTTGTGATGGCTATTGAGACCATCAACTTGAAGTACTGCATGGTCTGAAAAGGCACTATCATGCCGATGACAGTGGCGATGATATATTGGTGGTTTCTTTTAGGAATAAAACCTAGCGAAGACAATGCCGTATGCGTTTTTTACGATGAACTCCTTTCTGACGACTTTAGAGAGGAAATCTGGATTCAAGGCAACAAGTATGGAGGTTTCGAATGTGCCGGAATTGGAAAATAGGTATAAATCTTGGACTTCACCAAGTAAGAAATGAAGAATACTCCCTTTTTTATATAAACATTAAAGACAGGGTTTTAATTAGTTTTTGAACAAAATTTGGTGTTTTTGATTTATTACAAGAGAAATTTCTCAGTAGTCCGTATTTGGACTACCCCTTGATAAGCAGCCATTAATACTTATTTTAAGTAAAATGGTTTTAGAAAACTAAGAGCTCATTAGAGTTTTAAACTCTCATATCACCTTCAGGATTAACTTTAGAAATATGTGACGCAAAATTAGTAGAATAATTTGCATTTACTGTTTTTCTAAATATATTATTACAACAATACGTGCTTGTTAAAATGCAATTCAAGACCTGCAAAATGTACAAAAATGCATTTAATAAAACACATACTACGAAAATTTTGGACACGCGAACCGTAAACATTTTCAGAAATTTTGGAACAATGATGGAGGTTCTGGAGTATGTTTCTCTGCATTATAGATTAGCTCTATGTAGATGGGGGAATGGAAAAATTTTCTGTAGCTATTTGTTTATCTCGAAATTTATTTACTAGTCTCTAAATAGATGATTTTTGAGCAGTAATGCTGTGTATACTGTGAATTATAGCTCTAAGTCAATTGGTGCAAATGTACTGATTCAGGATAAAAAACGTTGTTCTCACAAAACTTTATGGCATTTTATACGTACAAACGCAAGCACTACTTTACGTTAAAACAACACATTGGTATGAAGTATTGTGGTTTATACAACATACATTTCTTTAATATTTTCAGTCCGTACTTTCTTGTTTTGTTTAACGCAATGCGAAAAGAGACACACAAGGTTGCGTCATAGTACACAGATACAGTATATTGAGTAAAACGTCGATTAAAAAATTAATCTTTGTCAACACTAACCAAGTTATGTTAAATGAAACTGTGCAAAAATAATGCGAAACCCGCTAAGTATATTAAGAAAACAGACTACCTGTATCTTTTTTTCCATATGTTAAAGCATGCCAAAGAAATGTATTGAAACAAGTGGGTAAGTGTAATCACAGATTGCACAGAGGGTTTCGTTTAATATTCCTTGCAAAACACTTTATCCTTTTGCCAAAATTTGTTAGTTCCACATTTCGCAACCAGAGGCCGCACTCTATTCTACTCAAACCTCTATCCGAATGAAACTCTGTTTTGCAACCTATTCATAGATATATTAGTCGAGGGGATCAGGACCATAGCACCCGAGATAGGTAGGTGCTCCTTGGCGGTAAAAAGTGGAAAAGAAATATGTAAGCCCATGTGCATAATATGAAAGAGTGGTCAAATGGGTGTCGGCAAATTTAGAAAAGTAACAACCGGATGCAATAGGGAAAGGTTAGAAATATTGCTTAAAATACACAAGTTAGAGCCCGGAAGGATAAATAATATAAGACTTTTTGAAATTTTTATGTTTTTTGCGTGATCTCAAGTGTTCTGATATAGGTATGAAAAATTTCAAATCGTCCATTTAAATAGGGGCTCAGTTAGAAAAAAAAAGCTTAAAATACACAAGTTAGAGCCCAGACGGGTAAATATAAGACTCTTTCAAAATTTTATAATTTCTCGTTTGATGTGAGGTGATCAGCTATAAGTATGCAAAATTTCAAGTCTTCAACTTAATTAGGGGCTCAGTTAGAACAAAAAGATTAAAATACACAAGTTAGACCCCAGACGGTTAAATATAACACTTTTTCAAAGTTTTATGCTTTGTCGTTTGATGTGGGGTGTTCAGCTATCTGTATACAAAATTTCAAGACCCCAATATATATAGTTTCTGAGAACAGGCTCTGTGACGGACAAACAGAAAGAGAAGCGAGACGAATAGGGTTTCGTCAGATGAACGATACCCTAAAAATGACAGATAAATGTATACTAAACAACACATAAAAATTATGTTAAAATTTGAGAGAAAAAACTTGAATTATGTATATTTATAAAGTATAGAATTTTTTGTTAGTGCTGCCAAATTTATATCGTTACATTCTATATTAAAATTACTTCTTTTTTTACGATAGCTCTTGTATTTTATCATAAACAAAGGAAATATGTCTACTATAATTTATTCAAAATTTGTTACTGTTTTAACCTGCATCGTGCTTATATCAAATTTAAATAATTAATACTCTATGAGTAAAATTAATGGAATTTGGTTTATTAAAATATTTATGATCTGTGTACATTGCAGAATACAAAAATGATTTGTATTTGGTTGATGCGAAAGTGTAAATAATGATGATTAAATAATCCCGTTAACAGTAAAGTATTTAGATACCGGATCTTTTTATGTAGAATACTTTGTTATGAGTCTATATTGTTTTAATTAACCTGCCCTTAAACAAATTCATTTTGAAAGAACAAATGTATTTTAAAAAATTGTGCTACAGCATTTGCGATTGAACAATATTGGTACAACTATATCAATGTCATTCAAACTTACAGTTTAATTCTTACTCCCCCACACTCATTATTTTGCATTGATCAGAAAATAGAACTTAGGTAATTTTATGTTTGTTTCCTACTATTATACTATGCTCCATTAAATGTGTTTGAAGGTTACAGTATTAAATGTTCTTTCCTTATTTAAAATTAGACTGATCTATGTTGAAGCATTAAAAAACAACAACACAACATTTTTTTATATTTTTATTTTTCTTTCCACTCTTATTTCATAGAGCTTTCCCATGAACTTTCTAGCGCACAATCGTAACATTCAGAATATAAAATAACATAAAACACAATTCATCCTTTTAAAAAAGATATGTTTGTTTCATGAGTGCAGTAGTTTTTCTTTTTATACTGCAGAAAATGTAGGATGTAGGAAAAAGTGATTGTCCCTTGAACTGCAAATAATGTTTCATAAAAGAAATATCTTCCGTTTTTTCGTTTGTTTAAGTAAAAATTTGTCTTGTGTTTCACGATAATTATTAGTCACTCTTTTAATTGTCCGTAGTAAAGAAAAATATATTTTTGAAAATGAAAATTATATAAATGGAAAAGACTAAAGCTCATCTTTAAAGCAACAACATTTTTTACTTCTATTTTATTCAAATCTTTCTTTAAGCACATTATAAACTTGTATAATTTCTCAAAATTATTCGTGTTAATGATGGATTCGTAGCTTAATATGTTTTATTTAAATGATATTAATACAATACTATGTTCATCTGAAGGTTTTATTGTTTAATAACACTGAAATAAATTCTATTTCACATAATAAACACTTTTGAATAAAAATTATTTATGAATTTAAATTAGACAGTGTTGTGAGATTTTAAATAAACATATATATTATCTAAAAGACAGAAAAAATTACATAATTATTTATAATACTAGGTAGTGTTTATTTGGCTTTCAGTGCATTTGAGGAAGTTTCAGTATAGTATTTAATTGAAAATGATAACTATTGTAGGTTTTATGTTACATACTTTATCAGTTATGACCTAAGCATGTCGGGAGTTTGTAGAACTCAATTTTTTGACATTCGTTTGTAAAATAATGTACCGACAACTTGAGTAACTTTGGTCTTTTAAGGGTAACTTTGGCCCAAAAGAGAAAAAATATTAAATCTGCTATATTTTCTACATCGCTTGAGTTATTGACAAAGTTTTGGTCTCAAAATATAGGTGATAGCATTAGCTTGAGGCCGAACACATTGTAAGTGATTCACCAAGTTTCCACAGAGGAAGCACCATTTAAGCAAAAACGTGTGAAGACGGTAAGAATTTAGCTCTTACAACTTTAATCTGTGCTGTAAATTAATTCATTTTGAACTTGGTAAGTGCGTGTTATTATAACCTCATTCGTCTAGATCAAGGCCAAATGTAGGATTATGCGTTGTCTTTCGTGAGATAAAAGAGAAAAGATTTTTTCTAGGGCTTGACTTCTAAGGTTTTCTAAACTTTGACTCTACATTTGGAGTAACATTGTCCAAACCAATTACATTTAAATGTTTGTATATACTTCCTGTCAATGCATAAAAAAATTGTATTTGAAGGGGAGCTTTTTCTTATTTTGTTGAATTTAGACATTGTTGTTTTTGTTTATTTTTGGTATATTTTTGAAAGTTTTCAATTGTGCTTATACAAACAAAAATTGTGTTCAAAATTCATCCAGTATATTGGTTACAACTGATCCAAACAAGAAAACTATTAACAAAGATGACTTTAACGTTAGACATTTTGTGCTAGTGCTGTTTAATGGCAATATATATCTCGGAAGGTTTACTTTGAAATTAAAGGAGGGTTGTGTTGTTGATTGCATGGAAAATAATTTAAAGTGTTACCGTTTACCACAGGGATCAGAATCGATGGTGTATGAATAGAACGATATTGTTGCAAGAAATTAGACCACCTAAACGTCTGTGTAAGACAAACCGGTATTCAGTCCCATACAGAGAAGTCCATGTTAAACAGTATTTATGAATTTTGTAATAGTTTTTTAATTAAATTTTATGTTAATTTACTGTGTTTTTTACATGTTTACATTTCTTACACTCTCTACCCCGTCTCTTTTTAATAGACTGATATTGTTTCACATCATGCTGAAAGCCCAAAAACAGTCGTTTTAACAAGTTGAAAGCTCTATAACAGTTGTTTTAGCATGTTGAGAGCTCTATAACAGTCGTTTTAACAGATGGAGTAATGTTACACCAATTCAAGTTAATCTTGGCCCGAAACTTTCAAAAACACATTTGGAAGAAAAAATTTCAATGTCGACAAATTTATGATATTGTTGTGGTTTATATGTTCTTAGCAAACAAAAAATTAACATGAAATTCAAATTTTTTATGAAATAAGTGAATTAAGATCCTGAATATGCCATGAAACAGAGAAAAGTCTGGCCAAAGTTACCCTCGTTGACGGTATTGAAAATAAACCCATTATATCCAAATTATAGAATTTGTAACATAATGTTTAATTCTAGAATGACTAGAAGAATTTTATTACTGAAATGATTTTACAAGACATGTTAAAGTTTAGCAGGATTTTCTTCGCATGAAATTATCATTTTATTTTCAGATTTTGCTCTGAACAGTGACATTAATTCTATCACTATCTCGGTGATACCCTCATTGTACTTATATAACTATGCTGTATTTTAGAAGAAATGAAAAAAAAAATATAGATTTTTCAGAGAAATCCCAAAATGTGTAGCTGTGTATACAGCTATATACCGGGTGTCTCAAAAATGACCGATGGATTTTAAAATTCCATAACTTGCAAACGGTGATAGATATTTAAAAAAATTCTTGCAGGAGTGTTATGTAAGATGTCAGGAGTTTTTATGCTGCGATTCTCAGTTTTAGTTACAAATAGCATCGACAGATGGCGCTGCAAGCAATAACCGCTAAATCCAGGCTTCATTTTTCGTCCTGTCTTTTCTTCCATGCGAAAAAGGAAGATTAAAATGTATTGAATGGATCCCACAGTGCCAAACATTGGTTATGGACTGATCGCCTATTGCTCTTACAAGGAGAGGGCCAACCTTGATAATCACAGATTTTGATTATTTTAATATATGTTGTATGGTAGATACCCCTTAGTGTCAGGTTCAACGGATTTTATCCAACGCTCCTTAGTCCTTGAGAAACTGGTGGGCCTAATAATAGTACACAACTTAAATACTTACATTGCAACGGGAATGATAGGTTGGTCGTAGCTCAGTTGGTACGGTGTTCACTAGTTGATCTGCGGGCCCGGGTTTGGTACCCGAACGCGCTAAATTTGTTTTTCTCATTTTTTGTTTTATAAATATACTTATAATTATAATTTAATAATTTCAATTACAAATTTTAATATCATGCATTAATTATAATGTTAACAAACTTAAATTTATCATTTTTTATTTTTAAACTATTATTTCTCATCCTTTAAAGAGGTTTAAAAAGAAATTGGATCTATTATTGAATGATAAAAATTCCAAAATCGTCACAAAATCTGTTGTGGTGCCATCTAGTTATGATAAAATAAAAGAATATTCAAATAAAATAAAAATAAAAGCAGAAAGAAGATAAAGGTGAAAGCAAAATGATTGGAAGCGAAAGCATACGTATTACAAATTTAAAAATCTTTAATCTGCAAAAAATCGGTTGTAGTTTAATTCTGATGCTAATTTTTAATATAATTATGCTTGGTACTTCAAAAACAGAATAATAGTATTATCGCATTGACTTCCTTTGTTAAAGCAATGAGTAAGTGGTGTTTCTTTAAAATCACGAATTGACACAATTGCCCAATATCATTGCATCGATAAAGAATATATAAAATACATTTTAAAAGTAATTTTTTAAAAAATTAACAGTTTTATGATGTTTTATACAACTATTTAGTTAAAAGTAAAAAAATTAAATAGGTTAAAATTATAATTGATATACAATATTATAAATTTTAATTGACAATGAGATTATTAATTATATTTACAAGTATATTTATAAAACAAAAAAATGAGAAAAACAAATGTAGCGCTCTCAGGCATTGAACCCGAGGATCAGCCGGTAAACACCATACCAACTGAGCTACGATCAACCTATCATTGCGGTTGCAAAGTAAGTATTTAAGTGGTGTACTATTATTAGACCCCCCGGTTTCTCAAGAATTAAGGAGCGTTGGATAAAATCCGTTGAACCTGATACTAAGGGGTCTCTACCCTACAACATATATTAAAATAATCAAAATCTGTGATTAACAAGGTTGGCCCTCTCCTTGTTAGCGTCATCTAATGTTTGAAATTCGAACTAAAATCAAGAATCTTACTACAAAAACTCCTGACATCTTGCATAACCCTTCTGGAAGATTTTTTAAAATATCTGTCACCGTTTGGAAGCTATGGAATTTTAAAATCCATCAGTCATTTTTGGGACACCCGGTACATACAACGTAAATACAGCGTATACATACAGTGTATATACGTAGTGCGTATATAATTGTATAAATTATACTGTTGTACACATTCTTATATAGTTGTATACATACTGTGCATATAGCTGTATCGTGTAATGTTGTATACGTAGACTTTTAACATTTTACTGGTGAGAATAATTGATTTGATGTAAAGCATAATATTTAATTTAAGCTAAAATAAATAGACCAATAACTCAGTAACATTTGAATCAGCCGTAAGTTATATGTGTTACATGGCATTTCGAAGCGAAAATACCCTAGGCTAGATAGCAAGTAGTTGTGTCAACATCGTTAAAAATGACATTTAACGGTGATTAAATGTCAATTTAATTTACAAAAAGACTAGTTTGTAGGCACCTACTTTTGAAATCAAATTATCATATTACTCAGCTTCTGTAGGCTAGTAATGATAGAGGAAAAACATCTTTATGCAGTCAAACCTTTCAAAAGAAGCAGTCAAATTTGTTCTAACTCTATACATTAATTTCACTATACTTAATAAGCGTAATTATGTGGAGTTGTAAGAACTTTATAAAATAAATGCAAACTACTCTCTGCTGCTGTATGAAAATTTGGAGGTATTATCGTTTATAACAATATTACTTTTGAATTTAAATTTCATTATTTTACATCTATTTTATGAAACTTTAATGCAATAATTACAGCAATATCACTGATTCAACCTATTCAATGCAATCTATTTGAAACAGCAAAATATATTGTATGAAATTTAAAGTATTGCGTTATAATAAACATTAATATTATTTCAAATTTTAAACTTTACATATCGGTACATTTTGTGACTTTTTAAAAACACCATGGTAAATATATATATATATATATGATATAAAATTCACAGCATTTTAAATGTTCATAAAAATCACTCACAGAATTTTAAATATTTAAATAATTTTTTATTAAAACTTTTTAAAACTATATTTATTCCATAACATATTAAACCTTAAATACCTAAGTTTTCAAAAATCATTTTTAAAATGTTTTTCGGCTTTCTTTTTTTAAATAAATCATGGGAAAAATACTTTAAAAAATCACATTTTCTTTTAAGTATGGTTTACGGCTAAAATACTGTTTGTTACTAATCGGCAATACTGGCGTTTAAATGAAAAAATAATTTTCCTTGATAAAATTCTATAATATTAAACGCACAATAATTTTGAGAACTATGATAAGAAATAAATTTTACTTGCTCACTGCAGAACAAAATAGGGTATTTCGCAAGCTTCCAAACAAAACAAAAAGATCATGTATCAACAATTGAAAAAATAAATCTATCTTTATTCATAAACATCACAAGTGTTGCCATCTAAATGTGTAAATCTATTTAATAATATTTTCAGAATATATTTTATTGGCAAAATTAGGCATTATAGTTTCAATATTATTCTAATAGTATTTATAAGCCTAAATTGGGTATATTGCCGAAAGGCAATACCCGGCATTTAAGGGTTAAATAAGGATTTACTTATTCATTTTAAAATAACACAATAAGATTAACCTTATTTTTTTTAAAGACACTTCTCTAATATAAAATCCAAAGGAGACTTTAAAATTCAAAGTTGATTTTAAAATACATATGAATATACTCGTATGAAGACAATATTTCTTCAAGTTTCTGTAAGTAAAACTAAGTCTTGAATTTGATTATGAGAAAAGCTGAACACTAGCCTTTTGTTTATTTTATTGAGATGAACATCATTTTGCGCCATAAAACTTGACGACTTTCTTTAATGAAGTAAAATAATAAACGCAAACTTTCATGAAGTGTTTTCGTTTATCTATGAAAGCTTTCAGAGCATTGAAGAATTTAAAAATGTTTCTATAAATCTTAGTATGTTCATAACCTCTAAAGATTATTCAAGTTCTTGATACATCAATAGAAAAAGGTTTTCGTAATAACGTTCTTAATAATTTATGTGTATTGTTCGATTAAAATTTCAATGCAATTTTATTAAAAATCATATATTAATGTAACTTGAAAATCTCAGGATAGATTAGATGTTTTAAAATAAAGCATAATTAACAGCTGTAATGGAGCAAATATGAATTAGGTAATGGAATGTGGTCTGAGACTAATACTTCTCGTACGGTATCGGATCAAAGATATTATTTGATGTTTGATTCTTTTTTTCTTTTTTTTTTTGCCTAGTAACGTCTTAACATTTAATGAGTTCGCGTGAATGTATGGAGTTGGCACCTTCATGGATTTTGAGATCATGGAAATTGAATAATATGATAGTGGGGGGAAGTGCTCGCTTAATCAAATCCGTCTTCCTTTTTTGTTGGGGGAGGGAGTGTTTTGGAGACGCAGTTCTTTTGCATAGGTCCCAACCCTATCATTTTTCATACCCGGTATGCCATAGACCTGTTTAAAAGCGAAGAATGTCTTTGCCTAGATTAATACCCACTTACAGTAGAACTAACTACAACAAAAACTTTTTGAAGTGTTAGACAGATATCGAGAATAAAATAATAAATCACAGCCAACAATTTTTCTTTTTTTTTATCGATAAACGTGACGAGGGTAATGGATCAAGGTATTCCAAGAAATATTCAACAATCTAATACTGAGCATTGACAGATGGTACAGAATTAATCGTAATGATCACATTCTTTATTTTAATATGCATTTCCCTTGCATGAAGCTTGTAAAATAGATTCTGTTTCTTCTTCCATGTTGGTGTCGTACAACATTTTTTGAGTAATTGTCTTTTGTTAAAAAGTGCTTTTTAAATAATTTTTAAAACAAAGTACATTTTGAGGTATTTTTATGAAGAAAGTAGTTTATATATTTTTATAAACATAGGTTAAAAAAAAAAAAAGCTACGCGATTTCACATATAGAATTCTTAAACTACATGAATGAATTTTAAAGAACTGCAGCAAATTAAAAAAAGCCGAAAGAAAATTTGAAATATGATATTATTCTTTCTGACAAATATAAGATACATTTTGGTTGTCAAGAACTTTGTAGGCATAGATGAATATTCTGATTTCATGTATTCTGATTGTATTTTCCATACTATGTCACATAGAAATTTCATTAGATATATTCATTAAAAATGGGTTATGTAAGATTTTTAATAAAAAATAATAAGAAGATAGGATTGGCTGCTAATCAAATATTTTACCAAGTTCTTTAAAATTAGAAGATATGATATTCATTTTAGGGTTCACTCGTTAAAGCGGTGGTCACGAAAAATGTTTTTATCAACCCGTAGTGTCTTTACAGCTATCTCTGCATGGAGAATTCCGTAAATAAACATTGATAATTCTCCACGTGCTGTCGTACAATGGATATCATGTCTTTTTATCTAATGCTTGAAGTGGCGTAATGAATAATAAATAAGATCTTCTTTCTAGGTTCTTACATTCTAATTAGTATGGATTAAATGTGTCACAAAATAATGTTCTAGTTCTCTGTGGCCATTTGGTATTAATCTGAGTGCAGAATTTATCTTCATTTCCTGTAAGCGATACGAATATAATTTAGAATATATTTTTGTTTTACAGAATTTTAATTGATTAGAGATTGTATGATTGCATTAAGAAGTAGTATTATGCACATTTTGAATAGAAATTCATCTATTTTGGTTTGTACGTGGTTTAGTTGTAATAAAATCTTTTCGTGATATAGAAATTATGTGAGAAATTGAAGGAAGAATCACTGCTCATGTGAAATATTTCCCATAATGATCATCATCTTTATAGGTATATCAGTCTCGGCTATAAGGTAAGGTTCTCGGCTATTTTTTTAAAATTTTAATCCAATGTCAATAACTGTTTCTAAAAATCAATGCACATTGTGGCTATCACTTAGTCTTTACATGATTTGCCTAAAAATAGTGGTAATTTTCACTACCGCCCCATCCTTACTATCTTTTTATCCACTACCGTCCCTTTTTTCCTATACCATCCCCTTTTTTTTCGTCCGTCCCTTCTTTAACACCCTTTTAAGACAATGTTATACCAAAATTTTGTACTAACTAGTTGGATGTGCCAATCCCAAAACTTTTTTCTATCTTATACATCTTAATATTTCAAAAACTAGTTACACATGTTAATACTTCAATATTATTAGTTCAATACTATACCAACATTGATTTTTATTTTAAATTTCTGCTTCAGTCAATTAAACGGACTAAAAACGAGTTAATATGTATCATGATATTTGTTAAAATTATTAGCTTTTCCTTATTCTGCTGTTATCAGCTGTTTGCGAATAGCCGGCTTAGCAGGAAGCGAGATCCCGCCGCTGCACGAGCCGCCGATGGACAATAGAGCTACGAAAAATCAAGAAAAGTATACAAAAATCGCTATCACAAAGCCCCTTTACCACGCAATATTTCCAAATTCAAGGAGGACCTGTTGGCCAAAGCCAAAAACATGCACAAAAATTTTGGTTCAATTATATGCATAATTTCATAAACTTTTCGATTGTACAATAAAGAAAATGGCTCAAACATCACTATTACATCGCCCCCTTCCGGCAGATTTTTTTCAAATTCAGGGAGGACTTACTTGCTATAGCCAGAAACATGCACAAAAAATTTGGTTCAATTCTATGCATAACTTCATACACTTTTAGGTGGTTCAATAATGCAAATGGTACAGAATTTGCAATTATAGTGCCCCCTTCCGGCGGAATTTTTGGAAATTCAGGGAGGACCTTCGTGCCATGACCAAAAAAAAAAAAAAAAAAAAAAAAAAAAATTGGTTCAATTCTATGCATAACTTCATAGATTTTTCGATGGTACAATATTCAAAATCGCACAAAAAACGCTATTATAGCGTCCGCTACCGGCGACTTTTTTCCAAATTCATGGAGGACCTACTTGCCACAGCCAAAAACTTAAAATAAAAATGTGGTTCAACTCTATGCATAACTTCATACACTTTTGGATGGTACAATTTTCAAAATCGCACAAAAATTGCTGTTACAGCGCCCTCTACCGGCATTTTTTTCCAAATTCCGGGAGGACCTACTTGCTATATCCAAAAACTTAAAATAAAAATTTGGTTTAATTCTATGCATAACTTCATACACTTTTGGATGGTTCAATATTCAAAATCGCACAAAAAACGCTATTACAGCGCCCCCTACCGGCGAAGTTTTTCCAAATTCAGGGAGCGTCTGCTTGCCATAGTCAAAAACTTAAAATAAAAATTTGGTTCAATTCTATGCATAACTTCATACACTTTTTGATGGTACAATGGCGACAGACACACGGACACACGGACAGACAGACATTTTCTATAAACATGTTTTTGGGGATCTCTGACCCCTAAAACGTGTAAATCCGTCGAAAACCGGAAGTCGAAAAAAATTTCGATTACAATAATTTCTTCTATTGAAGATAGAAGAAATTAAAAATACTACATTGTTATTATTTCTTATTTGAATGTGAAATGGGTACTATACAAATTCATGATAAATAAAAATTTAGAATAAAATTGAAAGTTATAGTGGTAAAATAGTAAGGAAAATTAAGTTCGCAAGTTTAACTTAAACCTCAGTTAAATAAAAAAAATATTGCCGCTGATTATTTTCCCTTTATTTCGAATCATTAAGGCATTTGTCTATCAGATTAAAATGTTATTTTAGCAAATTTAATTTCACCAGATTTTTATTCCCGAAAGTCAAAAGATTGTGAGAATGCCCCATGTGTATGTACGCTCACAGCTTTTTTCAGTTGTTTTTATAAAAATAATGTAAAATTCATTGAAAGTTTTCTTATTTTAATTTGCCAAATTTTGTAGAGTGCACAAGAATTCAAATTTTGGGGTTACATACACCCCACCTCACCACTTACGCTATAAAAAAATCACCTAGCCACTTAAGGGTTAACAGAAGAAAATTTTGCAGATTACCAAATAATGTGAATACAAAAAATTGTTATAATACCTTAACAGGTAGCCAATAAGAAAATATCAATAACATTTGGTAATAATATTTAATTTCTTAAAATGAATGGCAATCGTGTAGTTTGTTTTAAGAGGTAAAATACTTAAGAAAACAAATAGTTTCATTCTATCAAAAGACTAATAGAATGTTAAAAAAATAACTCTATTTTGTTTATGGTTTACGCAATTTAGTACCACCCTTGAGTTACTAGAACTTTCCACATACCTTGCCCATTTCGGTCTACACATTCAGTTTGAACAATTAGATTTTTGACTTTAATCACGCTGATATATATTTTTTGTGTTTTGGCGCATTTTTTCGTCCATTCATTAATTTTCAGATGCACTTAATCAGCTAGTCTAGTAAATTGCTATCTGTCTTTGAACACACAAATACATTGCTATAATATACATGGTTATTATTATTTTTTTTTAGTTTGAGCTTTTTGTAAAAGAACTCGATAGCTATATATGTGGCACTTTGTAGCCTTCGGATCGTCGCGATTTTATTTGGAGAAATGTAATATTTGGCGCGATATAGTGATATATGAAAGAAATCTGACAATTATAAATGTATGAGAGTTAAGTTTCCAATGGGACAAAAACGGGCCGGGCTAGGACTCGAACCATGGATTTCTTGGCAGAAGCTTCTAATGCTCTACAACCCGATCTATCCCGGACGAATCTGGAGGCAGGGTTGCAAAAAAGCCGGCTAAAATTAAAAAAAGCCACGCCGGTGGCTTTTATTGGTTTTAACCGGCTTTTTTGGCCAAAATTGGCCTTTTTTGGCCAAAATTGGCTTTTATACAGTAAAGCATTTTAATTATATATTACAACTTTTTATGTGTTTTTTAATTAGCTTCAAAGACATTTAATTGAGGTGGAAATCAATATAACCCAATTTTTTAATAATAAAGACATTAATATTGAAATAAAAGGCCATACCAATTGCTTTCTCTTGTATACACTGGCCTTAACACCCTTTTTTTTTTCATTTTTACTGCTTTATATAATTAAAAAGAACAATGGTTGCTTAGTTATATATTTTATTAACTAATTTTAAGGGACATTAATATACAAGTCTTATTTTATTTCTCATAAGCACTTATTTAAAATCACCTATAAAGTCATTTAATAAAAACATCATTTCTCCCTATTAAAACAGTATTATGAATAACTGCATTTATTTATGCATGAATATATAATATATGCACTATTTTAAATAGCAACTAGCTTTTCAAAATTTTAATACAACAAGTTTCATTTGGAGAATTTTTTTTAAATTGTTCTCTTTATTTTATGCAGTTACATGTACTAAAAATTTCCTCAAATTTTTAGTACATTAAAAAAAGCCGGCCGGCTTTTTTTGGCCTGGCTAAAAGCCGACAACCCTGTCTGGAGGACATACTTCACTCAGCTAACCTTATTGATTAGTCTGACACTTTTACCCCGCAAGTAGTTGGTACCCACTACCCAACCATTAGTTGATCAAACTTTTAAAATATTGCGCCATTTCAGGCAGAAATGAGTTTTACACGTGGCACTAGACATAATATATTTTCTTTTTTAAATGTTAGAACACCTGTTGTCACATTGTTGCCAGCTGCCAGCTCAAAGAAAGCATTTTTATGATTTTTTTATTACAAAATGTAAAAATTTAGTTTTTGATTAGTTGGGGACAATTAAAGTGAGTTAAAATAATCCTCGTCCATCTTGCTTATTTAAAATAATAGTTGTATATGAATTATTGTTAACCATAGCTTAAGAATGATAGTTTAAAGATTATTTTTTGAAGTAGCAAACTGATGACTTCAATTGATCAACTACTGGGAACATGACAATTAAAGAAACTACAGTGGAACCCGGTTAAGACGCGTTTCAAGGGAGTGGTCAAAAGTCGCGTATTAAGCGGGATCGCGTATTAAACGTGATTTCTATAATGTTGCATCAATTGGGCTTATTTACGCATTTAATCACCTAAATGAACTTCAGAGCTTTCATTTATACGTTTACGGTTGAAAATTGTATCTTTGACATATATTCAGATTGAAATTTAATTGTATTTCACTTTGTTGAATCCACATTGTTTCTTTTTATAGGACAAACTGGAATAACAACGGAAAATAAATATATATTACAACAGTACTTTATTGTCGATTAATGCGTTGCAACTAAAAATAATTTTCCTACTAGACTCATTTTTTTAACAGAAAGGAAAATAATATTAAATCTTTGAAGCACAACCCAGTTTTTAAAATCATATTTAGTACTTGTAATAACGTACATTCTAAACATCTCTAACAACACGTATGAACAACTCTAATATAATCATTTTTATGACGTATCTGAGTAACCTAAATTCGTCTATCTCTTTCTACTACAGTAAAAACATACACGAAGCGAAAGAAAGAATGTTAGGAGTGGGATCAAAGAAGAATTGCAGTTTTGCTAATTTAGCGGGTTTTTAAATTCAAACATCTACAACTATTTCCGATTAGTAATTTTCGCCTTAGTTAATCTTTTGTTAAATAAATTAAATACTATTCGGAAACATTGTTTTTTATTTGAATAATAAAAATCCTCTAAATCGGTAACACTCGAGAAGAGAGAAGGAATTCGCATCTTGATCAATGAATTCGCGTCTTAAACGTGATTTTTTCCCTCAAAGAACCGAAAATTTATCGCGTATTAAGCGGGATCGCGTTATAACCGTTCGCGTATTAAACGTGATTTTTTTACATTATTCTTATGGGCGAAGTTCAAGGGATCGGAAAAAATCCGCGTATTAAGCGGAATCGCGTATTAACCGTGAGCGTCTTAACCGGGTTCCACTGTATTTGCTTATAATTTTGGTGCTGTTTAATTTCATCAGATTTCATTTTCCTCCATTATAGGACATTCATTATGGGTTGTAACAATCATGTTAGTTTACTTCTAAAACTTAAAAGGAAGGAAATATATTAAAACCCCCGTAGCACCAAACTTATTTGATCAAATACTGGCTGGGTCTACCAATATGAATGAGCTAACAGGTAATAGCTATTAGATAACAGCTAATAGCAGGTAATTTAACTTCAGTAAATGCTGGATATGTAATTAGTAATTAGTTAGTATGCCTAAACGTATGTACTTAATCTAGTGAATTATAAGTATAGTAAAAATACTTTCTATTATATAATAATTTTTAACGTTAAACCTTTCCTGGATACTTTTTCACTCTGTTGGTTTTACGCATTGTTAGCAATGTGAATAAAAATTCACGTAATTAGATTTACACTTTCTATTATTTTGCCAGTCCCCTAATTGTCACGTCCATGACAATACTTACACAATAAAATATACAACTATGCAACTGTAACACATTTACGTTAGAGGTAAATTAGAACAAAGTTATTATGTTAGTATTTAAAAAAATTGAATAGTTTGTAGTAATTTTCTTTAAACATAAAATCTTTAAATTGATTTTTGGCGAGCAGACAGCTCCTTTTTGAAAACTTACTGCATTTAAAATGATAAAGCGTAGTATCCTCTTTGTATGTACCTTAGACATTTGTTCCTAAGAGGTAAATTGTCAGCAAAGATATTAAGTTAGTATTAAAAAAAAAATGGAACGGATTTTAATAATTCTTTTAAGCATAATATCTTTTAATTGATGTTTTGCAGACTACTCTTTTTTTTTAACTTGCTGTATTTGAAATGCTAAGATATATTATTTTTCAAATACATTGATTATTTTTTATGTATTAAGAAAGATCCATATAATTAGATGAGGGTTGGATTTTGCAATATAATGAAGAGATAAAAATTAAAAATAAAAATGGAACACACTACCTGTATCTCCCAGCATTTTAGCATAAGTATGTGCTTTTTATTTTTTTCTGAACATTATTTATTAATAAAAAAACGATCCTTACTTCTAGAGAGTAAATTATTATAAACATATTAAAAAATCACTGCTTATTACTGTAAATTGTCAGGAGAAAAAGTATTTAAAAATATTTGTCTAATTTTACCAGAAAATTATTTTTTATCGGATAAAAAAAGTTTATCTAATAATAACCTCTAGTATTATGTATAAGAGATAAGTAAAAATTCTTTACTAAAAGTAAAGTTCAAAGGAAAACCAGTCCTCTAAGTATATATTTTCTAATTAAAAATGCATTAGTTAAATACACTGGCGGAAAAAAAATCCCAACACCAAGAAAGACTTGTGTTAGATAAACGAAATTTGGTAGGCGTGTTTATACATATGAAAGATGACATCGATTGAAATTTCGCGCTTCTCGCAGAAGTGTGGCGCTAGTAGCGCCACTCAGAACTTGCAGATCAGGTTTACTTTAAATGCGTGCTGTAAAGATCGTAGGCGTTATTTAGCTTCGAAATGTGGCGTATTGAGTTGATGTTAGCCAAGAATGTCTTTAACGAGACGAAGAAGCCACTGTCAACAGCTCACCGAGTTGGAATGAGGTCGCATATTCGGGCTACGAGAAGCTGGATTTTCTTTCCGCGATATTGCAGAAAGACTTGGCTGGAATTTATCCACTGTGCATGATTATTGGAAGCAGTGGTCAAGGGATGGTACTACCTCAAGAAGACCAGGTTCAAGGCGGCCACGTGACACTCCTGAGAGGGAAGATCGCCGTATTCGGCGTACGGCTGTGGCGCATCGTACTGCGTCTGCGGCAGAAATTCGAGCTGCAGTTGGTACCACAGTGACACACCGAACTGTTAGAAATCGATTATTTCAAGGACAGCTCCGAGCCAGGTGCCCTGTAGCGTGCATTCTACTGACTCGAAACCATTGCCGGTTGCGACGCCATTCGTGTCAAGCCAGAGCTCATTGGTGGGCGGAAGAAAACACAACAGATCTCCACTCCGTCCTCCAATGAGCTCTGGCCTGACACCAACGGCGTCGCAAACGGCAATGGCTTGGAGTCAGTAGAATGCACGCTACAGGGCGCCTGGCTCGGAGCTGTCCTTGAAGTAACCGATTTCTAACAGTTCATTGTGTCACTGTGGTACCAACCGCAGCTCGAATTTCTCCCGCAGGCGAAGTACGATGCGCCACAGTCGTACGCCGAATACGGCGATCTTCCCTCTCAGGAGTGCCACGTGGCCGCCTGGAACCTGGTCTTCTTGAGGTAGTACCATCCCTTGACCACTGCTTCCAACAATCATGCACAGTGGATAAATTCCAGCCAAGTCTTTCTGCAATATCGCGGAAAGAAAATTCAGCTTCTCGTAGCCCGAATATGCGACCTAGTTCCAACTCGGTGAGCTGTTGACAGTGGCTTCTTCGTCTCGTTAAAGACATTATTGGCTAACATCAACTCAATACGCCACATTTCGAAGCTAAATAACGCCTACGAACTTTACAGCACGCATTTAAAGTAAACCTGATCTGCAAGTTCTGAGTGGCGCTACTAGCGCCACACTTATGCGCGAGGCGCGAAATTTCAATCGATGTCATCTTTCATATGTATAAACACGCCTACCAAATTTCGTTTATCTAACACAAGTCTTTCTTGGTGTTGGGATTTTTTTTTCCGCCAGTGTATTTTTCTTCAAGTCTAGTAGATAACACGCACTTATTTAATTGTGTGTATAAAAAATGTTATAAAATAAATAATTGAATTAACGAACGATAAATTGTCAAGAAATGGCGCTTGGAAAAATCTTTTATTTTCTTATAAAATCTTTAAGCCACTCTGTTTCTAATAAATATATTTATCATTTGATAAGAAATTCATTTGAAGAAAAGGAATTGGAAAAATAGTGATAATTAACTTAAAACTTTGCAAAATGGAGAATTAACTGCAAAAAATGTAACAAAAAATATAAAAAAATAATGCTGTGTATCTGCATCAATCGATGGATTTAATAATATAAAACAAGGAATAGTATTCGTTTTTCAAAAAATTCACATTTCATCGAGGATCAAAAATTTTCTCATTAATTAAGTGCAAAGATATAAAAGTACTAAAAACTTTACTTATAAAAAATGCTATATTTCCCTTTAATACTGCCTAAAAAATGCCTGTTTTGTGTAATTGCCATTTTATTCTACTTGATTTTATGTAAAACACTTTGGACGTATAAATTGTTTTTTCTATCTATATACATGAAAAAAATATATATTCGTTCTGCTTCAGGTGTGTAAATTGAATTTCAAGCGGTAGTAACCTGAAGTTTCTGAATGCTAATTATGTATAGACTGAGGGAATAGATGAAAAGATTCAATACACAAGTGGTTCCAATAATGATGGATTATATTCCCTTAACAAAGTATAACGAATAATTCAATTAAATAATAATATATATCTCTTAATGATGAACAATTTTGATATTCGTTTAATAAAATTTCAAGAGTTTTTCTAAGAAAAAAGGAATTGAACAGAGAAAAAATATTCCACGGTATTATAATGTAAATGTAATGATTGGAGTAAAAAGAACTTTTAGAAGGAGTAAAACAAATTTATAATGCTGATAATGAAATTTTTCAAAAAACAATTTCAATATTAATGTTAAAATAAAGAACGCCATTTGTATAAAACTATATTTAAACTTACTTTAATAAATCTTAAAATTAACAATAACAAATCTTCAGTCACAGATTCATTTACAAAGTTTTCAAATTATTTAAGATTTCTAAAATTTAATTCGAGCGTTTGAGCAAACATCTAAATGAGTTATTTTTAAAAACAAAAATAAATAAATAAATAAATAAACTGAATTACATTTTCTCAAAACTGAATTACAAAAGAAACTGACTACCTAAATTAATAAGGAGCAACCGTCTTGAAAGTTAATTCGATTTCTAAAGTTTCATTTCAAACAATAAAAAAGAAAACAATATTTGTTTTTGTTTTTTATGCATCTTTCCTGTTAATTCCTACATACCCAAGTTATATTTTCTTAAATTTTCTTTAAAATAAAATCACAAAAACAATTCCTTAAATTCAGTTATCTAATGTAATTTGAAATTTTTCAAGCACCATTTCTATTTGTTTTTTTAGAATCACTAAAAATACTGACAGAAATTCTCATATGCCTAAAATGTAAATAAAAAAAAGATGAATCGTTAGAAGATAAGAACGAATATATATTAATGCAGTAGGAAAAGAAAAGTCCTAATTTATTTTTTTTTTAAATAACGGAAAAAACTAAATATAGTCACATTTTCAGCGTAAACAATTAATTTAATTTTTTTATTGAGTAGTGTGAATTGTCGAAGGTAAAAATAAATTTCCAAACAATTTTCGTATAAGTTATGGATACATATAATGATTACTTTTAGAAATGTATTTGATCAGTAACTTTGAAAAAATAACAAATTCAGTGTAAAATATATGCATATATATTAAATCTCTGCCGTTTTCTTTTTTTTTTTTTTTGCTTATGTATTATTATTGTAGGTGCCATTTAATTTTTGTAACATTTTAAAAGAAATTTCATGGTAGTATTTACTTTTTGAATTTTTCGTAGAATAGCATGAAAGCTACTTATTTATACTTTAAAATTTAACTATAGGACACATTTAGAAAACCTTTTAGACGCATTTAATAATTATTTTACCTCCAGAGTTACAAAATAAGGAACAACGAAAAACCTGCAATTTATTTTTATGGAAAATATCCGAGATATTTTGGTTTATAGGTTTTCTTTCTTTACTTGAATGCTTCTATTCTCTCCTTTTTCGTCGCGGAAGTTACACTTAATTTATTTACATGTAAAAGAAAATCGGTGCTGAAAATTAAGTATTACAACAAAACTTCTAATGGATACATTTTCTATTTACGGAAATCAAGTTTTATGTTTCTTTAACGTGAAAACAATTTCAAGTAAATATGTTATATAAACTAAATTACCACTGCCTTGAAACAATATTGCCTAGTGTTGTTAAGTTTAAACATACTTATACTAAACGTAGAATGTAAAAGTTAAGATAATTTCGCAAAATTATAATTAAATCGTCGTAGTTTTTGATACAAAAATTTGATTTATGTGAGCGTGCAAGAAAATTCTTTTTAATAATTATGCAGCAAATCTACGGAATCTTTCAAGATTTTGTGATCAACTACTTATTATTTTCATAAAATAACAAATCCAGTTAACTATCCCAAGTCTATAATTTATGAATGTTCCAAAAGTTTATCATAAAAGGCTTAGCGGTAGTAGCCTTCATAAAACACTTTTGTCGTGAAAACTTAACGATATACAAACTTCATTAAATATTGGCAGTTGAATTTTTACTCTACAACAGTTTTGAATCATATAGTGCTGAAATGAGAACAAGAATTACACTGGACAACAGTGGTTTTGTCCTAGAATTAAAATTAGTTGATTCTAGATCAAATTTTTGGGCCTGATTTCGAATATGCTTTTCGTTTATCTCTAGGTGGTCCAGGTTTTGAGAAATTTGCATATTTAAATTTATGCAAATTTAAGCTTTTTTGTGCTATTTTATACAAATTTTAAATACAATATATGTCACATCTAATTACGTTTTACAGATAATGACTACTTAACTATTTGCTTCAGATAAATGTCACGATATTCTTAAAATTTTATTTATCAGTTATTAAGCCTAAGTTGCATATTTTTCAAGGGTGTAATGTTTACATCACTATCATCTTTAAAGTAGTTGCCACAGAATTGACGTAATGTTTTTCTAGACTAGATTTTTATGCTGATTTCAAATTTGCAGTCTGTTTTCTTATGTCATGTCTAGTTTTTCAGTAAGATGAATTTCTACTTTTGCACGGCATTAACACAGGTTTGATGTAAGATGCTTTTTAGGGGTGTGTAATTCACTGACAAGAAGATGAACAGTGTCAGATTCATATCAGAGACATAAACAAAAAATTATATAATCGATAATAATATAAAATCCATATAAAAATAATAATTTGTAGTAGAATCAATCCTAACTAGTTGAAGTTTATCATACAACGTGTCATAAAAAGCTATTTCTGGCTTTTTTGACTAAAAACTAAAATTTCTCTTTTTGCAAAAACTAGACGTGATAGAAGAAAACAGATACAAGATTTGAAATCAGCTTAAAAGCTGGTTTAGAAACATATTAACGTACTCGTGCGGCAGAAGTATTTGAACGTCAAGAAACATTATTAGAAGAACATGAAAAATATGCAAAATAGGTACAATATTTCACAGTCACATGTCAATATAATCTCAGAATCAAAGTTTTTGTGAAGTAAATTAGGTAGTAATCATAACATAAAACAAAAACCCTGTCTGATATTGCTTTATACCTTAAATTTGCAAATAATTGTATAAAATTTACTAATTATGCATAAATTGAAATATGCAAATATCTTTCAAACTTGACGTGCTGGAATAAATATAAATCTAGATTCGGAATCAGCATAAAAATTGCATAAAAACAACTAATTCCTGTTTTAGGACAGAGCAACAGTTCAAATTTGTTGACCAGTATTTTTAGATTAAAAATTATTCATTTTTAGAATGTTTATTGTATATTATTTTTAGCTTTCTAATTATCAATATTTATAAATAATTTTGGACATTTTTAACACTTTCCAACATAGTTGAAAAGTGCTTATGAAATTAGTTTGTCTATCCATCTGTCTCTCCACGATTTAAATCGCGTAAATATACTCGGATTTTCATGCAATTTATATACGTTAATGATGTTGCATGACATTTTTGGTATTGAATATTAAATGTATAGCTTTAATAGTTTACTTACAGGAGCACTCAGAAGAATTCCATTACATTATGGTCAATCTGTGAAAATCGTTTGCAGTATATTTTAATGGCATTACGCTAGTTCAAACGTATGGAATTTATTTGAATAAATGAATTTCACTACAAGATGATTACTATAAAATAGGATATTCCGGACAAAGGTACCGGTTACAGTACTGTCTTTGATCAATAATGGTTGGGAATGCTTTTTTAATTTTGGCATGCACTTTTAAATTTAAGTGATGTTTTGATTGTTAATCGTTTTGTATAAATTCTGTATCTCGTATACAGGGCTGTGCAAAACAATTCTCGTTCCATTCTCCTTATTTGGGGGGAAATTGCTGAAAGGGAATATTCAACTTTGGCATGCATTTTCTAACTGAACTAAATTTTTGTATGCATGTAGTTTATAGATACAAATCTATATATCACATACAGGGCAGTTCAAAGAATTCGGATAATTTTCCGACTGTTGCTGGGAATTGCTGAAATAGGATTTACAAATATGTTATGCGTTTCCAAATGGTAATAATAGACATTATATTTCAACTTATTAAACGGTAAAATTTCGTTACATTATTCGGAATGTTTTGGGAAGCGTTTCATAATCTCTGCATGACGCATGACTTTCCGTTCTTGTTTTATAATGTTGCAGTAATTAATAAAAATATGCACTATCCTATCATAGTTTGGAGATAAAATTTTAAAGGAAATATAAAGTTGTGAGTGGTTAACGCTAGAAGCTAAATAAACCGAACACACACATAAAACACATAATTTAAACTTTTGCTGACCATTTATAATACATCATTTCTATTAAAAATAAAAATATTTTAAGTTTAATTTAAGTAAAGTTTTGTAATAGTTTTACATATAAATCAGCCATTCGTGTTACCATATTTAGTTAATTTGTTAAGTACTTTTTCATGAAAATATAATATGACTACAAACAAAAATGTACAATTACCAATTCCGAATTACCAACAATTCCTAAAGGACCTTCTTTATTTTTAGGAACTCCACGACAAATATATGTTCGAGATTTAGAAAAATAGTTTCTTTTGCTACTACTGAATTTTGGAAACGTTTCTAAATAGTTTTTATAGTATGTTGTAGAGTTTTCTCAACCTGAAATATAAGTTTTTTTCGATGCAATGAGTTAACAAGTAGAAATTTTCATGTTCAACAATCATTTATTACAGGCAAACATGATAACTTAAGATTATTAACATTAACGTTAAAATTAATATTATTTTGGTATCACTTCAGTTATTCAGTTGAAAATGTTTAATTCAGAATTAGTAGCATTCTAAAAACTAATACTCCGGTTTGAGAAAACTGATTAATAAACACAGCTTGGAAACGTTTCTGAAAATTTGTGACAGCAAATGAAATTTTCTTTTTATAAACACTTCATTGAATAACTAATATGTAATTATATCTGATGTTTATAATAATAAAGAACTCTTTTCGGAATCCTGGGTAAGTCGTAAGATGTTATTGTGTATTTTCGTATGCGGTTCTGCTATAATTTCTTACTGTCCTTCCATAACCAACATAAGAATTTTTTAATTATTTAATTTAGACAAAAAGAAAATCTTGTTTGTGTAAAGCACCAGAATGAATTTTTAGTTATGTGTATAGAAACTATGTTTAAGTAAGTGAAATTTAGGAATTAGCTAAATGAATTATTCAACATAAAGTAAACTTTTTAAATGACCTTTCGTTACGATAATACAAAAATCAATCCAAATAAACAATAGTGATCATATGAATTAATTTTTTTTCCAACTGAAAGAAACATAAGACCAATTCGGGACTCGAACCAAGAACCTTCGACATTGTCAATACTCTACCGCTTGAGCTACCTGGGTTGACATCCGACGTGCATATTTCGCTCAGATAACCTTATTGGTAATAAAATTTGACATTTTTGTAAAAATGGGATATTTTGGGCACGTAGATACGTGCCCATCGCTTAAATGGATTTCCATTAGCTGCGGCTTATTCTGCACTCTAAATTAAAATGTCTGAAATTCAGACACTTAAGTGTCTGAAATGGAGTGTTCAATTTTCAGACATTTTAAAATGTCTGAATTTTTTCAGACACTTTTTGCGTCTGAATTTCAGACACTTCAAACGTCTGAATCGCATCCATTTTTTTTGTAAGCATCATACGTAGCCATGTTTGACCACGTTGAATCCTGGAAAAATATTTGGCTGTGGTCCTGCCCCTCCCCCCCCCCCCCCAATACAGCCTGATTTTTTTGGTGCTCTCAGTTTTGGTATACAATTTTCGTTACGTTGATAATTTAAATCTTTTACGACATTGTACTGATTATAATCAATATCTTGAACTTCAGGAGTAGAACAAGATTAAAAAACAAAAAATATTTATCTAAATATTAGATTTTTTTAAATTTATTTTGTTTTTAACCTTATTTTACTTTAAAAGTTCAAAATATTGATTATAATCAGTACAATTTCGAAACAGATTTAAAATATAAGCTTTACAAATATTGCACATCAAATTTGGGGGCACTACAGTCGTAGGGGGACGGGGCACTTCCCAGTTTGCCCTTACTTTAATCAAGAAGTACTTTTGCAAAAAACGCAACCCTGCATTATAGTTGTCTAAATTGAGATGTCCGATATTCGGGAGTATCCGTTGTGGAGGTTAATGAACATTCTCGAATAGCGAACACCTCTATTTAACGAATACTTTTTTAATCAGCAGACATACATATTTGTATATTTTTACCTCAAAAAAGTAGACATCTCCAATTATCGGACAAATTCCGCGTTCCCGAAGTGTTCGCTATTAAGGGCTTTTAAGGTACATAGATAAATATATATATATATATATTTTATAATCTTGTCCTACTCTAAAAGTTCAAAATATTTATTATACTCGGTTGAATGTGGAAAAAGATTTAAAATATCAGATGTACGAAAATTGCAAAAATCCCCCCCCCCAAAAAAAAATGAAAATATAAAAAAATATATTGCCACATAGGCAATTTTACATATACATCACTTGATAATCACAACAGCCATTTAACTATGAATAATGAAAATAAATAAATAAATATTCTACTTTAATAACATTGGGGAAAAAATGACTTTGGTATTTTGTTAAATATATTTGCGTTTTTAAACTTGTCCTACTCTAAAAGTTCAAAACTTTCATTATAATCAGTGCAAGATTTAAGATATCAGCTTTACAAAAATTCATGCAAAATCCCCCCCCCTCCCCCCCCCAAAAAATGAAAATACTTATTTAAAAATTATTTTTTTAAAAAATTTATATTTCCACATGGGCAAGTTTTTATGTAGATCAGAGGGTACTCACAAAAGCTATTCAACTATCAATAAAAACAAGTACATATTCTATATTAAAAACATGAGGAAAAAATAACTTATGATTTCCAAACTTCTTTCGTCTTAAATATATACAGTAACATCTGTCATTTTTGTATTTTTCGTATAAGTGCATATAAATAAAGTTACCACACTTTTAAATACGAAATCTAGTTAGAGGTTTTTACTTTTTCCCATTATAAATTTCAAATTACTTTTTTATTAAAAATAATAAAAAATCAGTATTAGAGTTGATTGCAAATCAAATACATATGTATATTTTTACAGGCAGCTTCATATAATAGACGAGTCTCATTTACTTTATTTATCTTTTTTTAATCTGCGGTTTTATGCCAGGAAGTAAGAAAGCATTAGGTCATCTTTCAAAGTTTTTTTTTATCTTTACTTCCTTGTGGCCGTCATTTACTGCGAGATAAAAATTATCCATTTAAACTAAGAACTGACATTGAATATATAATTCGTAATAAAAAAGAACGTCATAAGTTAAAAAATATATACTTCTAGAATTAGTGGGTTTTTTTGCGAACAGATTCAAAACTAATTAAATTTCATGCAGGATTTTGTTTAGTACAATAAATAAAATCATAAAATACACTAATTTTACTACTATAAAGAAACTTACTTGAGTTGCTGCAAGAGGTAAGAAATATTCCTCGATTTGAAATTTTAAAAACTACCACAACCACAGTGAGGGAGAAAGACTTTCATCAGTTTAAAAGGTAATCCATAATACATCCGACTAGCCATATTTAAAGGATGAGATGTTTCATCCTAAAAACAGGACCCGCCAGACAAAAGTTTCTTTTTTTTGCCAGCTTCGACAGGACGAAGATGAATAACACAATATTATTGATATAAATTGATACGAGTTAACACTAAGCCCATTGCACACGCTTTGTAGAATTTCCGGGTGTAATCTTCAACCTTCGTCTACTTCTGTTCTGTGTCTATCCCGCCCTTGTATCGACGGCAGCTTCTAAGAGACATTTGATGCCGAGCACACACGTCAGATGTATGTATTCAATAAATACATAATCCAAGTTAATACGAATTAAAATCACAGTACTTCACATTTCGCAAAAAACGAATTAAAATACACGCGTACATAAAAACAAACTTTGTTTGAATTACAACGTATACCACTTCGAACGAAGACATCTAAAACGCATGCGCAACTGGGAGTGCTAGTGCCCCCTGGTGGTTATTGCGTCGGAAGAATCAAAAATTAAGACACGTTTAAAGCAATGAAGTGTCTTAAAATAAGACGTTTGCGGATATTTTAGACATTATTCTCAGTTCGTTTACACCATGGTCATAGTAAGACGCTTATGTATCTTAAATTAAGACATCTATAGTGTCTTAATTTTCAGATTAAGACACTTAAGTGTCTAAAATTCTTTTTCAGTCACATATGTGTCTAAATTTAAGACGCTTCTATTTGCAGTGTGTTGAGCTGCCTACATGGCAGACCATATGTTAATGAAAATAAGGATATCTGAGCCAATATGCCCTGTGGTTGTCAGCGCAGGTAGCACAAACGGTAAATCATTGACAATGTAAGTCAAAGGTTATGGACTCGAGTTCCGGCTCGGGCATTTTTTCGCTTAGTTGAAAAAAATATTTTGCGTGATAACTTTACCAATCAATATTGTTGAGTTAAAAATAACAATAAAAAACAGTTAGTTTATGTTTGGAGCAACAGTTTTTTATTGTCTTATGAATTCATGTGTTTAAAGACGACAAAAGAGATTTTTCGTTTTTATATTAATTCGTTGATAAAAAATTAAAAATAATGTATATTTTTGTATAATTTTCTTCCGTTACTGCATGGAAAGTTCCAAAAACATTAAAAAATACAATAATTAGAAAAAAAAATTACTAAATATCGTAAAATAAGTGCACATTTTTCTACAACCATAAAGTGCCCTCGTTTCTTGTATTAGTTAAGAAAGAACATTTGTGGGTGCGTGTACGTGTGCGCATGGATAGTCGTGTTGCATGCCTCCATAAATAAACGTATATCATGTCAAAATATTTCGTATGAGAAAGAATTTCTTATAAAAATGTTTCCTTTATAAATTTTAGATTTTGAAAATGGAATTTTGAAACGTGCTTAAAAAGGAGTTGCGAAGTTAGCTGACGCCTTAAGTGTTAATGCTTCTTTTAAAATGCCAGCGATAATATGAAATTCAGTATCTCATTATCATGTAATCAGGTTAACAAGTTCGGGTCCACAGACATATTAATAATACAAGGTTTTTCATTCGTGATATGCGGCGTAATGGAGAATACTCCCAATAATGACAATATTAATGTTCGCAAATCACACCTTAACAATTACGATTACATTCTGGCAAATTTCGGCAAGATGGAAGAGTTTCTGACACAGAATGCTGTACTTCATGAGACCATACTCCAAGTATATAGAATAACTCTAGCAAAATTGATGGCTTCCTCTGAATATTTTCGTATCGCTATGTAAAATATGATTATTAGTCTGCATTACATTAAAAATATATATACCTTGGAAACCATCAATATCTTCATTACTGAAAATCGTGTTAATATCCTTCTATGTAGAGTCAGCAAAAGGAAAAACATCTTGCGACAAGCATAGATATGAAAAACTTTTCAACACCTCCAGAAGAATGAAACGTAACTTCTTCACATAAAAAGGCAAAAGACTGAAAATATTCAGTTAAACTTAAAAATGCATACCAGAACTGGAAATGTAATTCCGGAGTTTATCGCTCATAGACAGTATTGTAAACAAAACTTTCCTAGGAAATGAATTATAATTGTTATGAACGTTATACTTTACAGTAAGCATCTTCTTGTGCACCCCAATAATGCATAAATGTTTAAATATTTAAGGCATTATGTAATATCATTAAAATATACTCCAAACACTTTCCTCTCGTAGACCATTATGAACCGAATAATTTGTATGACCCTGTAAATAAATTATAAATGACTTGCATTGTAGATTCTAAAGTATTTTTTAGCACACCTCATAAATGCATAATAATTTCATTATTTTTAGAATAGAGTAACATCATAAAATTACACCGCATACGATTCCCCCCTTTAGACCATCAATGTATCGAGAATCTATGAGTGTCCCCGTAAACAAACTATAAACGCTACACACTGCATTTTCAATAGAAATCATGTCACATTATAAATCAATAAAGTATGTAAATTGCATGACATGCGTGTGTATGCATGTAACTTGTAAAAAAAAAAAAAAAAAAAAAAAAAAAAAAAAAAATGCTTCATTTATTTACCATTATGTGCAAGAAGATTTTACCCATTTTTAGGTGCGTTCGTAATTATACAAATACGTAGCACTAATAGTCCTCACCTGGTCCACCTGTCCGCATATAACAACGAAAAAACTACTCAACCGAATGGTTTGAAATTTAACTCTTAAATGCCCGGTGTTGCTTTTCGGCAACATACCCAATTTAGGTTCTAAAATACTTTTAGAATACTATTGAAGCTATAATGCCTAATGTTGCCAATAAAATACGTTCTGAAAATATTATTAAATCGATTTTCAACATGCATATGGCAACACTTGTGCTGTTTAAGAATAAAGGTAGATTTATTTTTTCAATCGTTGATACATGTACTTTTTGTTTTATTTGGAAGCTTGCGAAATACCCTATTTTGTTCTGCAGTGAGCAAGTAAAATTTTTTTCTTATTATAGTTCCTAAAATTCTTGTGTGTTTAATATTATAGAATTTTATCAAGGGAAATTATTTTTTCAATTAAAGACCAGTATTTCCGATTAGTAACAAACTGTTTTTTAGCCGTAAACCATACTTAAAACAAAATATGATTGTTTTAAGTATTTTCCCCATGATTTATTAAAAAAATAAAAGCCGAAAAACATTATTATAATGATTTTTGAAAAGTCAGGCATTTAAGGGTTAATATATATTATCGTTGCAGAATTTTGTCGAGTTAAATTTTATGAAAATCAAATCAAAACTTAAAAAGAAATTAATAAAAGGTTTTTTCATTCTATTAAATTCTAACATAAGTAATAATTCAATGATATCACATGATAGGTAATTGTTCTAAGTTGCCATGGTGATTACGTCCTATTTAAGATGGATTCCTATTATTTCCGTATTAGTGATTTAATACACATAATCGTAATAAATTTTATATTCATGCTTTGTTGTATATGTACAACAGCTAATTACAGCAAGATCTGAATATTTACAAAACTAGTTATAGTACGAACGCACCTGATTTGCCACCTTTGATGTACATTTTCCGACATGGTATATTTAAAGAATCACTACAAAAAAACTCGAATAAAATAAATTGTTGCGTTTTGTCCCTTATAAAAAGGCTAAATGTCACTCCTATATGTGTGTATTCTTACAAATATAATTATTTCTTAAACTTTTAAAAAGTATAGATCTGCATAGAAATTTATTCCCATAAAAATGAACTCATGTCTTTCATTTCTTTTACTATGCATAATCTGGAGCAATAAAACTTTACGACTTTCTTTCACGACCTAAAATAAAATAAACATCTTTCAAATTAAATAATTTACTAATGTATCCTGTCCATGGATAGCTGAAACATTATTTAAAAGAGTTTTACAGTATTCTGGGATTAGAATGGAATTTTAGAAATTTTAAAAAGTTCACTATAATTCTAGATTCTTTAAGCTGGTGGTACCTCAATGATGTAGCTTATATATATATATATTATTTTTTTACTGAAATCCAAGAAAATTATACTAAAAAGAAAGATTCGAGGAAATTTGTGTTAATTTGTATTTACACTTTCTAACATAGTTTTAAATTATCTATTACTTTTATTCATCTGCGAGTCTGTGCATATTGTTTTTTTCAATGTTTATATGTCATATTAAAATTTAGCATGGCTTGTTCATTACAGAAAAGGAAATATATAGCACTTTTATTACATTTACAAGATACACGATAGAATCGCGATATACTTCGATCTGGAGAGATATTTTTTGAAATTCATTTGAGTGCTCTGATGCTGACTCAAACATAATGTAATTAATGTACCTTATGCGTACTAACATTTAAAAAAATATAATAGAGATTAAGTACTGTTTGATGGATTGGAAAGAATTGTCATTACATGAATTAAAGTAATTATGTATGTCAGAAATTAAATGAATATTTGTTTAAAATAACTAAAATCAGTCAAAAAATCATGTTTTAAACAATTTGTTTTCTAATCCAAATTTTGAATGTAGGTATGTAATTAATGTAATGAAATAGAAAAGCGAATCTGCTAAAGCAGAAAATTTCTTGAAAATAGTTCTGAACATTGAAGATTAATGACTTGCACTAGAATGTCAGAAAAAGCATAAAATAATGCTTACAAAAGTTAGTTTCTCTTATTAAAGTGCCTCAGTTGAAGTAATTAAGAAGCTAAATAAAACATGAATTATATTTTATCAAATTTAACATTACTCGGGTGAAAAATAAGTACAAAACTTTAATAGTGCAAACATATAATGAAACTCATGGAAGACTGTTAAAGCTTAAAGGTAAGCTATATTTAAGTTTTAATGCATTTTAAAATAATTACACGTTTGTCAGTGATTTCTGCTTCATTTGACATTTTTTAAATGTAATAGAAGTAAATGTTTTTTCTATGCATGCACACAGATAAAAGATAATTTGATAGTTCTGCTTCAAGTAAATTAATCTAATTGCAACCGCTTGTAACCTAAAATATTTGAATACCAATTACATGATACAAAAGAAAGAGATAAAAATATCCGTTACATGAAAGTTCATGTTTTCAATTTGTTGAAAGTGCATTTAATGATGAACAATTTTGATAACCACTCAGTTAATCTTGAAGTGCCTTTATAAATATTATTAATTACATTACGAAAAGAAAATAAAGTGATATCGATTGTTCCGGAATGTAAAATAACAACTATTTCTAAAAAAAAAAAAAAAAAAAAAAACATCAGGATAGGTGTTTCCAAACTTTCATACTGGCGAACCACTAAATCGATGGTAATAGTTTTGCCTTCTAACTAGGTAATGCAGCTGATGCTACCTGGGTTTGGTTTGCAGCTGGATGGTTGACGCACCTGCCCTTGGCCTTAAAAACTCGAAAATAAGTATAATGAAAAAATTATTATGTGATAAAATGTTCTAATAGCTTACTAAAAGCATGTATAACAAATAAGCTCAAGTTAATAAATCGGTATCTGAATTCCAATACTTAAAATTGCATGGTTATTAGTTTCCGCTAAAACAAGAGTTTCAGTCCGAGAACGAATTTTTATCCTTAGACAACAGCGAAAAGAAAATGAAATTATATCAAATGAAATTCTAAGCTATTAATACATGCACACATACAGAAGTGTTATTAATAAATTATTCTCATATAAACATGCATATCTACAGATATAATTATTTTTGCATATGCGTTAATGTGCATATTTTTTCAATAAAAGCAAAAGTATTATTTCATCATAATTAGAATTTTACAATAAAAAACTGGTGTATTAATATTAAATTTTAATAGAAATTAAAAAAAAAATGTATACGTTTTTAGACCTTCATACTATTCTGAAAATATTTCATTTATTATTGATGCTTCAACAAACAAGTAGTTGTTCAAATTCTAAATTGTGTTTGTAAAGTAATCAACTAAAGTACGTAATAGAAAAAAAATCCTTTAAGATATGAATATCTATAGTTTGATTGATTTTTTATATTTTTTTTTCTTTGGCGAAAAAGTAATGCAAACATGAAATGAATTATGAATAAATAAAAATAATAATTTCTTAGAGCTAGTTTGACATTCAAATCCAGTGCAACTTGCACTCTCAACTCAGTTTTACTGGTACATATATTATTTTATTGCAAGGAATGAATAGTTATGTTTATTCTATATTGTCATAAACACTTTTTGAATCGCCAAACAATGATAGCATGAATAATGTAACCAGGAAGGCGCCACGGGCTGAACATTGGTTCTTCATTAAAGGGACACAGTACCTTTTAAACTACTCTTTCAATTTTGAATAATACTGTAATATACTGTAATATGTGTAGTGACATTATATTTAATACTATAAAACAAATATAATTTTATATAATTAAAAACAAATCTTGTAGAACAGCCTATTTAACTAAAATTTAAATTAAAAAAAATATTTTTTTTTTAAATCCCCACTACTTTTTTAAATATAAATATTTTTGATTCAAAATTTTTTTCCATAATCTTAAAAACATACTACATAAAACTGTGCATGGATTTAACATTCCAGGGTATAGTTATTTTTTTGTTAAGACTTTCATTTATTTTTCCTTGATTTTTTACTATACAAAAGAGAAAAAGATTGATATTAAATATAATATCCCATACATCTAAAAATCCATGCACAGTTTTAAGTAGCATAATCTAAGGAATATGGAGAAAAAATTTGAAGCAAACATATTCATATTTAAAAAAAAAATAGTAGGGATTTAAAAAAATTACATTTTTTTAAAATTTAAATTTTAGTTAAATAGGCTGTTCTACAAGATTTTTTTTTTTTTTGAAATTACATGAAATTATATTTGATTTATAGTACCTAATATCTGTAGTGACATTATATTTAAGTATATTACAGTATTATTCAAAATCGAAAAAGTAGTTTTAAAGGTACTGTGGCTCCATAAGCGAACTCTCATGATATACAATTACGGATTGAACATGCAACGAAAATTCAACTGTTTTTTTACCTAAACCGAATGTTTAATGAAACTCAAATTTGAGACTAAACTCACCAAAAAATCAAACAAAAACCGGACATTCTGTCGAGCACTAAGGATTGTAATACTAAAATTGTACATAAATCGTCATATTTTATTGACAAACATGAGGACCATAATAACTATAAATATGCAAATTATCATAATATGCAAATTATCAGAATGTGCAAATTACTATAATGTGCAAATTATCATAAAAGCCTTTGAAAGGGCTGCTACAAACCATGACCGAAATACAAGCTTTACAGCCTTACACGTGCACAGTCGTTCTTGTGTTCTCTCAACTAACTCAATTTCTCAAAAACCTTCAAACTCCTTCTCAACGACATTTCACATATTTTATATATCACATTCACATATTTATGTATTGTTAAGGTTAATACCATTGGACTGTGTAATAATGTTGACCTTGATCTACCAATGTACTTACTTTTATTTTGCTTTACCTTACCCTTTGAAGGGTAAAGCACTTCTGTTACAAAAATATTTAAAAGATTGAACGACACCAAAATTTTCGAATAAATTTATTTGAAAGTAAGTAAAAAGCTTTTCCTCGCGTATAATATAAAATTTGAAAATTTACTCGAAAATTTCGGTGTGATTGTGGCACTTAGAAGTTAAAATAAATTAGTATAAATAACATCAATCGTCCTTCTAAAGGTTAAACGAATTAACATAACGCAACTTTTATTGTTGTGTTTTTAATTTTTCACGCAATAAGTAAAAATGAAGCTTTCAAGAAAATAAAATTATAATTAAAACCTAAGATTCTGTGTACTGGGGCATTTTACAGTGTTGAATATATACTCGTATTTTGTTTGGCTTGTCCAAGATAAAAATATCGAAACACCTTCTGCTCAAAAATTTTACATTTGTATAATGATAGTTGGTAAAAATAAGAGATGCAATTGACCAATAATATCTATAAATTTGACAGATTATTAGTGGCAATTTTGTGTATGACACCACAATCATTTCTTTAAGTTTGCATGCTGTAGATGTGATATTTATCGTATTATTGTATAAACGATACTTAGAAATAAAGCTTTAAAAAATGTAATTTAAAATTTTGTTTAAATGTATAGCCAATAAAATGTTTAAAAGGCTGGAAATTTGGGAAAAAATAAATTCAAAAACTCCAGTCTTACATCAAAAATATGTACATTCTCCTTTTCATTTTAATTTCCAATGTTTCCTAACTTATTACGGTAAAAGGCCTTAAATAAAAACTAAATCGACCGTTAAAGATGAACTTTTCATTAAATAATATGAAAGTAAAACTAAATAACTACATACTAATAACCCACAGAATACACTTCGAATTCGTTTCAGATATAATTTACTATTTTAGCAACAAAGCTAAATAATAAATAAAAATAAAAATTTTCATGCTTCGTATCTGAAAGATGCAAAAGTTACATATTTAATACACTTTATTTTAATTATACGTTTTCTTTGTTATATGTATATATATATATATATACATATATATATATTAATTTTAGTTCCTTAGTTACTTTAAACTATGTATGGTGATGCAATTAAGATAAAATGAGCACTGAAAACTAATTATTACAATAAAGTTTCTAATGGATCATTTTTTAAACACTGTAACCTTCTTTATACTGTGTGAAAGTGAAAACATTTCCAAGTTAGTATTTTAAACAAACTAACTTAGTATCAACTTACTGTCAAGTTTTCTTAATCTCTTTAACATACTTGTACTACACATATAAAGTAAAAGTTAAGCGAGTTTCGGAAAATTATAATTATGTATCGCTCAATTTTAGTCATTTTATATATAGGAATTTGATTTATGTGATAGTGCAAGAGTAAAAGATTTTTAATAATTATGTCACAAACTGTAGAATCTTGTGGCTTAATCCGTTCCATTTGCATAAAATAATAAATTAAATTAACTATTGCAGGCCCATAATTTATATAATATTGCTAAAGCTTTTCCAATTACAAGTTCCGATGTAGAAGCAATTTAAAAATTTATCTTTCAAAACTAGCTTTTAGAGATCTTTATCTTTATTTTTATATTTTTCTTTATCTTTAATATAAGCAAATTGCATTAAATTTTTACGCCATTTAAATAAAAAAAATCACCAGCTCGAAATAGAGAAATATTCATTAGACGTTAATATTTAAAAAAAATATTTTTCTTTCAAAAATTATATTGATCAAATAGAAGTCGGTAACAAAAAACATTTCATGTATTATAATATTCTAATTTAACAATAGTTATTACTTATCTTTACAAAACAAATAATTGTATAAAATTTCATTAGTTTCAATTGATTAGTAATAATGTCGACAGTTAATGGTATAGCTACGCTTTTTTCTGGATGCCGCGTACACATAGAAGCTATACCAAACCTCAAACGTTTCCTAAGACCTAATTTTTCAGTATTTGGTTTCTTCGGTAAATTTCGTGTTCGAATAGCAAACGCAAAGTCATTGGGTCAAGATTTTCATGAACTATGCATGCTTAAAATTTCAAGCTCCTAATGTTAAATTAATTTATACTTGTTCCAAAACATATGTCAACGAGCATTGTATTTTAACAATAACTGAAACTATTTGGTGTAATAAACTGTAATTGTGAATTCGCATGTTTGATGCCTTTAGATAACGATTACTATTAAACAAATTCATAGGCTACAATTCATAGTTGTTTTCGAAAATTAATTTTGTCATTTTAATAGTAACTGCGTAACGAATTTCTTATATAGGGCACAAAATGAAGAATATAATTGTTTGAGCATAATGTTATAGTTATCATGTAGAAATCTCTATCATGTAGAGCTCTAAAAATCCAAAATAGCCTTAATTGACAAACTATTAATAGAGTATACCAGTTTATTGCTACGTAAAATGCATTGTAATTTCTATAAATATTATGCTGGAAACAATTTTACATATTATTCATGTTTATTTCAAATTATTTAGAAGAAAATGCGCATTTGAATGAAGTGAATTCGACCACTTATAATGAAACAGCTCAATCAAGCTCATACACTTGCATGAAATACGATTAATAGCGCTTATAAATCAAAGACCTGCAAAGCTGTTACAAAACCGTTAGGAGCGTAATTAGAAATCATATAAAAGATATTCCTAAATTAATAATGGTAAAGTATAGCTTTCTACATTTTCTAAGAAACTTTAAATCTTAATTAATCATCCGAAACCATTACCGGTAGCTTATATAACTTCAGACTTTCTGAGGTATTTAATTGTATTTGTAATCAATATAAGGGATTACAATATTTCATTTATATAATCGTTCTCAGTTGATAAGAAATTACCTCTTGTCCAAATAATTAATAGGGAAATTATGGAAATATTAACCCCTGAATTTTCATATTTTGAGAATTTATAATGTAATATATTTCATCTACAAAAATTATATTTTCATAAAATATGTGCTAAATACTTTATATTATAGTTTTATTCTCTGAACTAAAAGCTCAAAGCTCAACATTTCATTTGTTATAGATTACTTATTACCATCGTTAGATCTTAGTTCAGTTTTATTGGATATTCAGATTATGTGCATGAACTAGTTGGATGTGCCAATCCCAAAACTTTCTTCTATCTCACATATTTTAATATTTAAAAATGTTGTTACAAATGTCAATATTTCATTTTTATTAGTTCAATAATATATCAGCTTTGACTTTTATCTTACATTTCTGCTTCAGACAATTAAACGGAGTAAAAACGAGTTAATCTAGATCAGGATGTTTATTAAAATCAATTGTTTTCCATTATTCTGTTGTATATCAGCTGTTCGCGAATAGTTGGCATATCCGGATGGGAAGTTCCCTTCGCATCATAAGCCGCCGGTGTTGACACTTACGAACGCTACCAACGGTAGACACCTACGAACGCTGTAGACACCTACGTCGGTGTTACACTACGAAAAATTAAGAAAATTACACAAAAATCGCTGTTATAGTGCACATTTCGGTGGAATATTTCCAAATTCAGGGAGGATCTTCTTGCCATGGACAAAAACATACATAAAAAATGGTTCTATTCTATGCATAACTTCATACACATTTCGATAGTAGAATATTGAAAACGGCACAAAAAAGTGCTATTACAGCGCCCCCTTTCGGAGATTGCTATTACAGCGCTCCCTTCCGGAGGATTTTTTTCAAATTCTAAGAGGATCTTCCTGCCATGGCTAAAAACATACACACAAAATTTGGTTCAATTCTATCCATAACTTCGTGCAATTTCCGATGGTACATTATTCAAAATGGCACAAAAATCACTATTACAGTGCCTCCTTCCGGCGGATTTTTTCCTAATTAAGGGACGACCTGCTTGCCATAGCCAAAAACCAAACAAAAAAAATGGTTCAATCCTATGCATAACTTCCACTCTTTTTGATGGTATAATGGCAACACACGGACACACGGGCAGACAGACATTTTCTGTAAATATGTTTTTGGGGATCTCTGACCCCTAAAATGTCTAAATCTGTCAAAACCGGAAGTGGAAGACAATTTCGATTGCAATACTTTCTTCTATTGAAGATAGAAGGAAGTAAAAAGGAAAAACTTATGAACATGATTCTATTTAGATACTTAAATGTATAAAATTAAAATATCTGTACCATAATAGACGTATTAACAATACTTGTATAAATTATGGTGCTTCATGAAAGTTAATTTTTTTATCTAGAACATTAGCACTAAAATAAACAGTTAAATGCATTTTTGTGAACGATTTCAACTTTGATATACCCGCGATGCAATGTATTTTTTTATGAAACAATAATACAAAGAAGGTTCCTTCTATATACATATTTGTTATTTAATAATAACTCGTAAAGTAACGTAAATAGTAATGAAAATAACTCGATATAAATGTAAAATATGTATTTTAGTGAAAGTTTGATTTATACAAAATGTGCCAAGTAGAGCTTTGTTTGGACACGAATACTACTGGTTCAAACACATTTCTTGTTGTGATCACACTTTAGAGAAAGAAAAGAACCGACCTTTCACCGGAAAAAAGTCCTTAACCAGTGATCTCAGGATCAGTTGGCAACAAAAAGCCAAGCCATTTACTCTTGGCTAATAACTCGCTTTGTGTTGTTCAAGTGAGATAAGAACGCTACACGTTGCATCCTCAGTGAGGAAGACGTCTTGTCATCGTTAGACAAGCGATATGCATTCGTGAGTCATGCTGTCGTACGCATGTGTCATGCGCAGGATGACAGGCTTTTTGGTGTGAGCACTTGCTAGTCTTTGCTTTCAGGAGATTTATTTGGTACTGACATCGGTTGGTTATGAGATGATATGATTGTTGTTGAAGATTGTGTGTTTGTTCGGGTGACCAATGAATCTAGAGTGGATTGGCGACGTTGGGAATAGAACCAGAGATCTCATGATCAGAAGGCAAGAGCGTTAGCGTCGAGCATAAGGCAAAGCCAGTTATTCAAAGCTAGTAACTCAGGTTATATTGTTCATGTGAGATGAGATTACTTCATATTCATTCTTCGAAATGTTATGGACAAAATAACAGACGGCTCTGGAGTGTGTTTCGGATTGAATTAAAGGATTTTAAGCAAGGTTTCCTTTAATGTATAGTTTTTTATTATATTATATTATCATGTCTAATAATCCCATGTATGAATTCTTTTTAAATGAGAAAAATATTTTCTTTTAAAAAAAAGGTTTACAATAGCTTATAGCAAACACATGGTTTTGAACTTTCAAAAATCTCACATTTATTACAAAATTACAAAACGAAACTTTACAAGCAACAGCTATTAAATAGTTGTTGCAAAAATTCATGGTTGAAATCACAATAGAAATTTAAGAAAACAATATTGATCATACACTTAATTAGATTCAATAGCGGCAATTCTTTAAGAGAATCTTCTCTCTCGTCGGATAAAAAATATTCCGTTAAAAACAGATAGAGAGAAATCCGTAATTATTGACACCTGACACGTAACTGACACTTCTGAAAACATGTAACCGAAATAAAGATTTTTTTTTTTTTTTTTTTTTTTTTTTTTGTAAAATTCTGAAAAGTAATGCCCTTTAAATAGTTCTACTTATCTTAAACTCTTATAAACTTAGAATCAGTTATTGGTTTTAAAAAATAAGGATGATGTAGTTACTGAGGTTATTGACCATATTTCTGAAGAAAAAAAGTCATTTTAAATTATAAAAGTATAATTTTTCAAAAGTTTGTAAACAGTAATTTTTTAATGCATCTTTTTTCTATACTTTGAAAATCAAAGATAAGTAACAAATAGGTTGAAAACATAGACTTCTCATATAACTTCTTATCTTTACTCTGAGGTTGAAAACGTTTTAATAATGACTTGAACAAGAAAGAATCCTTAAGGTTTCAGTTACGAGGGGTTTAATTATATTTGAACAGAACGCTCTCGTACGCATGTGTCATGCCTGGAATGACAAGTTTGAGGTGTGAACATTTCCCAGGCTTTGCTTGCAGAAGATTTATTTGATACTGGTTATAGTGTTGTTGATTGATATAATTGGATATGATGATAGATGATATGATTGTTGTAGAAGGATGCGTGTTTCTTCGGGTCACCAATGAATGTAGATTGGATTGGCGCCTTTGGGAATTGAACAAGGGATCTCACGATCTGTAGGTGAGAGCGTTAGCTTCGAGAAAATGACAAAGCTAGTTACTCTAAGCTAGTAACTCGCGTTATATTGTACAAGTGATATGATATCGCTTCACATAAATTTTTCGTAAAGTTATCGACAAACTAACAGACAGCTTTGGAGTAAAACGCCCTGTGTTTCGGATTGAATAACAGGATTTTGAGCATGGTTTCTGTACATGCATAGTTTTTCATTATCGTAAATAATCACGCTTAAAAATCCTATGTAAGAATTCCTTTTAAATGAGGGAAAATATTTTCCTTTTAAAAAGGACTTAAAATAGCTTATAGCAAACACATGATTTTGAACTTTGAAACCCGTAGTTATTGACACCTAACACGTAACTTACACTTCGGAATAAATGAAACACAAATAAGGATTTTCATATAAAATTCTGAAAAATAATGCCCTTTAAATACTTTAACCTGACATAAACTGTTATAAACTTTGCATCAGTTAAAAAGTGCTTTTTACCCCCTCACTGACAAGCCCGTGTTAATACGTTCACTAAGCTCCATGTTTCACTGCAATGCAAGCAATATTTAAAGTAATATAATTCTATTGATTTAATGTATTTTTAATACATTGAACAATGATTAATACTTCCAAGGATTGCATTCATATTCGTTAAAAGTTTTTTTATAAAATGTTCAAAGAATCATTTTTTTTTAGCATTTAAAACAAAATACAGAGAAAACAACATTACAATTTTGCCCTTTTCCAAGACAGTCGGATGGTTAAAATAAGGATTGTCTCAGAGTTACCGAAGTTATTGACCATATATCTGAAAAAAAATCTTAAGTAATAAAAGTAAAATTTTTCAAAAGTTCGTAAACAAAAAATTTTAATGTGCCTTTACTATACTTTCAAAACCAAAGATAAATATCAGTGAGGTTTAAAAGATTTTAATAATGATTTGAACAAGAAATAAATCTTAAGGTTTCATTTAGGAGGGCTTTCACCCTATTTAAACAGAACCTATGAAAAGCACTGGTTCTGCCATCTATTGTATTTTCCAATAATTAAAGAATTTCATATTAGGTTTAAATATGTTAAACAAGTAAAAATAATATATGTACATTCCTATCTATGTATGTTCAATAAAGCTTCGAGTACACATCTCGTGACAAATGAGACAAAAGTATACGGTATTAATAACTTAGAGATACCCTGTGTAGATATAATACCTTTTAAATTCTATATAATTGTCATGAAGATGTACATAATTAAATAAACAATAGTGTGAAAAATTGTGTAAATCTAACGAATAACTAAAAATTTCATAAATGTTCTAAAAGATATATATCATTTTATTAAAACTTTACTGAAGGTGTTTAAAAGTTATATTTTATATACAAAACCATATTTTCATATAAATCGAGCGCTTTTGAGCGAAAACTTGCTCATCATCAGAGTTTACAGATAAGGAAGTGTTTACTCGAAAGCTCTCAGTTTATATGAAAATTCAGTTCTGTATATAAAGTATATCTTTTAAATAAACCCTGATGGTGAGCAAGTTTTCCTGGAAAACGATCGGTTTATACTGAAATACAGTTTGGTATATAAGGTATATCTTAAAAAAAACTCTGATGATCAACAAGTCCTTGTTCGAAAGTACACGGTTTATATTAGAATGCAGTTTTGTATATGAAGTATATCTTTTAAACAGACCCTGGTGATGAGAAATTGTTTGATCAAAAGTGCTCGGTTTATATGAAAATACAGTTTTGCATATAAAGTATATCTTTTAAACAGACTCTGATGATGAGCAAGTATTTGCTCGAAAGCGCTCGGTTTATGGAAAATGCAGTTTGGCATATAAAGTATAGCTTTTTATCAAACACTGATTATGAGAAAATGTTTGCTTGAAAGCATTCAGTTTATATGAAAATACAGTTTTGCATATAAAGAACATCCTTAAAACATCTTCAGTAAATATTTTATTAAATGATACATATGTTTTTAGAGCATTTATGTTATTTTAGTTATTTGATTGTATTATAAGCTGAATCCGGATTCTAGGAGTGTGTTTTTTTTATCAAATCTAATGGGTTTTTTTTTGTCTTGTTTTTTACAAAATTTTACAATTTAGTAGTACTAGTTACAAATTTTACTACTTTAAATATGCAGAAGAAAGATACTTTTAGAGAACTTAAAACAGGATATTAGAGCCTACAAGCAAATACTCCTATGTAATCCCCTTGAATATGTAATAAACGCATAGCATTGAAAATGTTACATAACAGTCATAAACGGTATATTTATAATTCTCTTCCAGACAAAAGGCCTATTGAAATGTTCTCCTACTTAGATGAATACACATAAGCGGCATCTTCATGCAAATAGGATACGCTGTAAACTGAGGAATGTAATTTTCGTCGGCTTTAGAAACTTTTCTGGTGATTAGAGCAGAACAGTTATAGAGAATAAATCTTGTCGATTGCACAGTTTAATTCAGTACTAAAGATTTGAAGATTAGTTTCAAAATTCAAAGGAAGATGTTAAGAATAATTAATTGGTAGACATTCATTTATTTATGTTAACGTGAGTAGTGATAATTTCTTTTCTTGTTTCTAAACTATCTTGAAGATTTAAATGTTACAAATGTTTTAGTTTCTAATAGATAAATAATTATATATTTTTTGGGTTATTAAATATTTAGTTTTTATGAAAAACTTTTGTGCGTACAAATTCATTTATATATGTACGCAGACTTGCACATATACATTCACGGTAGCGCACAAGATCTATACATACATATCCAGGGTTGTGCAAAATTTTAGATTGATGATTGAAAACTAACAATTAATTTTTTATCATGACTCTAAAGATTGACCGATTAAACTTAGTTTCAATCCAACTCATAGACTAACGATCAGTGATCATTTTAATGTAATCAATGATTTGTTTACGATGAAATCAATTCAATCTTGCTTTTACATTGGACTTTCTTTTTCAGTTTGTTGAGAGTTTTTTTTTATGATATAAGCATAATTCAGTATATTACCGTAATCTAGTACGTTTAGCGTAATTTAGTATGTTTATTAAACGCAATTTGCAGCTTCAAATCAGTTATCTGATACAGAATCCCCCTCCTTCCTTCAATTCTTTAAACTGCTTAAAAATTTTCTAAAAGTATGTGAATGTGCACTGTAAAAATATTTGTAAGTTTAATAAATAATATTTAAGAATGATTTCTTTATATTTAATAAGATTAAAATTCCAAAAAGAAAATAAAAGGATATATCTTTTTTTGTTGTTGTTTCAAAGTTTAATTTAGTTGCAATTAAGAGAAATACACTTAGAACACAAATCTTGAGATTTTATTTTTAGTCATTAACAGTGTTTAATTCAGACACTTTTCTCCGGGAGGTATTTCTGTGGCTCCGGGGGGGGGGGGGATTGCACGTTTTGACCAGTGTAAATACAAAATCTCAAATCTTTCGGGAGAGGACATGTGATTGTTCCCGGCGGGGGTGCCACCCCTGTGTTCAACATTGGTCATTAAGTATGGTTAAAAGTATTTTTTCTGTTAGGAGTCACTATTCTAGAAACGTATAAAAAAGTTGAGTTGAATCTTTACTATTTTTAACTTAAAAACTACTGCCATTCGAGAAAACACAACAAAAAAATATTTTTATGAAATTTTCTTATATTCCCCTTTAAAAGGCGCTTTTTCTCCAGCAGCTTTTTATATTTTAATTTTAAAAAATGCAATGCGCATATATTTTTGTCTCAAAAGCAGCAAGCGTGTATAATTTCAAATTTGTATCCTTAACAGTTCCATAAAAATCGTAATTTTAAACATTTTTTGAAAGCTTTTTGCCATTCATTTCAATCTTTTAAATATCTAAACGTTTTAACTGTTCTGTGAGACTAGTCTTAAAAGTGTCATCCATGTCATATCTAAATTTTCTATTCTTAACAATTCCATTGAAATCTTAATTTAGAAAACTTTTTGCTGATTTCACCGTTTTAATGTTCGAACTTTTTAGAAACGATTCTCATGTAGCATTTAAAACTTTTAAGTAATTATCATCATGCAAATTTCAAGTTTCCCTCCCCATCAATATCACAAAATCACAAATTCAGAACATGTTCGCTTCTGCATCCATTAGAGGTTGTGGCACCGACATAAAGTATAGTCTATGATGGAGCAGGGACTATCACCATCGATTTGTGACTATCAAATGATTGATAATATTGCTCTTATTTTCCTAAAATAATTATAAAAAACATATCAGTTTTATTAAAAGGGTTTCACTTGTTCCTAATCCCCCAAGTAATTTAAACATATGGATTTCGGTTTATATGAATAATTTTGTGTGATTCTGTATAATATCCAATAAGGAAAATCGTATGGTGACTCTTAAAAAGAATTTTGTAGCAATGAAAGCGAATTTAAGAAAGAAAACAGGGCGGTCATATGTAATTTTCGCCTATGTAGTTAATGATTAAATTAATCTAGATTGAATTCATGCATATTGAATGAATCATTAAAAAACTTTTTAAAGAGCAATTACTTTTTCAATTACAATCATGATAAACTGAATTAGGAGTAAATTTTGTATGACTGAATATTTAATCGACAAATCAACCGATTAAATGAGTAATCAATTACTGCCAACCCTGTACATATCCATATATATATGTGTGTGTGTGTGCTTTAAGATCTTTGTCTAGTTTTCTGTGTTTATCATTTATTTTTTGCTTATCTTAATAGATTTCAAAAGTGCAATATTGTCACTTTTAGGCCTTACGCCGACACTATTCAACTAATTTTCTTTACTGTGTTTATGATGACGCTCTAAAAAATCCGCAACACATTTAGAATGTTCTAATTTTGTATTTTTACTCTCCATTTTTTATTAACTTTTTATTTTTTTCATTTATTTTAACAAATGTGATTCCAATTTAATTATATGTATATACAGGATGTCCACGTTGAACCAGACCGACCTTTATTTTCGCAATAAATTGGTCCTAGATGAATACTTCCAATTACAAAAATGGTTTAAATAAGTAAAGAATTATTTTTAAAGTGATCTGGGTCAAGAAAAACATGTATTAAAAAATACGGAATTTAAATTTTTATACGGTCCCCGGGTACTATAAGTGATATTTAGTAAAAATTTACTGTGACACTAACAAGTAAGACAAGAAAGTCCCATTCATCTAATATAAAATTTGACCGAGTTATGAAACTTTCAAATGCATGATTTATACCACTTTTTTGCGTTTCAAAACAGATGATTTCGGCCATGCTTTCAGGGGCCGTATATAAAGTACTTAAACTTATTTCAAGGTATCTGCGCTTTCAAAGAAGTCGAACAACTATTAAGATTTATTAAAAAGCAGTAAACCAACGTTTAAAATGCACAAATAATGGATGAAAAGCAGCAAACAGCTGTTTCGAATCTACAGCGAGATTCTTCTTCAGTGCAAGATAGGGAAAAAGGAACAGCGTGCTAGAAAAAGCAAGGCTGAGCAAAATGATAGACAGAGACGCGCTGCCTTATATACCCTATGCGGGTATCGAAAGCGCCAGAAACAACCAATGAGAGAGAAGCAGTGGAAACGACTGGGTGGACAAGTAGCGACATCTACCGGAGAAGGAGAGAAAAAGAAACCAAAAAAGAGGAAATTAAATTAATGCTTTCCAAATACTTGGAAAATCTGGAGTACTAGATAAGTCATTGACTAAAGAGTGAGAATTTTTAATGATGTGGTAAGCTTCCCAAAAATCAAGATCAAGGTTAGAAGAACATTTTTGGATAATGGTGGCTGAGGAAAAATCGTTAACGTTGGTTTACTGCTTTTTAATATTCCTGCACAAAGGCTATAATTGCTATTTTAATATTAAGATTTAGTTAACTTTTATTAGTTATGTTTCAGATTAGTTAAAATAATTGTATTTTAACCCAGGAACAGTCGCATGGGGTGTGACATACCACGGGTGCTTATGCTTATGTTTTTTAAAACTGTCACCACTATTTTTTCAAAAAGTATTCGTCAACTTAACTTATTTCAGAATTTATAGACTTTCTACGGTTACGATTACTATTTGTATTTATTGGAAACAAAGTAAAAACCATTCACACTCTGGGCATGCGTGACTTCCCCCGGGTTAACATATGTTTTATTTTGAAAATATTTGAGTCTATGATTTTTTTTAACAAAAATAAAGTTATTTTCATAAGGTTTTATTTAACTTGCAACGATCGTCTTTCCAGTTTAAAATTTATACTTGAACTCACTTTCAAATGTCCGATCGAAGTTAAATGTTACATACTGACTTAAATCCGATAACAATGTAATATTATTATGATTTTTGACGGTTACCATCTTATACATACTTATATTAGAGGATAACACAAAATAACAAATCGGATAGATTACCGTCAACAAATTAAAAAAAAAGAGTTTTAGAATAGATAACATAAACCTGCGATGATTTTGTTTTTCAAATTTTATAATTACATTTTATGTATTTTTTTAAAGCTGAATAAAAAAATTACCTTCACTTCTAACCATCATGTCAGAATTTTTCGCAAATCGTAAAGTTCAAGATTAAAAAAATAGCGAAGATTCTGATACGATAAAATAGATGCAAGACATTTTTATTCAGTTTAATTTTATGTAATTCAATAATGTTTTGGCTTATACTGAGTTTCTTACAACTAAACAGTTCAGGAGTACGATGAGATTGGGAGGCGAAGGGGGATCAATTTTAACTTTGAGATTTTTAACTTTGAAATTTGCGATTTGAGAAAAATCCTGACGTGATGGTTTAAAGTGAAGATATTTTCGGATTCAGCGCTAAAAAATACATAAGAATTAATTTTCAAAAGCTAAAAAACATCGTAGAATAACGGGATTTTGTTTTGTCTTACCTGTCAGTGTAACAGGAAAATTTAACTAAATATAACTTCTAGGAACGGGGGACCGTATAAAAATTTAAATTTCGTAATTTTTTAATAAATGTTTATCTTGACCCAAATAGCTTTAAAAATAATTCTTTACCTTATTTAAACTATTTTTGCAATTGGAAGTATGCATCTAGGACCAACGGTTGCGAAAATGAAGGTCGGTCAGGTTATACGTAGACACCCTATATATATATATAGGTCAAAAAATAATTTTTTTTTTGCATTTATTCCTGTGTCTCATCAGACAATTTAATAAATATTGGAATATTTAATAAATTTTCATAGATGTGATTCCAATTTAATTATATACATATATATGTAAATATTTCTTTTGCATTTATTTTTGTAGTGCATCACAAAATTTAATAAATATGAGAAAATTTAACAAATTTACACAAATGTGACTTAATTAAAATTTTATATCTATACATGCACATAAAGGACAATGAAATATTTTTATTACCTATTTCTGTTCCTCATCAGAAAATTAAAAAAAAATATATTGTTTTAAAAATTGTGAAAGTTCAAAGTAATTGTTAATATCTCTGTTTTTTCATAGTACCGTGGAAATAAAAACGAACTTTTCAAGAGTAGATAAACTGGGAGACAACTACAGATTTTAATGCTGAAAAAACCGTAACAAGGTACTCTACCTGAACGTTAGCGTACCTAAAACTTCATCTGTTAAACATGACAAATAAAATTTAATTATTGTAGATTAAAAAAGAACTTGACACGTTTTAGGTGCTAAGAATAGTTATTACACCCCTCCCCCCCCCACACACATATATGTATATATATATCCAATATAATATCATGACGTTACTGTTTAGTTGTTATACACTATATGGCCAAAGGTGACCGGTCATTTGCTATTTTAGACGTTTTGTTAAATATCTAGGAAAATACACGAGGAATTAACCTGAAACTGCAGGTATGTAAACAGTATAGTATAGGTCATAAATTTCCGCGAAGATTTTTTCCCGAAACTCCATAGGGGGCCGTCAACAAATTGAAAAAAAAAACCCGAATATCTTTTGGATAACCCTGTAAAAACCAATGTAGCAAATGCGTTCAAACTCGAGATTATTAATAAGTGGCTTACTGTAATATACTGTGTTCATTTGTATGAGGATAGCATGTATACTCGTAGAGAAATTAAGGTTTTTATAAAAACAGTCCCAAATTTCGCCAAGGTCTTTGCATATAATTTGCAGAGTTCTTAATATAATAAAAAGTTGTCTTCAGAAAATATGAAGAACATTGTACACAATACTCTGCCGTCAGAATTAAAAAAAATAAAAATTGGATGAAAAATGAGCAAGTTTACTATAAAATGTTTCACTGGCATGCGCGAATGCAATCAAAATATAATGCTCATAATGTGTTAGCTAAATGTATAGAGCAACTTTTGTAAAAGTCTCAAAAACATAGTTTAAAAAGTCTGATAATAATCGTTTATAGAATAAGCTCAAAATCCGTTGTTCCCAAAATGAAATTTTGCCAAGTTTTTTGCTTATAATTTGCATAGTGCTTAATATAAAAAAGGTTGTTTTCAGAAAATATGACAAATAACATTGTACATAATACCTTCCAATCAGAATTAAAAAATAATAAAAATTGAATGAAAAATGAGCAGATTTACTAAAAAATATTTCACTGTGCATGTGCGATTGCAATCAAAATATAATATGCATAATGTATTAGCTAAGTACATAGAGCAACTTTTGTCAATGTCTGAAAATCATAGCTTGAAAATTCTGAAAATAATTCGTCGATAGAATAAGCTCGAAATCCCTTGTGCACAAAAACAAGCAAAAACATCAGGGGTTGTATCAAAATATAGTAGCATGTGCAATATTGTGTACGCTATCTTGGCACTAATCAACAGATATTTGATACAACCCCTGATCTTTTTGCTTGTTTTTGGAAGCAACGGATTTCGAGCTTATTCTATCGACGATTATTTTCAGAATTTTCAAGCTATGATTTTGAGACTTTTGCAAAAGTTGCTCTACATACTTAGCTAATATTTTTATGCACATTTAATGCACATTATATTTTTATTGCATTCGCGCATGCGCAGTAAACCCTTTTTATAGTAAACCTGCTCATTATCTACCAATTTTTATTATTTTTTAATTCTGATTGCAAAGTGTTGTGTACAATATTGTTTGTCATACTTTCTGAAAAGAAAATTTTTTTATATTAAGAACTCTGCAAATTATAAGCAAAAAACTTGGCGAAATTTGGGACTGTTTTTACAAAAACCTTCATTTCTCTACGAGTATACATGCTATCCTCATAAAAATGAACACAGTGTATTACAATAAGCCACTTCTTAACAATCTCGAGTTTGAACGCTTTTGCTACATTAGTTTTTACAGGGTCATCCAAAAGATATTCGTTCTTTTTCAATCTGTTGACGATCCCCTATGGGATTTCGGGAAAAAATCTTCGCGGAAATATATGACCTATACTATACTGTTTACACACCTGCAGTTTCAGATTAATGCCTCATGTATTGTTCTAGATATTTAACAAAACGTCTAAAATCGCAAGTGACCGGTCACCTTTGGCCATATAGTGTATTTAATAATACAGGGCAGCACTATCTAATTCATCATATTCACACTGTTCTAGTTCTACTTAGCTGATTAAGTAGTTTTATACTTATATTGCTTGTAGCAACATGTGCAAATCCTCACTAGATCTTTTTGAAATTTGCTGTGTCTTAGCTGACTTGGATACTTGTACAGGAGGTAAATACTTTCTTTAATCCCTTTATTTTGATCTCTAGTTATGTTTGGCATTTTGTTTGGTTTTATTATATACGACAGCCCAGATATTGCATATTTAGCTTTTTATGACTCATGCAATGATGAATGTGCATGTTTGTTTGTGAAATTTAATGTAATTTGGGTCTGAGTATTCAGCCTTGGTTCAGCAAATATTTCATTTATTGCAATACTTTGCAATATTTCTATGATATTTAGTTTTTTTTGTCTTTACATATTGTTATTTCACTTAGGATAATTTGCTTTGTTTTGTAATGGTTATATATATATATATATATATATATAACTATTACAAAACAAAGCAAATTATCTGTTTATATATATCTGTATGTATATACCGGGTGAGCCAAAAGTTCGTGTAAAATTTAAAAACTCATAAAAAAGATAGAAATTTTGATGAAAGAGTACGATATGCAAGAAAGGGCTCACAAGGTAGTCGGAATTTTTTAGCAGAAAAAAAGGTTAAAAAATGACATGTAGAGAGCGCTGACGACCCGAAACACAATGAACATGACAAAAATAGTGTCGCTGAATGTTCTGGAGATCATGTTGAACATTTGTTATTGAAAGAACAAATGAATGGAGCTTATTGTTGTCATGTTCATTATATTTCGGTCGTCAGCCCCCTCTACATGTGATTTTTTTAATTTTCTTTTTCTTGTTGTTGCTAAAAAAAAATTCCGACTACCTTGGGGCCCTTTCTTGCAAACTACACTCCTTTATCATAATTTCTTCCATTTTTAAGAGTTTTTAAATTTTTAACGAACTTTTGGCTCACCCGGTATATATTGTGTATTCTGGGAGGAAACGGAAATACAATTACTTTGCATAAACTACATAAACATTGTGTAAACTGAATAAACTTTGCATAGCTATTACTTTGCAGTGCCTCACCATTCAACTTTTGGAAAAAATTAGCTATTTGATTTCAGATAATATTTTTCAGTCGTTTTATTTACAGACGCCTCCAAACCTGGAATCCAAACCACAGTTATTTTATGGTCACCCTGCATTAACATCCACATTTAAGATATATATTCCTAAATAATATCGAATAGGCATGAAGAACTGTTCAGTTCAAAATAGTAACATAGTTGGCAATTAAACATTTGCTTAACCATTTATATCCCAAATAATGAATTCATGAAAATTTCAAATTCTAAAGTAATTTTCGTGAATTTTTGAAAAACACTGTTAGAAGATTTACACAATCATTTAATAAATTTTAGAACGATTCTGCCAATTAAAATTAATAAGTTTAATTTTAATTTATAAGGATTTGGGGCAATATTTATAACTCCACTCAAATCTTTTAATTAAAATATTTTTTTAGTATTTTATAGAACTAGGAAATGCACAAATATAATGCTCTAATAATAGAAATATAGAAATAGTGGAGAACTGCAACTTTTAATTCACAATATTCTAACGTCGAGAAAGGTGAAGAGATGAAAATGAAAGAAAATAATTTTTTTATTAATAATTCATTCTAAACTGTATTACAACTAATCGATGTATTAAATTAATTTTATAACAATTTTTTTTTTTTACTGGAAGTTTAAAATACCGTCCGGGCATAAAGGGTTAATCAGAACTTAGAATTCCCAAGGAATATCCCTGCTACATATTATCTTTTTCTGAACAAAATATTTTATTTAGAGATTGGAATTTCATAAAGTAAATTATATATATTATTTGATATAATAAAAATTAGTAATCATATCAAATAATAGTAAAAAAAATATTTTAATAGTAAAAAGGTCTATTTTAAGAAGAACTTAAAGTTCAATTTAACCTTTTCAGGAACAAAGTACTTCTTTTACTACAATCTTGAAATGATTAATTGACCCCAGTTTTTACAAAGCAATTTCTTTTAAAATTAATAAATACTTTATTTCTCGTACATTATAAAAGAAAAATTTTATATACAAGATTTTGGTGTGAATGTGGCATTTAGGTATAAAAATTAACTGGGATATATTAAATCCCACCGCCCTTCAAAGGGTTAAATCTGTTTCTTTTTTTATATTTCAACTATATTTAAACAATCATGTGTTTAAAACTGTCTACTTATTATTTGAAAAATGTTAATTTATGATTCTTTATTTATTTTCGTATTATTTAAAAATCTCTCTTTAGTTAAAGTTTTAACTAATAGTTATACTCTCTTTAGTTAAAGTTATAACAAATTATATACATATGTTAATTGATAATATAAAAATTGGTAATTATATCAAATAATATAAAAAATTAATAATAAAATGATCTATTTTAAGATGTACTAAAAAATCTATTTAAATCTGTATCTTTTCTTGTTTTAAAACAACATTTAAACAATCATGTCTTTAAAATTGTGTTCCTTTCTTGTTTACTTGACTTTGTTGAAAAATATTTGTTAATTTTTGTTTCTTTACATATTTTCGTATTATTTAAAAATCTCTCTTTAGTTAAAGTTATAAATAAAATTGATAAATATGAATGAATCATTATTTTGATCTAAAATAGCACGTGAAGCACTACGTTAGAATATAATTTAACTAATTCATATTTGTAAACCTTATATAAAAACCGCTCCAGAAAACATTAAAATTAATTTAATCATCGTAAGTGAAAGTTTTATTGAATTAAAATAATAGTATGAATTATTACAAGACACACTCTTAATTAAATTTTTCATTTCTGTCATTTAATTCCTGAGAATGGTAGGCTAATTAAATAACTGCATATAGATCTAGCTCGTGTTAAAATTGTGAGAATGTTAAAATGTGAATCCGTTTAATTTCTCCATTTTAATAGGGAAAATTTCGAGTAATAATTAACATCTATTAGCATGAGTTATTGAATAAATATTTAATAACAATTGATTACTTAAACACTTATTCAATAGCAAGTAATATGTAAATATTTCTTTTTGTAAATTCAAGGTATTTGCATGTCCTTTACTGTAAATATTTTATCATGAAATTCTACAAAATTTATTAGCGGATTTTAATACAGCTACCAAAGTGTTTTTAGCTTACTAAATAAATGAAATAGTATAGTTTTTTTTTATTGTTTAAGTATTAAATTAATCTTATAAAAAATAGGATTAAATCATACCTTAGAAAAAGTTTGAAGGAATTTGAGTTTCGAAGTATTTTTTTTTAAATGTTAATTTGACACTTTTTAAAACTTTAAAGAGAATTAAATTAGTGCAAAATTATTGTTTAAAGAAATTTTTATACTTTTAGAATTGTTATTTTCTACATTTAAAAAACTGCAGTCTAAAAGTAAGGCTATGTAAAAAAAAATATATATATTTTTATTATTCTTTAAAAAATTTGAGAATATTCCCCGAGGGTAAAAGTAAAATGGATTATTGCTTACCATATAAATACAAAACTATATTATTAGTATAAAAATGTGCAATTTTTCTGTATTTCTCACATTAGGCCTTTTTTATGGCTGTATTATATCAGCCCCGATAACACACTACCGATGTTTAAAATATCCGAAGCAACATTAAAACACTGTTGCAAAAACATATGAGTCGGAAAGACTTGTTGTTTTCAGATTAATTTTTACTGACACCTAAGATTATGCAAAGCATGAAAAAAGAAAATAATACTTAAAAATTCTAACGAAAGGGAAATTCTAACGAATTCTAACGAAAATTCTAACTATTAAAAGTTATATGTTACAGAACGCGCAATTCGGATCATTCTGAAGCACACCATATGATATTTTGGCGATAGTGTTTAGATGAAATCTCCAATCTCTCTTCTCTTTATTTTCCTATTCGGAACTTTTTTGGATTCACCGAACCAGGTTGTGATGGGAAGTTCGTCAGTTTAACCTGGTCTAAGGCCTTAACTTCCATCACACGACATTTAAAAAACATTCACAAATTCCTGAACCACAGCTTGAACGCTGGTGTGGGATATGTAAAATAAGAGTCCCACCTATGATTCCCAGACACTGTTTAAAGGCAGATAACTATAAAATACCAAAATAAATTATTGACTTTCAAGGATTTAAGTATAAATGTTTTGTATGTGAACTCTATTTTCCGTCAGCCACTGGTTTATCTAATCATAGTCGAGCATACGATAGACAGAACAGATACCAGGAAATTAATGCCAATACTCTCAAGCAAAGTCTGAAGAAAAGAAAATTAATCTCTCAGGACTTACTCCTTGAACCTGAAGTAGAAGAAAATAATAACTCTGCTCAACGGAGTCCTTTGCGATCGGAAACTTTGACAGCAAGCTCCTCGACTTCCACACACTCGGATCCTGATGCCTCAATTGATGGTGATCCTCTTCCTGAAAACTCACCGATCTTACCACAACCTACAAATGCAAATGAAGAGGTAGTCACTCTGACTCTAAATAATCCTGATGATCCACCTCCGTCCCATGAATATTTCCAGAAATTTCAGAAAGTCTTAAATTCTGATGATCTCTCAAGCTGGGAAAGCTTCCACGACCTCTTGAATCAATTCATTAAATTTTCACAAGATACAGTTAAATTAAAAGAACCTATTCCCGATTCTAAATACAGACAAGAAAACCCAGTGAATCCTAAGTATATACAAGCCCTCTATAGACGTAATCGACGTCGGGCGGTACGTAAGATAGTAGGTGAGGGTACTCGAGTGTGTAATGAGGATCCTAATGCTCTTGCTGAGCATTTCTTTAACGATAATCAAGAAGATTTCGACCTCAGCATCTATGACAATTGGGAAGCTGCTACCACTTGAAAAGTAAATCCTGAAAAGTTTACTCCATCTGAAGTACAATCCCGACTCTCAAATGCAGAAACACCTTATCGAGCCTTAATTGCTTAACGTATGAGCATTGGCGGTCAGTTGAACCCGAGACAAACACACTTGCAACAGTATTCTCGATCTGTATGAAGTATCGCCGTATCCCCGACGCTTGGAAAACCAAAAAGACCGTTTTTATACCCAAGAAAGAAAATTGTCCTTCCCTTCCGACTGACGACCAATCTCGCTATGCAGCACAATCTCAAAGTTATTCACAGGTTGTGTTCCTAAGAGGATCATAAATTGGGCCACGTCGGAGAATGTTCTTTGTCCAGCACAGAAGGGCTTTATGCTCTTCGATGGTGCATTCGAGAACAATTATGTATTTCAATATAAGTTGCAGCAAGCTCGAAGATTTTCTACACGGCGTCAATCGATCTAATAAATGCCTTTGGCAGTATTCCCCACAACGGCATACATGCTGCCTTTCAAAAGTCCGGTGCGGGCGAGCTCGCCGAAGATGTGATTAACGAATTACTTGAAGAAGCTTCAACGCTAGTTGTTTCCAGCAAATGCGAAGTGGAGCCGGTGAGGATTAGAAGAGGTGTCCGACAAGTCTATTCTCTTTGCGGCCATGGATTTAACTTTGCATTCCACCCCGTCATACGATCAATACACCAAATAGAATGCGTAACCGTACTGGTATTCGCTGACGATATATTAATACTAGCCGATACCCCAGAACTATTACAGACTGCACTCGATTTATTACAGGCCCAATGTGCTAAGCTGTCGCTTACAATCAACTCGTCTAAAAGGCACACCATCCACATTTGCGTCTCACTTAGAGCATATCGTCCAACAGAATTTTTCTTAAATGGAACTGCAATTAATTACCTCCTTGAATTTGTTGAGCTTACATTCCTCGGCAAGCCTGTGGCTTTCCAGCTTTTAAACGACCACTCTTCAATTAAGGAGTTCTACGAAAAAGCAACAGTATTAATAAATTCCGCGCAGACCCCCTGGCAAAAACTCGATGGCCTGAAGACCCTTTTCTACCCAGCATTACAATATGTCCAGCGAGCAAACCAACTTCCTAAAGCTGACTGGACAGAGCTTGACAAAGAAATTAGAAGATTAATTAAAAAGGACATTCTCTATCTTCCACCAAGAGCTGCAAACGAATACCTCTACAGTAGCTCCACCAACACCTTGTTTGGTGTTCCCGTTGCAGCAGAGGATGCTGATCTTGCCATGATTGATGGCGCTTTTAAACTGCTAACTTCCAGTAATCCAACCGTACTTGAAATGGCATGGAAAGATTTATGTGCAACCGTTACAGCCAGGCTCCGCTCCGGTCACCGTAGATGAGGCATACCTCTGCCTGCACTTACCATTAATCATTTATCAGCTTATCTAGCTAGTAAAAGATTCCCAGGAATGAATCCTAACTCCACCATTTTCACCAGGGCTCGAGTTGCATCTGATCACTTGGGAATCAAGTGGAATTTTAATCCTTACAAATCCATCTCAGTATCTCGCAGGACCGTGACGGTCACGGACCGTTCCAAAATTTTCAAATGTTTGCGTGAGAACCTTCGCAAAGCACGCACATCGCTTCTAAAATCCAATAAAAACCAAGGCAAGACTTTGCACTGTTTTGCAAAAGATAAAGTCCCCACTAAAAATAATCTTAAGATTATCTGAAGAAATCTCCACTTTCTCCAGAAATTCTACAGAAATCTGTAGAAATTTTGAAGAATTAGCTCTGTCCTTAAAATATCTGCAGGAATTTTTAAGATATTTTTAAAAATATCTTCAGAAATGGGCCAATTACCTACAGATTTTTGGGCCAATTAATTACAGATTTTCAACAGATTTGTTTTAGTGGGGGTCTCAGGCCATTATAACAAGTCTGGCGACTTTCTGAGATTTACGGACTGGCGCTTCATACACAGGGCACGACTTAACTTATTACCAGTAAACGCTGTTAAGTATGGAGATATCATTAAGTCAAACGATCCATTTAATAAGAAGAAACTGGCATTTCGTATCTGAGGACAGAATTTTGAAGGTCTCCTGCATGTCCTGTGTTGTTGTCGCCTCAGCTTGTCTAAGATCACTGAGCGCCACAATGCTTTAGTGGATAGACTCCACAAAACCTCACCATCAAACTGGTCCCTCTTGAAAAAGAACCAGCCACTGTTGGGATCCACTCTACGCCCGGACCTGGTCCTTGCCCCTGAGGCCGAGAATGCAGCCATCATCCTCGATGTAGTGGTCACTTTATAGAACGAGCCGGATGCATTTAAAACGGTTCGGGATGAAAAGATTAAAAATATCAGAAGATTGCAACATATCTCAGAGCCCACTACAAAGATGTTTCTTTAGAGGCAGTTGTCGTAGGTGCCTTGGGGAGCTAAAATCCATTGAATAGACTCCATAGACTGTGTTCCAAAAAGTACACTAAATTAATGAAGAAATTGATTGTCTCGGGCACAGCCTGTCATTCAAGGGACATTTACTTTCAACACGTTACTAAGATCCCACAGTCCTAGCCCCCTCGGTAACCTGCTTCCACAATGAAATTGCTGAGCGTGTTTTAGCTTTTGCTGCTTTTTCCTCTTCAGTGGTTGCGCCGGCCTTGCCCTCCGCGGCCGTCGCGCTCCCTGCTTTTGTTCCTGTCGCTTGCAACAGCCTTCGTCTGCTGCAGCTTTGAATTTTGAGATTCATCTTGCAACCTCCTAGGCGGACTCTATTGGTACTTCCTCTTCTGTTGGCGATACCAATCCTCCTGATGATCTTTCAGTATTAACTCATTCTCGTTGTTCTTTACTAACAAAGAAAGATACCAATATAAGAGGTATTGGCTTCCCGTTAATATACAGTTGTATGTGCGATATTGCGTCTGTTCTCAGCACTGGAATGTGGTGATGAATATATTGGCTACTAGAACCTGAAAATTGCTACGAAAAGAATAATTTCACAATCATTGTCACTTTTTTTCCGCAGCAGCCACACCCTCTGTTATCGAGATTTTTGTCATGCCTTACAAAATACTTATGAGGTTGAATATTAAGGTGGAAACAGCGCCTAAATAATTTGCAAGAAATAAAGCTAAAATTTTAATTCAAGTAATTTCATCTAACGCTTCATTATTCCTTATTTTATGCCATAATATAATTTCTGATTTTGCAAAAATTTTCACCTTTTAAAACCAAATAAAGCAAAACAAATGTCTTTTAAGAGTTATAGAACTAGAATTAATTTAGTAAACTATTTTTAAATTTTAATTTGGTTATATTTTTTTTTTCATTCTTATTTAATAGTTCAAAGTAAAAGCACGAAATAAATTACAAAACGCAATACATTCACTGTTAAATTAAAAAACTAATACTTGTATGGATTGTCTGAAATTTTTTAGGCTTTTAAGCATTTCAGTTAAAAATAGCAAAAAATGAGATATTGTACTTTTGAATAATAATAATAATAATAATAAAAAATTCTACACTATGTTATTATGATTTTTTTTGTATAAATAAAAAGTATTTATTAATGCACGACATCACTTTAGAACACTAATTAGATTAAAATAATGTAATGCATAAGATAAAATTACCCTATATAATATTAAATGCCTAAAAATAGCAAAAAAGTATGACTACACAACTTTAAAATTTATTCTTTGAATTTTTTCTGCCGTGTGTCTTAGAAAAAATTAATATAAAGTTTGTTTATAGTTGTTGTATTTTTTTAATTGCTATGTTCTAACAACTTGAAAGCATGAATAGTTAATTTTTATAATTTACTACTTTTAGCATGGAAAATTTTTATAAACTTTTTATTTAAATGATTTTCTAAAAATAGATCAGAAAAATGAATCATACAACAAATGCGCAATACATTAAAAATAAAACTAAACCTGTGGCTTTACGATCCATGAAGGGTCAGGGTCTACAATGCCCAACTCTGTTTACTTGACCCTGGGCCCCAAGGTGCTATGCAGCATGCGCCCCGGCTGGGTGGTCAGCCCAACGCGAGGCCCTCGGTAATTAGTTCCCAAGCAAGTTTGGTACTCATTTTATCGACCCCGTAGGGATGAAAGGTTGAGTGAACAATGCTCAGCCGGTAGCCGAACTCGCGACCTGTAGCGTGGCACACAGGAATGCTGACCACTATGCTACAGGGCTTCATGCGCAATACACACGCATGTATAAATAATGTTTTTCAGCCACTTTTTAATCAATGCTATAAAAAATCGTTTTAAGAGGTCAGGTAACCTTTGAACCAATAAAGTACATGGAAAAGTGACCTCTGTAAGAATTGCAGTCATTCTTTAACTAATTAACTTTTAATTATAAAATTAAAAACACATGTTAGGAACGATTTATTTTATCAATCAAAGTGGTTAGAAAAGGTATACACATACATAGTTTTTTTTAATTTATTTTTAAAGATAATACAATTTTTACGAAAGACTTATTCTTGCATGCATTGCGCGCATGATTTTTCCCATTTCAATGGCTGAAACAAGCCAAGATTGTTTTAATGAGTACAGATATAAAGTGTTTTCAAAATAACCTACAACAACAACAAAAAAATAAAACTTGTAGATCTCGAGAAAAAAAAAAATTTTTAGAGTAATTCGAAATATCGAGATTTTTTTTTATACAAAAGTAGCCGTGAATTCTAAACTTCTTACTTGAGAAACATAATAATAGGTCATTTTGTGCTTCTGTACGTTTAATAAATCCACCAAAAATTTCGTGAAATTCTAGGCAACCGTTTTTCAGAAATCGTGCGCGCAATGATCAAAATCGCTGTTTTGAGAAAATTGGCATTAAAGATTGAAAAACCCGTTGATCATATAGCAAAAGCTCAAAGTGTTTTAGACATAACTTCTCTTCTAATGCGAATTTTTGTATGGGGTTTTATTTTAAATGTTCACAAAGAATCATATTTAATTATAAGCTATTTAAAAAATATTCGATTTTTGGACGCTTCAAAGGTTACCTGACCCCTTAATATTGTGTAGTAAACAATCGCAATAAATATCTTTATTATTAATTGAATGTCAAAATTGTGATTTAATTTCCTTCAAATGCATCTTTTAAATCCTGAAGATGACGAAATTTTATATTTATGAATCATTTGCATTTCTTCTATTTTTCATGGATGTAATAACAAATATATGAATTAAAAACGTTGGAAATTTGTTCATGAAACGTGGCAAATGAGGTGCGTTCGTATGGTAACTAGTTTTTATAAACATTCAGATCTTGGTGATTACTCTTATCACTCTTACGCAAAAAGGCATGACAACAGAATTTATTACGATTATATGTATTAAATTCAGTAATACGAAAATAATATGACTCAATTTTAAATAGGAGGTAATCACCATGGCAATATAGAATCATTACCTGTCATGGTATATCGTTGAATTAATTACATATGATAGGATTTAATAGAATGAAGAAAACTTTTATTAATATCTTTTTAGGCTTCGATTCGATATTCACAACATTTTAAATGACTCGAAAAAATTAAGCAACGATTATATATATTAAATTTCAAACCATTCTGGTGGGCAGTTTTCCCGCTATTATATGCGGGCAGAGGGACAGACAGATGGCCGGACCAGACGACGACTATAAGTGCTAAGTATTTATATTATTACGAACGATAATAAAAAGTGATTGAAATAAATTATTTATACATACATGTGTGCTGTGAATGTGTTTCTTTGAAATATTCACTGTCAAAAAGTAACTCCTATATCGCAGCTATATGAACGGAGATAATTTTTTTTTTCATGATTAATTTTTTTAAATCTAAATCGTACTTTCCAAGCTATAAAAATATTTTCTAGTTTGACGCTAATGAGTTTTGAAATAAACGATGTCGATATATAAATATAGCTCATTAAACTGACATTTTCTTTACCAGAAACAGCACCACTGTTGAAAAATTGTGGTATAAGTTCAGTTCATAGCAGTGATATAAAGAACTGAATAAACTTATTCACAATTTTCTTTATATTTAAGGAGCACACTGTAAAGAAAAAAAAAAGTAAGGTTACTCCATTGAATTGGTGAGGAGCAATTTATCTTATGTAATGGTGTAATTTAAACTGATATAACTGGTGTAATATTACACATTAATGTAACGTAACACGAGTTATACTGGTTAAATTACTCAATAAAATAGTGGCACCAGTAAAGTTGCATACATATTTTCAGTGCATAGCTTACTTTCACTAATTTCTCCCCAATGCAGAATGCATTATTCTATCATTATTAACAATGACCCTCTTCACTGTTAAGATAAATAAATTCTTGTTCTATTTGTAACATATTTTTTTTTTCTAATGTTTAATACAGAGAGCAAGAAAATTTCAATTTGAACTGAAACATATTAAAAACTATGCCTTAAAATAATTTATTCATTTGAAAGAAAAAAAAATGTAGAACATAAAAAAATTTCGGATTTAAAAAGTTAAGAAGAGCACTTATAAAAAAGAAAGTTTACTTAATTATCCATTAAAAATTCTTTCCAACTTTTTGGAGTATTTTGGTAAGTAATCAACAAATGTTAGAGTTTAAAAAAAATGTAATTTTGAATGGAAAAGTTTTTTTTTTTAGAAATGCATTAGTGAATTGTTAGTTTCTTGAATTTTGAAAAATGTTTACATATTTTTGAAAAATTATCTCCAGTCTAAAATCAGCAATTAGGGATACTTAATATTTCTGGTTAAGAAAAAAAATATGATTTCTAAGAATATATATCAAGGGAATAAACTCGGAAAAGAAGATTTTTCTTTTTCTTATTAGAATTTTCTGTAAAAGCTTTTGCTTCCTAATTTCTTAAAACTCGTATTTTATATGGTAACTACATTGCTTTAACAAATATTTTTTACTTGATTTTGAATTTACTTTTTAACTTGATTTTCTTACGAAATTTATTTATTTATATATTTATTTATGTATTGGATTAAGTTTTCCGGTAAAAACAAGTTGTAATTATATTTTAAAACTATTCTGTAAGAATGCAAAATAGGGATATTCTTAAAATTCGAAAACAACGAGAAAAATTTTTCATTTAAATTGATGTAAAATCAACAAAACAAAACTTAATATACATTTTATTGTTATTTATTAAAGCACAAAAAATTTCACAAATCTTATGAAGCAGAAGACATTTGAGTAAACCTTTTGCTCTTGTGGTAGATCATATTTTTATATCTGTGAAAGGAAGATCAAGTTCTTCTGAACTCTTTTTATCAGCAACTTTTCAAAGTTATTGTTCCCAGTTTATTATTACTTGTGTTTAACCAGTATCTTATTCCGAGTTACTGTTATTAGTGTTTTACGCCTTTTTTATTTCGAGTTACTATTATTAGTATTTTAGGTACTTGTTAGTTATCCCGTCGACCAAATAACTGTCGCGAAATTGGAAGATTAAGTGCCAATAATGGTTGATCGTAAATGTCACATTCACTTGAGAACACGTGTTTACGTTATCAAGTGATTTTTATTTCGACGTTTTATTTGTATTTTTATTAATGCTATACTGATTTATTTGGTATTTCGTTATTTAAAATAAAAAAAATATGTCAATTTGTATAATTTGCAGAGTGGTTTCGCGATTTATATAATTTGGCGAAACTGGTCGACGGGATAACTAATAAGTACCGTATTTTATGCCAGTGTTTAAAACATTAGTTTATGTTAAAAAAAGTCGTATAAATTAACACCCTCATAGTCAAAATAGCACGATGCAACGCTTCATATTTTTGAATGTGGTTGACAAAGTTTAAGTAATTGAATTAATGTGTTTTGTCTGTACATTTTATATTACCACATTTCAACTCAACTAAGGCCATTCCCAATGTCATTGTACTCTATCTTCGCTGAAATTAGAGTTATTAACGGAAAAAGTCCAATATTCTAGAAGTTTTTCTAAAACAGATTGAGAATCCAATTTCTTTTGCAAAATACATTTTTTGCCATATAACGTCCTCCTCTGAGATAGATATTATATTAACCGAAAAAACTTTACAAGCATTGTAAATTAAATATAGACAGCATTGTTTACACACAATTTGTGTTTAATTTAAAGGTAAATTCGATCTCAAGCATTTTTGCAAAGGCTAATCTTGATTTTAACGTGCGAATATTGTAAAATCAACTTTTATTAAAACTGTTAAGGCTGTTAAGATGAATTTCTTCAAATTAATTGTTGCAATTTCCTGTCTGATTGGATTCCCTCCAGAAATTTCTAACAGCGTTGCATTAGAATGCCCACATGCTCTTCGCACATGCACAATCTTCTGCGAAATTCTCACCTACATTGATACTATGTTATTGTATTTATGTATGTCTGTATGCATGTATACAGGTCCTAATATGGCCAGTTTTGGTTAAATAGCTATTGCTGGTGGTACAGGGTGGGGTAAATAAAAGTTGCCCGGACGAGTAGATACGATTGGACGTGAATGATTGGCGCGCACACCACGTGATCGACACCCGCTGAACCCTTTTAATTTCAGGTATTATATTTTTAGAAATATCGCGGAAAATGTAGTGCAAAAATATGCCAACTCCCTCCTCTAATTCCGAATCTACTGAAACTGGAATTATAAAAAAACTTAGAGGTTGTAGACAATAATTTAAACCTTGCAGCGAAACTATAGTGATTACCCTAAATCACATAGTTTTTGAGAAAAGCGCATTTTTCTGTTATACGCAAATTTCAATTTGCGAGTATTCAGCAAAGGTGTTGAGCAGCGCTGGAGATACCTATCGTAGCAGAAGTATAAAAGCAATGTTGATAATGATTTTTGAAAGAAAAAATCGTCGGTAATTAGCCGAGATATTAACCCTTGAAAACAAGGACGGTTTGGACATCGGATTTTAAAGCCTAGGTAACAACTTTTAATGATATATTTGAGGCATGCAATGTCCAGTAGTCGTATAAAAGTAATAAACGTCAAATTGTTAAAAACAAACTAATTTAATTAGAATTAATCACATAAGCACTATGGGATTCGCGACTAGTTTGCATTGAGTGGATCTCTCAATACACCTCCCGTGTCTTTAAAAATTACTTAAAAACCAATCTGGAAACACTCAGCACGGACCAAGGCGGTGTTACGACATTGCAAACTCCTTTCGAAGAGTGCTTAGCACAATGCCAAGTTTAAACTTTAAAGAAGGGTTTTGTTTTAGATACACTGTAAAAAGAAATGATTTCCTACGCTAAATTTAGTTTTATGAAATGCCAAATGAAGTTTAAATATGCATTACTTTTATTGTCAGTACAGAATTTAGTTCATCATAAACAGATTAGGATAAAATTAAAAGAAGAGTTATACAGTACAGCACTATTTGATATTATTTAGGATTCATATCTCTTTTACAAAGTCTTCTTAGTCTATTAGAATGATTTGTTTAATAATACAGTTAATAATTCATATATTTATTGTACGAAACCCTCTGAGCGCAAGTAATACTCACACTTGACCGTTTATTGCTATTTAAAATCAATTTTCGCAAAAAATGTAATACATGATAATAAAATCAATAAGGAATCATTAATATATATATATATATATATATATATATATATATATATATATATATATGTATGTATGTATGTATGTATGTATGTATAGTTTTTCATAAAAGATGAGCAAAACTTTAAAAGGTGATAGTACACAACCAGACAAATATCTTTCATCAAAGAATGCATGATCGGAAATAAAACGCAAAAGTGTTGAGGAAGTTGCAAACTTGGTTATTGCAAACATTAAAGCTCCATTTCTGTTGTGCATTACCGGGAGAAGAACAATGCTAATAGCATACACTTGCAATATGCACTATTAAAAAAACTGTGATTCTACAGATGTAAAGTTACATGCTCACTAAACTTTCATTTGTAACTGTACAAAAAAAGCTGCAAATCTACAAAACTAGTTTTTGTACAGCTACAGAAATCTGTAACTTCACAAATGAATCTTCTAAAATACAGCAATCTTACTAAAATTTTATCTGTAACCCTAGTTGCAGTTACATGAAATGCTCTAGGCATCCCAGTTTCCTAAAAAAATTCTTAGTAACGATACGGATTTTTTGATTTTCGGCGAAAAAGTGTGTCTGTTACATGAATTTTTGTTGTTGTCGTTACATAAAAAGTACTAGGAATCCCAGTTTCCTAGAAAAACTTTAGTAACTCTACAGAATTCTTCTGCACAGTGTGGGGAAGAAGTAGAACGTGTCTAGAGAATTTCTCCTCAATTAATACTTAAAAGCCGCTCATCCGAGTGTGCCGCTGTCAAGCGTTGTAATATGAACCTATCGGAAGATGCTGTCCTACACTAATAGGGAAAAGGCTGATATGCATATTATCTACCGAACCGCAAATGATAAGGGTAAAAAAAATCTGTAAAGTTACTAAAGTTTTTCTAGGAAACTGGGATTCGTAGAACTTTTTATGTAACGGCAACAGGAAAAATTCCAGTAACAGACGCTGTTACAGGAACTTTTGCTGTTGCCGTTACATAAAATGTTCTAGGAATCCTAGTTTCCTGAAAAAAACTTTAGTAACTTTACAGATTTTGCTTTTCAGTGTAGAGGTTCGACGATTGGATGGAGAGCGGTTTTCCACCTTACATTTGTCATTTAATCGTTCTTTGTGTATTTCTGCTCGTATAACAGCATCACCTTCGGCACCCTCTAGCACCGTTACGTTTACTTTCCGACCATTCATTCTTTGATGAAAGTTGTCTGGATGTGTACTATCACCTCTTAAAGTTTTGCCCATCTTTTATGAAACACCCTGTACAAAAGTTTTCAAAGTTTACAAAGCTTAAGGAAATGATGTTGAAAGGTATTTTACTCATCAAATTATTTATCAAATATAATTAGTATATTTAGCAAACATAAAGTAAATATATAGCGTTATCAGTAAACTATATTCATATAGGAAATTCATATAAATAACCTTTTGTTTTAAGAGAGCGATATTTTTTTAGAAAGTATTTTTCTAATTTCTAATAGTGCCCTTTTATAAAACATATGCATTTAAAATAACTTCTCTTGTATAACCTAATAAGATGTATGAAACTGAAATGCATGATGCATTTTAAGTATATCCTTCAACATCCATCCAGCGTTCATCAACGAATGTATTCCATGTTATGCCCTATTTTTTAATACTTTCATAACTTTTTATCCGGCTTACGCTGCATTAAAGATTTTAAAACACAACTCCATAAAATTTTCTTTTCTTATTCGAAGATGGAGTAACACACGTTGCAGTATTAAAAATAATCCCTTACCTTAAATTTCATTTTTACTCCTCTACGCAGAGCTTAAACATTAATTATCTAAACCTATAACAAATTCATAAAAATGTTACATAAAATGCGAGAAAAATGTTAGATTTTACTTTTAAAAATTGATAAATGTATACATATATATTCGAGGGTGGATAATGGAGACCTTTTTAAATAAATTATTTTTGAAATATTATTTACCAAAATTACACCAATGTTATACTTTAGATAGCTATCTTTAATATCTGCATACTTTCTTCAAAATATTAGGAGTTTTTTTTTTAAATTCCTGTATAATAAAAATAATTAGGATTTGTATTCACCATACTATTCGAAAGTATTTAGGTATCTTTGTCTAAAGAAAATCGTGCTGCTTATGATTTATTTTTAAGGGTAGCAGGTAAATGTTAATCACACAATTGTAAGTCCGAACTATATGGAAGGTGAATTATTTTGTAATTTTTATACGTTATACCTGCTGTGTCTGGTACTGCATTGTCCCGGATGTGATGGGCTTTCAGATATAAATAGAACTTTTTTTAAGACTGATGTGCAACATTAACATTATCCAAAAATTAACTCCACTATACTGCATTACACTTACGTCGTTCAATGAGAAAATTGACGTACAAAATACTACTTAAATCCTAAAATTTTTTTTGTGGAAAGTTTGTTAGTTTTTTTTACTTCATTGGATCTGTTTTCCTTTTTGTGCTTTATTCCATACACTGTAAAAAAAGTTGTTGATTTTATAGTAAAATGCTAGCAGCTGGGTCGCCAATTTATAACAGTAAAATAAACAGCAATATAGTCGTATAAATGAATTAAACAGTATATTACTGATTAATGGTATATTACTTCTTAATTTTACTGTTTATTACTGTTAATTTTACAGTTATATAAAGTGATGCGCAGTTGCCAGTATTTTACTGTAAAATCAACATTTTTTTTGCAGTGTACTGAATCGCCCTGTTTAGACTTCATAACTCGATAAATGTGCACGTTCCAAATTGCACATTTAATTCATGCATTATTTGCACGTCGCTCATGGAGAAACTGGGCGTACAAAATACCTCGTAAATCTAAAGAATGTTCTGTCTAAATTACTGGAACATTAGCAGTTTCTACTTCAGTGGAGTAGGCTAACTTTTTGTGCATAATTCCATACTGGATGTCATTGCTTCATCTTGTTCATTGCCATTTGTAAACTACTTGTAGCATTTACGTACTTGAGACTCGATAAGTGTGTCATTTCCAAATTGCACATTAAATGCATGCTCTATATTAGGGGTGCACAACCTTTTTAAGAGAAGGGCCACTTACAGAAATGCCTGGGTTGTCGAGGGCCACATCAGTAACACAGAGAGAATTCTATTTCAGGGAGGTGACCTGTGGCCTATAATCAGATGAATAACATGGTTTCAGAGGAGGGGAGTTTTACCCCTCTAGGTTCCCCTACCCAGTCAACATATCCAACTTAGTTGGCAAAGATATATCAACAGTTTACATTTGTATATACATAACATGGCTACAGCAAGAATTATTTTCAAGGAGTGATAATATTCCTTGACTTTATTCAAGGGAGTAAATTTTGCTTGATTAAAAGTGCTAAAAAACAAAGCATGAAAGTGGCTAGTGCCGAAAAAAAAATCTTTATGAACGAAGGGAGGAGGGGGAGACGATCAACGAAATTTGAGATTTTTAAGCACCCGATCATCAAATTCGCTATTTTATCACTTTCGATCAACGAAAATTGCAAATTTTCCGCGCCTGATAGGCAAAATTCGCTATTTTTCAGGAGGCGAGCAACGAAATTCGCGATTTTTTTGCCACTGATCCACAAAATTTGCGATTTTTCCGGACCAGAACAATGAAATGCGCGATTTTCTGCGCCCGATCAACGATATTTGTGATTTTTCTGCGCCTGATCGTCAACGCGATTTTTCCTTGCCCAATCGACAAAACACGCGATTTTCTTGAACACAATCAACAAGAAACGCGATTTTTAAATGCTAATAGACGACATTTGCGATTTTTCCGCACCTGATCGACAAAATTTGCAATTTTTTCGCACCCGATCAAAGAAATTCGCGATTTTCCCACGCCCTATCAATGATTTCGCTATACTTAACTGACTGACGAAATTTTCAAGTTTTACCGTAGCCGATCAACGAGATTTGTCTGCGCCTGATCGACAAAATTCGCGATTTTTATGCACCCGATCAACGAAATTCGCAATTCTCACTGACGAAATTTGCGTTTTTTTCACGCCACAAATTGGCAAAATTCGTGATTTTTTCTCGCGATAAACTGACGAATTTTCCGATTTTTCAGCGCTTGATCGACGAAACTTGCGATTTTTCTTGCCTCATCGACAAAATTTGCGATATTGCCTTGTCTGATAGACGAATTTTGCGATTTTTTCGCACATGAAAGACGAATTTTGTGATTTTTCCGCGCTCGATCGACGAAAATTACGATTTTTCTGCGCCCGATCAACGAAATTCGCGATTTTTTTTATCGGGATAAACTGACGAAACTTGTCCAGCCGATCAACAACATTTGCACTTTTTTCCGCGCATCATCGACAAAATTAGCGATTTTTCTGTTCCCGATAAATAAATTCGTCATCTTTCTGCGCCAATCGACGAAACTTTCGATTTTTCCTGCCCTATGTACGAAATCTGAGATTTTCTCGCGCCCGATCGATAAAATTCGCGATAATACTCGCGACTTTTCCATACCCGAACAACAAAACTCGAGTTTTGTCGTTATTAAGCTTACATTGAAAGAAATGAAGAGAAAAATACATTACCTCTCTTTAATTAAATATTCGGGTTAGCCGATATTAGCCCTCTACTTTCTAGACGATGACGGACCATTACATTTTTGCCGGAAACCACCCATGTACATTTTGAGGACAATTTTTGATTTTTATAAAATATTTTCAAACTAAATAAAAATATGTAATATATTTTACTGCTTTAAATATAAATCTCACGACATATTTACATTTTTACTAAAACCCAGATTTAAAATAATTAAACTTACTTTGAAAGAAATGAAGAGAAAAATACATTTCCTCTCTTTAATAAAACATTCGGGTTAGGTGATATTAGCCCTCAACTTTCTAGACAATGACGGACCATTACATTTTTGAAAGAGTTGCCGGGCAAAGTAAATGCAACAGTTCTCTCAACGCCGAAACATTAGCGGTTCGGCAATAGCTGCCGCAACTAGCGGCAGGTCATTTACGGCACAACATTGTTTGGTTACAAATGGCCTTAACTCCTTTTGGCCGCGCCATATACGCCTTTCGGTCGTAAGTGGAGTGTTTGTTGGGTCGCTCCTTTTTCCTTGCCTTGATCGACAAAATTTGCAAATTTTCCGTGCCCGATCGATGAAATTCGAATTATTTTTGGGCCAGCAACTGACGAAATTCGAACTTGGGAATTTCCTGTGTTAATAACTATGGTATCGGCCGGCTGATAAACGAGAATCGCGATTGTTAACTGACTGACGAAATTTGCAATTTTTCCCGCAAAAAATTGACGAAATTCACGATTTTTTGCTCAGACATATTGTCAATAATTACGATATTTTTTAATTATAAATTGACAAAGTTCGCGGGCCACAAGTTAACCCATCGAGGGCTACTTTTGGCCCGCGGGCCACCGGTTGTGCATCCCTACTCTATATGGACGTCGTTCATGGAGGAAATGGACGTACGAAGTCCACCGTAAATCCCCAAAACGATTAGTGGTGTAATTTGTTCAAAGTTTTGTAATTTTTATTTGTGCAACCATAATAGCTTCTTTGTGTTTATTATAAAAAAAGACCTTCCGACCAGTGCCGGGAGGAAGAGGTAGCTTTGAAATTCCTTATTTTAAAAAAGTCAACTTATATTATTCAAACACACGAAGCTCAATTTAGTGGAAACCGTATATAGGAGATTCAATACTAATTTTTATCAATACTAAATCATTAAGAATGAGAATTTTGCGAAATTAGTCATCTTTATCCAAGCTGTTTTTATTGATAGTAACTTATATTTGGCTGCCAAATTCGGCGATTTCTTAAAGTGCCTGCCATTTCAAGACAACATGGTGGATGACGCTAACCAGTGAACTTGGTCGAGACCTTAGTAATTGCTGTGCACATGCTCATTCATATCGGAATCGGTTGATATATACGAGTGCTGTAGCAGGCAAAAAATCAGATTTTTCAAAATGTCACCAACATTAGAAATTGAAACTGCTATATCTGAGCCATTTTTAAGATAAAGACAAACCAAAAATGCTCTTGAATTGTTATATCAAGGCGAAATACTTAAGAAAGAAACCTTTTTCAAATTTTAATTTTTTTTGCACTTCACTTTAAATATATATTTTTTTAATTTAATGGCCGCCATTTTGAAACAAGATGGCGGATGAAGCTGGCCAGCGTACTTGGTCGAGATATTGATGTACAGTATCCACATGCCTTCTTACATGGAAATAGGCGAATACGTGTGTTATCGCGTGGCAAATACAAGATCATTTCAAAATGTTAGCCATACTAGAAATTCAAAGTGCTATAATTCAACTATTTTTTAAGATATAAACTAAAGAACAAATTTTCAGAAACAAAATCTGCTACGGAATCTTTGTATCAAGGCCAAACACATAAAAAAATCTTTTTCATTTTACAATTTTTTAATACCTCATTTAAAATTTTAATTTTAATTTATTTTAAATGGCAACCCTTTTGAAACAAGATGGCGAATGAAGCTGGCCAACGAACTCGGTCGAGACATTGATATGTACTATGTACAGACCAAGTAACATCCAAATCGGTTCATAAATACGCCTGTTATCGCGTGACAAATATCAAGCCGTTTTAAAATGTCAGCCACAATAGAAATTCAAAATGCTATAACTTAGCCATTTTTTTAAATATAGACGAAACAAAAACTGTTCCGTAATCCTTGTATTAAGGTCAAACACATACGAAAAAAATCTTTTCCATTTTCAATTTTTTGGTACCACATTTCAAATTTTAAATCATTTAAAAAATTTTAAATGACCGCCATTTGGAAACAAAATGGCGGATGAAGTTGGCCAACGATCTCGGTCGAGACATTGGTATGTACTATGTACACACCGAATTACATCGAAATCGGTTCATAATTACGATAGTTACAGTGTGACATAGGTCATATATATATATATATATATATATATGTTATGTTTAATTAATGGTTATATATATATATATATATATATATATATCAATTTTCAACGGAGGGTGGTTTCGGGGTCTGCGGGTCATGATCGATGAAAATATACCAAAATTTTTTGAAATCGCTTTCCTCCGAACGGCTGCAACAGGTAGCTTTTTGTAATGAAAGCTACCTAATATAATATAAAACAAATGAAAATGCTTTTGTTTTTGTTTTTATATTTTACTTTAAAAAATTGATATATATAATTTTGCAAATGCTGATTGTATTGATTAATATTATAGAAAATGTAATAGGTGGGAAAATCAACTGTTTCTTCAATATAAAATACTGTTTTAAAATAATATCCCTCAAAACAAATATCTTCCGTTATTTATAACATCAGAAACATATTATTTTGGCTCACAATCCTTGTTACAAGTATTATATTGTGTACTTAATGTATTGTCTGAAATAAAGGAAAATCTTTTGCTTAAAAATAACAAGCATAGGAATTTTGAAAATATATACATTTAATGGGGTTTTATTCGCACTGAAAACGTTGAAAAAATATTTAAAACTAAAGGCAAACTTCTAAATGTTTCTTCGGTAAATTGAGGACAATATATTTTTAAAAATGGCTATTCTTATGAAAATGAGTTTAATTTTCAATTTCATACAAAAACATACTGGAAGATATATATGATTTTATGCAATAAGGAATGTTTCAGTTTTAATCATGATTTGATAGTACATAATCATAATCCAAGTAAAATCTGAGATTAGCGACAGGATAGAGACAGGAGTAGAGACAGTTACAGCAGTGAGGTTTTTAATTTGGGTTTAAGAAGACTATTTAAGAAATTACACTAGATTAATTTTAACACAATTATTCTAATTGGTAAATAAATCATATTAGATATAAATTTCCAACTGGGCGAAAAATGTCCTCGTCCGGACATTTTTCGCCCATTTGGAAATTTACATATAATATTTAAGAAATATTGAAAATTTTAAGTGTACACGAGGTTGAGTGTTGAAAATTTTCATCCTAACGCTGCATTTCTGTTTATAAATTTATTAATTTTTTAAACGAAAAAATTCCGTGCTTAGTTGTGTAATAATTGGGCAATATAGTCACAATTCTGTTGTGTTAAATGGCTTGTGTTATATGGTATAAAAAAGTATAAAATATAATGTACAGTTATTTTTAAATTTTTTGGTACTGTTTTACGTGTTTACAACAGTTATTTTGCATAAAAATATGCTGATGAATAATTTGAGAAATTAAGAAAAGCAAACATAACATTTATAAACTTAAAATTATGATTTTGAACTACCGTATAAACTAGGTATACTATTAAAAGGAAGTTTTACTCTGCAAGTGTGTGCGTGTCTGTCAGAGATACCTAGTAAAATCTACTGAACGTCTGAAAATTCGAACAAGGATAGTACAAGGTCCAAGGTGCGTCTTAATGCACATGGTTTTGATGAACCTAATTTTTTTATTATTTTGATAATTACTCAATTTATTAACTAATTAACCACAATAAACTCTTAGCATTTTTTTTTCTCAAAAGGGTGCGCGCTATCAGTTACACCTTTGAAAAACAAAACGCAGTAAGCTGCTCTTTTTTTTTATTTTTTTTTTTTTGTTTCGAAACGTGCGAAAAACATTTTTAGCTATTTAAAATACAAAAAAAAAAAAAAAAATATCACGCTTTTAGAGAGTACTATAATCTTTCGAACGATCAAGAACAATAAAAAAATATTAATAATAATTTTTAAAATATTATATAGTAAGAATAATTAGGATCGTCTGGAAACATTTTGTTTAAATATATTAAAGCATTCAAAAGTGACTTTAGGTATACTTAAGGCTGTTCTCAACTGCTCTGCTGAACAAGCGCAAAACGTTTTGATACATTTACAAATTCATTTTTTAACACAAAGATATAAAATTGAAAAGCCTGATCATAGAAGCGATTTGGAATCGAACTGGGTTTTCAATTATTTTTTATAAATATGTTACGTAATGATTTATAAGTGATTTCGATCACGTGACAAACACCTTTTCACCATTTCTTGAGTGGTTATTCTTCTTTAGCGCGGAAATTCGACTCAAAACGTCCACTTTGACACTATTTTCTGAAAAAAATGTTTTGCGTTTGGAAAAAAAAAAAAAAAAAAAAAAAAAAAAAAACGGGAAAAACAGCTCGATTACCTAGTTTCTGATCAACAATATCTGCTAGTTTCATGCATTTCGAGACAAAAATAAATTAAAACTTATGTCATAAAGTTGCCCTTTTGGACGTGAGAATAGCCTTAATGTTATTATAGGTTATAATCGTGAACCCCAGAAATGTCTGTTGGGTAAGCTAGTGTTACAGAAAGATTCTTAAAAATCTATATCTTTAAATGAAATTTGTTACGAGCACAAAACTTTCAAAAACTTGGATTTCATGTCCAAATAATTCAAGGTTTAATCATTTAACATTCTTCTTGTATTATGTATCTTACATGCCACTGACAGTTGATTTTGTGTAGAAAATAATTATTTTAAGTACTTGTAGTTAGAAAACATTATCAGCACTATAATAAAGCTGAGCGCTGTAAAATAAATTTAGACAATTATAACAATAAACAAAAATTTTAATTTTAATAAATTATGAAAATATGTTAAAATTCATAAATTTTAAAATATGTTTAATCAAAAGAGCATTTAAAATTTAAATAATCAGTTTTCAAAAATGCCACCGATTTCCAATCAGTAGTGTTAATTATATAAACAATTTCAACTCATTATAGCTTTAAGCGTGAATGGAATATTTAAAAAAAGTTTACTAAAAAAGTTTTATTCACGTTTAAGTTGCGAAAAATGTACATTCAGTTTTAATTTTAACTTCAAGTATATCCATGTTATAGCCAATCCCAATATAACATAAAAGTTGGTTGTATCAGATGTTTTTCTTGCGTCTTCAAATTGGCAAAAATGTGCCTTTTATATACATATATATTTTAATTCATAATTTGAAATTTTACTTTAAACACAGTAAATAATACATTTAAGTAACACGACTAAAACCTCTCAAGTTGCAATTTGTTTTTAACTTTAGCTATCTGCAGAGATACAAAATAAAAATAAACAACCAATTTATTCCACCCTCTTTTCTAATTTCCCCGCTTTATCATACATAAAATAATTCACTTACATTTAAAAAAAGGAAAAAAAAGTTACAAGGGTGGAGACAGAGGATAGTTCTCTAAGTAGGCGTAGTCCTCATAATTTGTCTGTGACTAATGAATGACTAATGAAAATAATTTTTTGTTCCTCCATTCTTTTTCTAATTTCCAATACTTATCTTAATAATTTCGATTTAACTTTTGTAGATTTTCATAGTGTATGATTAACTCAACCTATTCCATATGGGTATTTCAACGAGTAGTTGTGGTGTAAGTCACATACTATGCTTGTTGGCCACCGTTAATTTATAAAAGTTTGTTTCGTCTTTTTCAATTAATAAGATATCTCACATAAAATATGTCACATTTTCCGTTCTAAAATACTGGTAGCCAAAATCATAGTATGAGACCTCACGACAAGTACTCATGGAAATGACTATATATGATTTACTTGAATTTTTTTATGTTTAGAGGGTTAGATCTCCGTGAAGAAATTGTGAAGAAATTTGTTATAAGGCTAGTAGGCGCATTGAACACGGGACAAGTTGACTCGGTGCGCCAACTAACCCCATTACCTTGTTCAGTAATATTTTCTGTTATTTTATTCCGTTTGATAAATTAATTACTCTTTTTTTAGAAAAAAAGCATGCGTAATAACCAAAGAAAAACTGAACAGGTTAACGCATCGAACAATATTATAAGAAATGCTGTGGAAGTCGTAATAATTAACAGACGATCTATTAGAAAAACTTTTAAAGCTTTTAATATTCCTTGGAAAAGTCTTCACCGATATTTCAAAATTACGAAGAATGAAGTTTAAGCGAGTGATGATGACCATAACTCAGCTATGACAGGCTAAAAACTGGATGTTCAAAAGTTTCAGTATCACCTTTTTGGTTTTATCTCCAGTAGTCACTGGAGCTCCTCTGATTTCGCCTTAGGATGTTGGATAATTTTATCCTGATGATGTTAGACCAATAAAAAAATAAAAAATAGGCGTAGATGAAAGGCAGCCACATGAATATTGACAGATCTACCATATCTGGAGGCGTCGAAAGAGGAAAAGTGAGCTTTGGACAGGAAAAAAGATGAAATGTAAAAAAAGAAGAAAATAGAAACAACAGAAGAGGTGGCCAAATGTTAACAGATAATAAAGAAAACTGTGTTTCTACATATAATAAAAGGGAACCGAGAAAAGCACAAATCTTGACAATATCTCTAATGACGAGTAAGGTTAATTGTGTCTGGTGTGTGTTGGTTCTTCAGAAACAGCAAACGCTGATAAAAGTGTGTGCGATGCAATATTTAAACACATGTGGTCTGCACAAACGAAGACACTCGGTTTTATATTTGTGATAACAGTAACTCTGATGATAATATCGAGTACGATATAAGCTATTTAATGTTAATATTTTATTCATTATTTTTTTTTTTTTTGTCTATATAATTTAGAATCTAAGTTGTGCAGGGATAATTCCTTTGTTTAAAATTTTGGTAATAATAAAATTTATTTTTCTTAACTAAGTGTCGTATTTGAGCTCAAATTAACTTTTTATGAAGCGTGAGTCAACTTACGCCATATGTATAGACAACTTGCCCCGCCACGGGGTAGGTTGCCACACATTTTTTCTCTTACTCCAGTCTTCCTCTAAACATAAACTACAAATGCTACAAACATAGAACTCCGGGTATTTATAGCCAAATGTCTGTGCTTTAAAAGTGCAATGAGAGTTTGTTAAAAAACTTAAACAAAATAATAATAAAAATCAATAACTAAAAACTGCGCCATAGCCCCGGTCTCCCCTACTACATTTATGTGGGACATTTAGTAAGTAATATCTAGAAATACGAGAATCATATTTTATTACAGTTTCGATTAACAAATTCTAATTATGTCATTTTGCTAATAATACATGTTTTAAAAAAACTGTTTTAAAACTAAAAAATAAGTTTTAAGAATATGAAATGTGTTCTTCATTATATGTATTTTTTCATCATTCATTCTACACTGAGAAAGGAATTGGAGTAAGATAGTGGTATTTACTATTTTTTGCCACTTCTATCATAACTTCTGGGATGATATACGATCACTTAAAGGTTTTAATGCACTAGTCCACGAAACTTTCCTTTACACTGTAAAAAAAAATCTGTGAAGTTACTAAAGTTTTTCTAGGAAACTTGGATTCCTAGAACTTTTCATGTAACCGCAACAACAAAATTTCATGTAACAGACACACTTTTGCGCCGAAAATCAAAAAATCTGTAAGGTTACTAAGAATTTTTTTGGAAACTGGGATTCCGAGAACTTTTCATGTAACTGCAGCCAGGGTTACAAATAAAAGTTTAGTAAGATTACTGAAATTTTAGCAGATTCATTTGTAAAGTTACAGATTTTTGTAGCTTTACAAAAACTAGTTTTGTAGATTTGCAGCTTTTTTCGTACAGTTACAGGTGAAAGTTTAGTAAGCATGTAACTTTAGATCCGTAGAACTACAGATTTTTTTTTACAGTGTATAATGTGATAGTGAAGTAACCTTCTTAAGTAAGAAAATAACATTTTATATTTAATTTTCTCCATACTTTTTATCTACAAGCTTAAACAGTAACTAAAAAAAAACAGCATGGTGACATATAAAGAAATTACATAAAATGTAAGAAAAAGTAAATTTTTTCTTTTAAAATGTTGATATATGTATATTTTCTGTAATGTCTTTAACATTCTTTAATTTTATAAAAATGCACTATCTTTTTAACAGAAAATAAGATTTTGAAGTAACATCTTACAAATGCAACATTTTCTTTTCTTTCATAGTATTTACAAGAAGCATTTTTAAATTACATATATATTGCTGGGTAACACAAAGGAAAAAAAATACATTTAAAAAAGATAACAAGCGTACGAATTTTTTTTTTCTAAAAAGACATTAAAAACCCTCAACGTTGTTTTCAAATTAGCGTTTTGTCGTTATTTTAAAAAAGAATATACATATACATGTATATATATATATATATATATATATATATATATATATAATACGTGATTTATCACATTAATTGCTAACTAAGCGTAGAACCAACAGAGTGAAAATGTCCAAGTCCGGAATTGAGTCCGGAACCCTTGGAATAGCGCTCCATTTCGAGCGTACTTTCATTTTTGAAAATTAATTGAAAAACTAATTATAATTATATATGTGTTCACACATGCTGGGTTTATTTGTGTTTCATGTTTCGCCACAGGCTGCGTGCTCATGAAGACTATTCCACCTTGTGCTGAAGTGGCAGCCTTACCAACATATGTGAGTGAGAGATGCTAAGCGGATATCGTCCTCTAAGCTTAAATGGTAGAACACTTGGAGCGCTATACCAAGGGTTCCGGGTTCGATTACCGGCTTAGATATATTCACTTTGTTGGTTCTACGCTTAGTTAGTAACGTGATAAATCACGTATTAAATATGCAGTATTCAATAATTTCGAGCTTAATTTCATTGCTTAAAATTAATTAAAAAATTAATTATAAGTATACATCAATTGTGTGATAAGAAACTTTTAACGATAGTTCGCTGTTTCGCGGTTTGTTGGAGTCACCCTCATAGTAATAATAACTGAAAGTCATTTTATTGTGGCTGGGTAGAAACTTCTCACTTTATTTTAATCCTTCAAAAGCTATTCGAGAGCATGTAATCCGTAGTTTGCAGTCTGGATAATTTGAAAAAAAAAATCGTGCATCAAGCATAGATTATGAAACACTTTCCAACACATTCAGAATAATGTAACAAAAATGCACAGTTTATTAAGTTAAAATATTATGTCTAATTCAACCATACTGAAGCGCATAACACAAATGAAATCCCAATTTCAGCTGACTTCATCTACAGTCGGAAATTTATCCGAATTCTTTGAGCAACTCTGTATATGATATATAGATATCTATTAGCTACACGCACTCCAAATTTTAGTTTAGTAAAGAAATACAAATACCACAGTTGAAAATTCCTCTTCAGCAATTTCTGCTAATAAGGAGAATGGTACGTGAATTCTTTTGTGCAGACCTGTATATGAGATACAAAATGTATATACAACGAGTAACATGCAGAACATTATTTAAATTTTAAAGCGCATATTTAATTTTAAAACGTACTTCCAGAAATTATAACTCAAAGAGAATACTGTAACCGATTTCTTTTGTGTGTTCCTGTAAATGGACAACAAATGCTATGAATGCCCTGTTCTATCATAATCATCTTGTTGTAAAATTTAGTGATTTGTATCAGTTTCAATACATTCGGAAAAGCGTAATCTCATTAAAATACTCTGCAAACGATTTGTCCCCATATACCGTAATGTAATGGAATATTTTTGCGTGCCGCTGTAAATGAACAAATGAATCCTACATACTTCATATACAATACTAAGCATGCTTTGATGATCCTAAATAAAGTTTATCAATCGCATAAGAATGCGAGTACATTTACGGAGAGCGTGGACAGACAGCCAGACGGACTAACGGACAAATGGACAGACAAACCGAACGCACCGAAACACTTTTCAACTTCGTTGGAAAATGTTAAAAAGATAAAAAACATAATAATTAACACATACATTTTACCGTTTTACGCGATGATCACTTTAATGCTCAGAAACAAAGTTCATTACGGTATCATTTCATGTTTCACTTGATACATTATCTCTGATTCGAGATATTCTATGTATCCAATCTCATTCTTATCTCATTGTTAAAGACGACATTTTCAATTAAAGAACGTTTAGAAAAACCTACTGTACTGGGTTACTTTATATAAATGCTTGTCCATTACCTGAGGTATGATTGTTTTAATATCGAAGATTTATGTGCACTTCATGATTCCTAAACCTAATTCACATTCCTAAACTATACGTAATCTGCGACATGGATCTAATAAAGTCACCTTTGCGATGTGTTGTATTAGACTTTAAGTAATTTTTAGGATATCAATAAATTTAAATAATACTTCTAGATCTTCTCGAGGCTTTCGCATAAAAATTTAAGATTATTTAGCTAGGTATTTTCCACTAATTTTTAATTAAATACAGTGGTTAATCAAACAACGTGTTTTAACGAAATATGATTAACATTTGTGAGAAGTCAGTTCAAACCTTTTGTATTATACCTCATTCATCATTGTTCGTTTTGTATGTGCATAGAAAAACAGATGTTGGCATCATAAATGATATATATATAGGATTAAAAAGTAGCACTGAATTAGGAAAGCACCCTAAAAGCGGTGTCACTTAATGAATGATTGAGCAGTTTTCCAACACACATACTATATAAAAGTTAAAAAATCTAAAACAATTGAAAAATTCCTTATCTAGAATTTTTCAGATTGTTTAATTTTACTATGCTAATGTTTGACAATTATCATTAAACCGTGTTTTTAGAAAACGTTGAATACATTCATTCATTATAAGACCTTTTAGTCAACTTGGTTAATGAGATAATTTTGATGTACCTTTGCTCTAATCTATTTATTTCAAACTAAATTAAACTAAGTTTTCTCTTTGGTTTTAGTTAAATTCTGTTGTTAGTTTTAATTATTTCGATAAACCTTTTATTTGATCCAGTTTACTTAAAATCTAAGTTTCGATTTGTCTGTTTATGAAAGTATTCAGCTATGCACTTTAGAGAAACTCACTGTTCGCTTATTTAAAACGACATTAAAGAGTTCATAATCTGTTTAGTCTTCAAAAATCGGCTTACTAAATAAATAATTATAAAAACTCTTTTTAGAAAACTTTTAATTCAATTTTCACCATTTTATTAATTTCAGACACAGAAGTCTAATTTAAACCGGTGTTGAAGAATATTCTATATAATTATCTTTTCGAACTATAGGCTATTTTTATGTGTTACAGTCCAAACAAGTATATTTACAAAAGCAAGTAATTACATTAAGTATCCTAAAGTAATAATACATAAATTTTGCAAATATCTATTGAACTAAAAGTTTTAAAGACAAGAGAGCTTTGAAGATTTTTGCGTTGAACGTTGCTTTTTTGCATTATCTAATTTCAAATTTCTCGTGATAGACATAGTATATTAAAAATTTCATGCAGAGAATTATTCTTAACTATTTCTTCATTTTGGAATATACTGAATAAATTGAAAGGGTTATTTACTTGGAGCGTAGTTATTTTCTTTTTAATAACGATTCTTGAAAATTGTTTTTTGTGGAAAAAGACACATTTTTTAAATACTATTTAAGTAAATACGCCGTAAAGTCAACCTTTTAAAATTCATTTTTATAAAATAATGTGACTGGGTTTATAGTTTTTTTCTTTGCGAATATGATTTAAAATTAGAAAAATATTAAATTAGCAAAATATATTTTGACATAATGCCATTCATGAGTTCTTGGTGTGACTTAGGGATGTGCATAGAACATTATCTTCAAACCGAATACCTTCCCTAAAAAATGAGTGAACATATAAGTTACATTAGCGTCGCAGTGGAAACAATTCATGACGCAGCCAACAAAGAAGACTTGATACTTTTAGCCATCTACACTGTAAAAAAAAATCTGTAGTTCTACAGATGTAAAATTACATGCTTACTAAACTTTCAACTGTAACTGTACGAAAAAAGCTGCAAATCTACAAAACTAGTTTTTGTAAAGCTACAAAAATCTGTAACTTTACAAATGAATCTGCTAAAATTTCAGTAATCTTACTAAACTTTTATTTGTAACCCTGGCTGCAGTTACATGAAAAGTTCTCGGAATCCTAGTTTCCAAAAAAATTCTTAGTAACCTTACAGATTTTTTGATTTTCGGCGCAAAAGTGTGTCTGTTACATGAAATTTTGTTGTTGCCGTTACATGAAAAGTTCTAGGAATCCCAGTTTCCCAGAAAAACTTTAGTAACTTCACAGATTTTTTTTACAGTGTAGGAGAAATTTTAAAATGAAAGATTTTGGTCCTATTTTTTATTATTTAGGTATATCTATTTCTCAGAATGTAAATGAAGGTATCTAGGATGTCGCATGATCCACATGAGATGGCTTCAATGAATAGTCGACCATTAATAGGTATTCACCATAGGTATACACCATATACTTGTGTTACCTCAAGAAAAATTGTGCCGAAATGTACTTGGTTTGGAACGTTTCTCCCATTTTTTGTGTTAATGGTTCAGATATTGGCATGCTTCACAGACGCTTATACACTATGACGCAAAAGTTTAGACAATGACGTCATTCAGCTTTAAAATGTAGAATTATGACGTCAGAATTACAAAAACCTGTAAATATATTCAAAAACTGATTTAAAATGCTATGTACAAAAGACAGTCGTTTTATTTGCTATAATACTAATTTTTTTCATAAAAATTCAAATGTGCTTGTCGCAAAAGTTTAGACACTATTCTAAATTTCTTTGAATATTCGCTGGCATATGCAAATTTAGAATCGATGATGTCACAAATTTGGAGTACTTAAGTTCTGCAAACGATTGCGCTTCATAGTCGACATGCCAAGAGCTAAAGAAATTCAAGTGAATGAGGTTTCAAGGATTTGGCAGTTGAAAGGTGAAGGGAAGAGCGCTTCTGAAATTTCTGCTATTATTAATAGGTCAAAAAAATCTATTTATCGAGTTTTATCGAGTGGTTCCGAATATAAAGCAAAATGTCGGTCTGGGAGGCCACGTGTGACAAATGTACGAGAGGATCGCCTGATACAAAGACTAGCGAGTACTCAACAAATGAGCGTACGTGGAGTTCAAAGCTCATCGGGACTCTCTGTATCAAAGGATACGATTCGTAGACGAATTTTGGAAAAAGGAACAATCGTTTATAGCAAAATGCAGAAGAAACCAGCTCTGAAACCATATCATAAGTTACAAAGACTTATGTGGGCTCGAAAGCATATGTCATATGGAGAGAAATGGCAGTCAGTCATATTTAGCGATGAAAAAAAGTGGAATCTGGATGGTCCAGATGGTTGTTTATCGTATTGGCATGACTTGCGGAAGGAACCTCGACGTTTTTTTAGTCGCAGACAAGGAGGGGGCTCAGTGATGGTTTGGGCAGCCTTTTGCTATAATGGACAAGTATCTCTGACCTTCACCAGTGGTCGTCAAACTTCACAGCATTATACACAGACATTAGAAGAAAACCTACTGCCATTTGCTGAGCTTCTAGGGGGTCCTCAGTGGGAATTTCAGCAAGACAATGCTTCAATTCACACTGCAAAACATTCAAAATCTTGGTTTAATTCCCATAATATAAGAGTTCTCGACTGGCCAGCATGTAGCCCAGATCTTAACCCTATAGAAAACCTTTGGAGCATCATGTGTCGCAAAGTTTATAGCAACGCTAGACAATAGTCTTCTGAAAAGGAACTTAAGACATCTATTGAGAATGCATGGTACGATATCGATCCACAAACTATGCAAGATTTAGTTTCTTCCATGCAATCTCGTGTATATGACGTAATACATAAGCATGGATGCGCAACCAGGTTTTAAAAATTGTTTATTTCGATTTTATTTAATTTGTGTCTAAACTTTTGAGACAGCAGTTTATTTTTGTTGCCATTTAATTTATTGCAATATGCACAATTTCACTTTTCTTTGTTATAAATATTGTTTATATGTACAGCACATTAATTTCAAGCAGTGATTTGAAAATTGAATAAATATTTTTCAAAGTATGTAAGAATTTCTTCATTGTCTAAACTTTTGCGTCATAGTGTATCGATATTTTGAATGTATGTTAACGCTGTAATGCACATGGTATCCAGTGTTGCCAGATTGAAGACTAGTATGTACCCAGATTGTGGATTGTCACCGCTTTTTTGAAATAGAAATATTGGACCTTTTTAAAAATAGATTAAAAATTCTGAAAAATAAGCGAATTATACTATTTTTAAAAAGTTGTGACAGTCAAATAATATGAATTAAAAAAGTCCCCAATCTGACAACACTGATGGTATCATTAACGCTATCATCAGTGTTCCCGCTTTAGTGGATGTTTTTATCAACATATTCTATATTTACACCAGAAATTTAAAATAGAAATTTTTGATATATTTCAAAAAAGGCATTTCGTTATTAAATAAATCGAAATTTATTGTTTACATTTTCCGATTCTCTGAATTACCTGAATTACTCAATTTCTGGAAAGCATTCTACAATAGGCATTAGTAGATTAAAGTAAAATTTCTTGTTAGGTAGATATTCGTATGAAATACTACTTATTACATTCTCCCCTATGTTGGAATTTCTAAAAAAAATTTGCAGATCTACACCGATCATGACCCCTAGAACTCAAAACCACCCTCAGTAAATAACTTTATCTATCTATCTATCTATCTGTATATATATATATATATATATAACTTTCTTCTGGACACGATAACTTCCACAATTCTGCACAAATCTTTTCAAAACTGATACATAGAATCAAGGGGCATAAAATCTTGGTCAAGTTCGTTAATGGGCAAAATTGGACCAAGAGGATGGAAATAGGGGAGGGGGGGGGTAGTGTGAAATAGAAAAAACCCCATAACTTCATAATTTTTGTACATATCAAATCAATTTAAAGTTTGTATTGTTTCTAAAAATAGGGCAAAAAGTTTATGTATCACAGATTTTTAATAAAATGAAAAATGGGCTAAAACAGGGCGCAAAAACAGGGTTTTTGGGAGAAAAAAATTCATAACTTCGTCAATTCTCAAGATATCAAATCCAATTACTTTTATTATAAATCTCCTGAATATTATCTTCAACTTTTATAGTCACAAGTTTTTGATAGGACCAATTCATACCGCAAAAAAAAAAATAAATAAATAAATAAAATAAAATAAAAACGAAAACAAAAACAAAAAAGAGGTGGTGGTGGGGGAGGGGGGTGGGTGGGGTTGAAGAAGAAAAAAATTCATAATTCCGTCAATTAACAAGATATAAAATCCCCATGAATTTATCATATATCTTCTTAATATTGTCTACAACATTTATATAGACAAGTTTTAATAGGACCAATTCTTACAGCAAATACAAATAAAAAATACTTAGTGGTTGAAGAAAAAAAATCGTCTTATTAAGGGTGTATTCAAATCCAAACTGCTTATTTTCTTACTCATTTTTAAATTCATTTTTGCTCTCAAACGCATTCAATTCGTAGATTCTGTTATTTAGAAACTATATAATATACCGTAATGATCGATTTTTTGATAGAGGCAGAATATATATCAAAAAATTATGTCAAACTGGACATTTTGAACAGAATTTCCTGAAGCGATTGTCTGAGAAACGAAAAATATCGTTCTACTGAGAAAATAATTGTTTATAAATCCTGTTTCAATTAATTGAACGAAAAATAAAAACACAGGTCGCTTATAAATCTCTTCAAAAATCACGTCAGCAGTTTTCATATTTTTTCTATTAAAAATCAATCTGAAAATGTGCTAGAAAAATTCAAGTTGTTGAGCATGGAAAGGTATTTTTTTTTAATACCTCCTTAACATGATTCTGATAAAACCAGCCATTATATAAAAATGAAATAAAAACTCGTCAAAAGCGGCCAGATAAAATTGTTAAAGTGGGTTTATCTCTAATTATAATTTAGTTTTTGTTGGTGAAATTAGTATACTTAACTTCGAAATCTACCTCCGCCTGTAGGTCGGGACGCAGGGATTTTTTATGCTGTGTTGAAAACAGAAATTTCTTTAGCTGGAATATTAGGAAATAAATGACGTTGCGACGTAGTTGTGTAAAATAATTACTATAAATGATATATATATATATATTATAAAAAACTAGTTATAGTATGTAAACCGCAAAATGTTTGTTTAAAATTATTTATTTATTTTTCAGCTAATCTGGAGGATAATCACTTAAAGACATTTCGATCGCATTCAAAAAAGAATAATTGATAATATAAATCAAACACCAGAACAGCTGTTAGGAAATCCGTGGGTGAGGAAGGAGAAAGTTTACTAATATTACCCGTAAATTAATCATATTGAAAAATAGCTCTTCATTTTCTATTAGCTATTTTAAAAATGCTTTAATCATCCTAAAGCACGTCTCGAAGTTTATATACATTTCAGACTTTCAAAGGCATTCGATTCTAATTATAATCAATACAGGGGATGGTAATATTTCACTTATATGTTCGAACATAATTATGCTCTTTTAATAGTGAAAAGACCTTGTATAAAATAATAAATGAGAACATTATAAACGCATGAGCAAGTATGTTTTGATATTTAATAAATTGAAGTATATACGTTAAGTATTTTCTATGGATAGAATATATTTGACATTAAAGGAAGATAGAATTTATGAATATGTTTCATTCAAGACTTATAATAAATGCTATCGTCATTCTTTCAGAAAATAAGCTATTTTTGTCGCTTTTAGTTTTCTAGTTATATATTATATTAGTTATTTCATTCCAACTCCCTATTAAATCAGTTTCTGTATTCGACTCAGAAATCCACAAAATAAAAAGTAGTATTCATTAAAAACAGAAATGGGTACAGATAAATTGCCACAAAAAATGGTGTAATGAATAAATACCTTACTTTTAAGCGCAACATTAACGACGTGGATACCGTTGAATATGACAAAAAACTTCAAATGTGATACCAATTTATGTAATCAGGGTTGCCACCAACTGCCACTAATGAAGCGATTTAAATATTTTTTAAACCTCTGAATGTCTAGCCAAAGGGCAAAATTGGAAGCATGTTTTGAAGCTATTTTAAATTCTAAATAAATAAATATGTATATATATATATATATATTATTATTATTTCAACACACACAATACTTAATTATGTACATGGAATTCAATCTTAAGAGCATTAACACTTACTAAATATTTTAAAACAATGTTAAATATGTACATTTATTTGAATTTAAATAACACATGTCTAAAACAGCAGCTCTAGGAACTAGTTTTTAATTTGGCGGTAAATAATCCTTTATTTGGTCGATCAAAGCTAAAAGTAAAAAGTACAGTATTACAAGCATACAAATATATATATATATATATATATATATATATATATATATGTAGGATTCTTAAAAATTAACATTACTAAATTGATTTTAAGTAGAAGAAAACGATAAACACGTTGCTACTAATTACATTTTGAAATAACCAAAAAAGTAATATGAAAATTGAACATTGTTCAACTGCTGTTTTTAATGAATTGCGTGCAACTGTACTTTCTTATATAATTAGCAGTTTCTTGAATTTTATGATATTCGTTACCATAAAAAAATAAAATATCTTCGTTTTAGAATAGTGGTAATATTATTTTTAATTTAGGTTACAAAGTTTTAATATTACTGATAAGATTATAAAAAAATATTATTAGCTGTTTCCACATAATGATTGATCTTTTTATTCGTTTTACACCTTTTTTCGCATTTTCAAAAAGCTATGCCCAGCAAAGTAAAGCCAATTTCGAAAACATTTCTACTGTGGACGAATTTACATGCTGAGAAATCAGTCTTTAAGATAATCTCCTACGTTTGACATATTTTGTTTTAAATAAAGCAGAAATGAGTATAATATGACTTGCTTTAAAGAGCTCAGTATGTACACCATGTCATTTGTTAAATAATTTTTGTATGCAATTTCGTTTCATTTTTACAATTAAAAAAAAATCAATAATTGATGTGTACCAAAATAATCCCCACTACAAAAGTAAGGATAGTTTACTAATATTGTTAAATGTATATGCAATTCTTATTCCTAAAACTGTACTGAACTATAAACTAAGGCACACAAAGATAACTTCCAGAAATACATCCATTAACGTATTAACTAGGGAATTATCATACAATTAAAGTATGTTAATTTATAAAAATAAAGTACAAATTTTAACGAATTTTCAGACATTCCAAACGACAGTCCGTTGCACCGACGCACAGTGAATGGGACGTTTTGATGATCTAGGTAGACAGAATTCATTTTTCCGATTATCACGGAATTTGACAAAACTGCGTTTAATGGTAGCTCGATGTCTCTATTTTCTAGATCCCTACGAGTTTTATCGAAAAATTTCAAGGTTTCGAATAATTATGACAGTGAAGAAGATATATGCGCATTTGGTTTGAGGGAGTTTCAAAAGTTGCATTAGCTTCATCGAAGATTGAAAGCACATCGCAACTATTGTGTTTTATTTGAAAGCACGAGTTTGCTGAACATGTGTCACAGGTTTGTCAAGGTCCGATTTAACGAATTTTTCTTTGAAAATGAGCTATATTAAAGCCGCTTAATCGCTTTTTTCAAAGTTTATGATTCAGGATGATCCTTGATGCTGTTTACAAATTTCATCTTGACTTTTAACATATTATTCAGCATTATTCAACAATAGCCATTTTTTTAATCAAAGTGCCATTCTTAAAATATTGGAAACTTAAAAAACCGCCTGCAAAAGTTTGCAAATTATTAAGTCTTTATTAATAAACAAGTATCATATTAACTTGCAGCGCATGTATGTATGTTTAGTTTATATCATGCAAGTCAAATTTAAACCACTTTTAATTATCCGATTGAGCCGGAACAATGAATACAGGTGTAATCTGAATGAGAATACAATATTATTATAATTTAATGAACGTAGAAGTTTGTTTAGAATACTGTTTCTAAAGGGCACAAAAATTTAGATTAAAATATGCAAGTTAATTTTAAATCAATTTCAATAATCCGATTGAGCTGAAACTTTGCACAAGATATGTAGTTCTGATGACAGTGTAATGCTATTATAATTTATGGAACGTAGTAGTTACGTTTTTTTACAGGGCCACATAAAATACTAGTTCAAATCTTGCAAGAATATTTTAAACAAAGTTCAATTATCTGATTGAGCTGTAACTCTGCCTACATGTGTTTTTTCGATGACAATTCTACTAAATTATAATTTGAAGAACGTAGAAATTATACATTTTTTACAGGGTCAAACAAAGAATCCGGGAAAGATGTTGCTGAAAAGCAGAAATTTTAAATAAATGTAAATAAAAATACGAGAGGTTATTGAGATACGCAATAGTATTTTTTGAACTTAAAGCAAAGTGCGTAGCAGTTGTATTTCTTCTAAAGGGACACATAAAAAATTCGGATACATTACCGTCTGTATGTAGAAATTTTATTTCAAATATAATAACATTTATATAGGTTATTTATTCACAAAACAGCATTTTCTTAACCGAAAATAATTTAGATGTTTTACAGGATCAGACAAAATATTAAAGTTTTTTTATTTGATTTTATTTTTAAAAAAATATACTTTTTTCGGATGACTACGCAGATTTATAGAGCAATTCTGAGTAGACAAAAATAAAATACGAAATGAATGCTAACTTACATGTGAGAATTATTATTATTTTTTTTTTTACTTAATAGTAAATTAAGTATGTTTAACACATTCTTTGTAATTGATCATATTTCTATTTTGAAACATTATTGTTAAATAAACCAAATATTTCTCACTATTAGAGCATTTTATTAGGGATTCATTCGAAAAATCTGCAAAAACTAATTGAACTTCAACGAAATAATTTTGTCCACCTATATGGTCAAAATGTCCCACTGTGCGACGATATCACATAGGAGATATGTTATACATTTATATATATAACCATGAGTTATGAAGACAGAAATATTGCCATAAGTGATACTACAAAAAATTATGTTTTTAAGAAAACGAGCTTTACGTTTTTATTTCTGATACTCTATTAGAAATACACACTCTACGTTCTTAAATATCTTCAGATCTATATTTTGTAACTTCCTCGATCTTATTTTTATAAAATACTTTCTTTCTTAAGATTACTTAAATACACCTTTCCAGTTTGATAAATGAAACAAAAGACAGTCTTTGCCCTTTGGCTGGACATTCAGAGGTTTCAAAAAAGTTAAATCTATTGGCGACACAGTGGTAATTTCAAAAATGTAATAAATAAATGATAAATAATTTTTAAGGAAAAACTTTTTCCTACATCATACTGAAATAGTATAACGTAAATAAATACGCTTTTTAAAGTCTGACAATACACTTTCCATGGTACATCTTCGACAGTTTTTCTATATATATTTATAGGTATATAAAATTAAAATTAAATATCATATTTTACCATTTAGAACAAAAATTAAATTGATAAAAGTTATTTGAAGCTCAAAATTAAGTCCGTTTCGGAGAAACGTCGATACGGCTTCGGTATTCTTAGTGTAGGAGACAACTAGATAACAGTATGGTTGCATGTAAAAAACCGATTTATTTAATATTGAAATTTAAAACGAAAACGATATCCTTATTAATGAGACAGTTAATTTTAAAATACACTTAAAGTTATACAGACGGTGAAACACTGTGAAATGAAAAAACTGCAGAAACACGCAACTTATATATATTATGTAAGCTTACAGAAATAATAAATTCTTAGTAAATAATAACATCGTTTAAGTTTAAATTCATTATAAGAACTGTGCATTTAAACACTCGTTTAATGAACAATTTTCAAATGCATTACTTTCAAATGCAATTCCTTAAGTGCTTGCATTTGGCGTTGATAAAATGTTGATCTCTAAATCGCGTCTTTCTCAGCCGAATACTCGGAAGTATTTAGTTTGTTTTGTACATATTCTTCTATATGAAATCCCGCAGTTAAATTTAACCGATTCTTTATAACGTACCTGGGTAGTTTCATTAGCAGTTTTTCATAAAATAATATGGGTATGCTCTTTAAGGAGACCCTTCGATGTGTGGGCAATGTTAGGTTACTTTCAGGTTTCGAACGCATCAGGGATTCAGGAGAATTTAGGTGTTTTAGTGACTGCAATTTCGTAAAGTACTGATCGTTAAATCCTTGAAGCGTACGAACCCTGACTATATACTGAATTTAAAACATAAAACAAAAGTTAAATTTAATTTAACCTCGATTTACTTTACTAAATTTGACGTTACGAATATTTTAATTCAAGTTTAGTAACACATATTTCATATGTTAATTTAAATGAATAATTAGTAGCCCATTACTAATTACATTTGGTTAATGCAAATAGTTGTATTTGATGAAATTGATAAAATAATGATTGTCTCCTAATTAATGTTATTTACCATATTCAGTCTGTTTGGACATAGATTTTGGAAATCGTTGTATGTTTAAAATGTATATAATCTCAAAGAGTAATTTTCTGATTAAACGAGCTAATAAAAACATACAAAACAAATTTAATACAAATGTAATTCTAATCCATATATGCATATGCTTTCCAAAACAACACGAAATCTAATTAAGTAGCGTCCATTTCTAAATATTAATTACATAAAATTTTAATTTACAAAGATAATTTTCCTAAAGAATGATACTTAACACCAGAAATTATAGCTTCAAAGTTATTACTGCTGGATAATCGTTTTGAAAAATTAAATAGTCTGACTACACCGAAAACTCTAAAGCTATCATAAAAGACAAACTTATTAATTTTTCAAAACAAACGGATATTAAAATCTTCTCATATTTAAATGTATTCATAGACAAGCTTTATTTTGTTGCAAGCAAAGGATCCTGTAAGCTGTAAAATGCAGTTTTCAATGTCTAAAGAAATTCAGCAGAAGACTACAGTAGAAGAGCTATAAAGGGAAATTCTTGAAGTTGCACATTTTTATTCTGTAATAAAAATATGTAAGTAAGCTCTGAAGTTTCCAATGAAGATATTAGAAAGATATAACTTGAAGACAGCTTATTCTTAATGTGAGAGAATTAATGGAATTTTCTTCTTTTTGCTTTTGTTGCCATAAATGTTATTATCAAAATATTAAAATATTTTACAATTGGTTATGAATGAAAATTTATTGATCATAAATTTTCCATTAAAGTGTGATTTCCATAATATTGTTTAATAGTTCTGTACGCGTTATACATGTACATGTAATCACTACCTGGAGAAAAATTTTCGATTTAGACACTTTCGATTTTGGACGTTTTTGTTTTAAAAGAAGAGTACTTGGTGGAATTTTCTCGAACTTTGAGGATTAAGAAATACAGGGTGTCCATAATTAAACGACCCTAATTTAAAGTTGTCTACAGACAAAACTATTATTCATAAAGTTGTAAAATTTTTTGAAAGACATAATAAAGGGATGGGAATTTGTTTAGGCTAAAAAAATTGCAAATAAAAGTAATTCAAAATTTTGCCACCAGAGGGAGTTTTTTAATGAATTACACATTTAGCATTACGACAGTTTAGAAATTTTATTTATTAACTTAACCTTACTCTAAAGACAGCTTTTCACGACATTTTCCAAGCTTTTCCCTGAACATGCTGCGGTCACTGTGGAGCGTGCTAGCTTATGATTCCAGATGGTATCTGGAAATGATGAAAATCATGCTGAACATGTTTGGTTATAAGTATCGTAAATGTATGCTTAATGTGTAATTCGTTAAAAATGGCCTGCAAATTCTTTTTCACTCACACATATTCCCATACTTTTATTATGTCCTCCAAAAATTTTCACAACATTCTGAACAACAGTTTCGTCTGTAGACAACTTTAAAATAGGGTCGATTAATTATGAACACCCTGTAATTAAAATTTCTAAACTATCTTAATGCTAAATATGTAATTTATTAAAAATCGCCCTTTGGTGGCGAAATTTTAAAATATTTTTGTTTATATTTTTTTTTTTAGCTTAAACAAATTCCCATTGTAACGCTCGAACAATACACACTCCATCATATTTGTTCTCCATTTCATTTTTTTTCTTTTCCTTCAAAAGAACTGACAAGCTGAGTAAATTAGACTTTACGAGAGGAAAGAATGTTTACAAAGTGGTTGCCGACAAGGCATTTGTGCTATGCCGTATTTTAAATTAACTGAGTTATTTTGAAATAGTAACATGTAAATATGTTGTAATTATTAAAGTATATTATTATATTATTATTATTTTGAAGGAAAAGAAAAAAAAAGAAAAGGAGAACAAATATGATGGAGTATGTATTGTTCGAGCGTTACACCATCCCTTTATTATGACTTTCCCAAAATTTCACAACTTTATGAACAATAGTTTTGTCTCTAGACAACTTTAAAGTAGGGTCGTTTAATTATGGATACCCGGTACATTTGACCTGACATGTTTCAATGTAGGTTTACCAAGGAGGGTAAATATGCCACCACCAAAAAAAAAAAAATCATACAAAAGTAATATGTGTAAACCCCTTGTGCTATAAAAAGATTGAAATGGTTTAACAATCTGTCTAAAACGTGCACATGAAGTTGTGTATGAAGAGCACATATATTCACGAAGTTATAAACGTTTCTTTCAAAATTAGGCATGTTTTTTGTTTATAAAGAATCGGGGTTTTTACTTGATAAAGAGCTTGAGAAAAAAAAAATATATATAACATTGATTTAAAATACGTTTACGTGCTGCCATTTTTTTTTAATCTAAGGAAAACAAGTATAGTGAAATACATGAGAGAAATAACTGATATGAAAAACTATACTGGAAATGAGTGGTATATAAAAATGAAATAAGTCAATTGAAAAATAATGTACTGATTGCCAAATCTCTACGGCAAGTAGAGTTTTTTTTTATATTTAACTTTTTATCCATACATATGTAGTCCGCAATATTTAATTTTTTAGAAGTGAATTAAATGTTGCAGAATGATTTAAAAATGAATAGCATTTGATTTAAACATTTTTTAAAATTTAGATTTGATTTTCACAATTCCGAGGTAAAGGGACGTCGAATTTTAATTTCAAAATCAAAGCTTAATTATTGCGAATATAAGAATATATTGCAAACGTTTGAATGTGGGAGTTTTTCATCAACACAGCACCGAATAGTACATACCATTTATAATGAAAATACACTTTATAGGTGAAATTCTGCCATTAGACTATGGAACATTCATGAAACATAATTTAACTTACGTATCGAAATTAAAGTTTTAGCACAAATTCATTTTTTAAACAGTGAGTTTATTCGTGGAAAACTTCAATGTGCCTTAATTACAAATATAAAATTAAAAAAAAAATCTGTAAAAAATTATTAACATTTGACATCACACAGTAAATCTCAGTAAACGTAGATCATGAAAGAAAAACTAGTCGGAAGTGGCAATTCCAAAACTTTTTTCTACCTCATACATGTTAATACAATTTGTGTTACAATACATGTTAATACGATTTACACCAAAATCTAATAATCAACAACTTATATCAACTTCTAACTGAATCTGAAGTGTGATGAAAATCCGTGCATTACTTTTTGAGACAGAGCTATTGCGGAACTCGTGAAAATTCGGCATATCAGTGGCACCTGCTGGGTGATTTACACCAAAAACTAATTAGGACTAATTTATACTACTGACTGTGTATCTGAATATAAATCTTGATGAAAATTCAAACATTAGTTCTTGAGATACAGCTGTTGCTGAAATCTTGAAAAATGCAGCATAGAAAGGCCACCTGCCGGGCGATTTACACCAAAACTTAAATAGCACTAATTTATATCAAGGACTAACCGAATCTGGAGTTTCATGAAAATTAATGCATTTGTTCTTGAGATAAAGCTATTGCAATAATCATTAATAATGTAGCATAGCAGCGCCACTTGTAGGGCGAATTTCACCAAAAAGTAATAAGCATAAAATTATATTATGGAATAACTGCATCTGAAGTTTTATGAATATCAGTGCTGTAGGTCTTGAGGTATAGTTATTGAGGAAATCGTGAAAAATAAATCATATGAGCGCCACCTGTTGGGCAATATACACCAAAAAATATTCAGAACCATTTTATATCAAGGTCTAACTGAATATAATGTTTTGTAAAATTTCGTGCATTAGTTCTTGAGATAGAGCGCCCACAAAATGTTTGTCACATACAGACTCACATAGTGACAGACAGAGTGATAGAATGACAGATAGAGTAACAGACAGGGTGATAGACAGACATTTTCTAAAAACCATCAAATCGTGTTCAGGACCTTCTAAAATGCATAAATCAATTGAAAATCGGAAGTCGAAATTTTCCACGAATCCAATACTTTCTTCTTGTAATCATAGAAGAAAGTAGTAACGTTATATTTCCATAAATTCATATACTCACACATTCAGATAATACATACGTATATAAAAAATTACACCTTCAATCAATTAAATTAATGAATAGGATATTTATAAAAAGTTTACTTTTTAATAAATTTATTGTTTAATATATTAAAACGTATATGTGTAACAGAAAAATGAGGATAAAAAACAGAAAATATGGACAGATTAATATAAATATGGAATTAATATTAAATTCAAAAGAATTCCTAAGAGTAAATTTTATAATAAATGAAAATATTTTGTAATTCGCATCCTTTACATCCAAACTTTACATGCATAATTAAGATAATTCTTTTTCGATTACTCAATGCAAAATAATTATTATGTGAATCAAAGTGTCATTAGTAAGTTAATTTATAGTGCATCATGCTAACAGAAAGTCATGATTATCTCTGTTAATTTAAATCTGTGTATGAAGATTAATTTAAATTCCGAATAGCTTTGAAATATTTAGAAACCCGATGATATGCATTGAATAATGTTATCGTAATAATGAAAGACTCACTCTTATCGCATATTTAGGTTATTTCGAAAACAAATGATAGGATTAAAGATTTAAATAGGTAAAACTTTATTAAAATCACCTAATTAAACAATGCTTTTCTAAATTACATGTAATTTTGATTTTTAAAGTCATCCGTTGAATTGGTAAAACGTTGATTTCTCGTACTTGCAGCTCGAAAATTAAAGATTGAACTATCATAAAATTTATGTGCTAACAGGCATAATTTTATATTGCAAAATAATTTCATTGTTAAGTATATTTATAAGTTAATAATTATTAATGTTCATGTTTGTAAATGTAAAAAATAGGGGAGAGTAGCCATATTTGGATCGCCACTTTAATTGGACCGTTGCCATTCTGTCGTTAATTACAGAAAGAGACACTATCTACCGCTGAAATCCTACTCAGCAGAATGTCGTCATTTATGATTAGAAGAAGCACCCGTCAAACACGTGCTGTTTTCAGACAATTAAAAAAAATTAGCTGTTCTGATCTACTTTTTCCCTGTTAAACGTAAGTGAATTCTTAAAAACTAAGGTAAGTTCTTATGTTTTCATATACATATCTAAATTCATCTGTTTATTGCGCATATTTTTCACGCGGATTTGTTTGATTTCGTTTTTGTTCTTAGTCTTCAGACTATCTGTTTTAAAATATGCCGCAGTTGCCTAAATTGGACAAATTTAAGTTGCTTAAATTGAACCAGATATACTATCACAAATTTGAAAAGTAAGTAATGAATTTCGAGGGCTGTACGCTTTGTACACTACTTTTTTTTATTTTTCAATATTTTATAATGATTACTATCTCCACACAAGCTTTGAATATTTTTTGTGTATCTGGATCAATTTCTTTATACAGTTTAGGCTTATATAAATATAAAAATATTTTTACATGTTTATGCAACAAATTTTGTTTGCAATACGGCGTATTAGATTTACAGAGTTGAATTCAAACATTTTCGTCGAGGATATTTGCTGTTCCGTGAGGGAGGGGGGACATTATTTTTTACAGTTCTGTAGGGTGGAATTGCACTTTTTTGCCATTAAAGCGTATAAAATCTCAAACCTTCCGGGGCGAGTGGTTGTTTCAAGGATCCGATGGGGAACGCCTGGATTCAACACTGTTTTAATATATAATGTTTTGCGTTTAATTAATCGTAGCGTATTTTTTTAATAGAGCATATTTTTTAATACAATTGAAAAATGTTGAAAAAGACCCAGACAAACTGTCTGGAAGAAAAACACCCATTACAGCAAAAGCTGTTAAAAATATAGGAACGAAAAGGAGTGAGCGAGTTGAGAAGAAATTGACCTGCAAGAAGGCTGCAGCTAGAAATTCCCCCGTCCAAAAGCCAAAGAATCATTAGAAATGTTATCTCCTTTGCTAAATTCAGGTAACTCAAGGTACAGAGGGAGCCAAAAAACAGTTGTGTTAACATCTTTGCCATATAAAGTAAATCTTGGAATTAAAACAAAACGACAAAAGGGAAGATCTCACAGCACAAAAGCAATTGGAATGTAAAGTTTTAAAAAATAGGTGTAATGCAATTGAAAAGGAAAGGATGGAAGGGAAGAACTACAAACATAATGTAAAGAAAACTTTTGTTGCAAAGGAAAATCTAATGATTCAGAATCTAAAAATAAAAATCTAGACAGTGTTGATTGGTTTTGTCTAATTTGTAAGAAAAATAAAATAGCAGAAATGATTCAGTGTTCAAATTGCCAAATACAGTTTTCCATGTTGTGTGCGTTAGAATAAAAAATTAATAAAAGAAATCCATGTGTAAGCTTTGCATCACTTCTTACATGATATTCAAGTAACTGGCAATTAGTTCCATAATTTCTATTCTTAATTACTGATAACTTGATTTATATTTTGAATACACTTCCATTTAAAACAAATACTCGTATTTTCAGATATTTAATTTCATTATATTTCATTGCTGTTATTTTGTTTGATTGTTTCATTAATGTCAAACTTTGCTTTTAATAAAATTATTTATATTCCCTAGTCATTAAAACAACATGTTATTGTTTGGTCCAATTTAGGAGACTGGGGTTCCAACTTAGGCGACCAGTTGCTGAATTTGTACCACTTATAACATTAAAAAAAAAAAAAAAAAAAAAAAAAAAAAAAACTTATAATTTTCAAAAAGAAATTGATCTAAAGATTTATTTAGTTAGTAGATGATTAGGTTGACCCCGTGTAGTAATGTTTTGCAGATATTCCAAAAATTATGTGAATTACACCTGAAAATAACTGAAGTGATCCAAATTCGGCTACTCTCCCCTATATACATTTTCTTAAACTCACTCGCATTTTAAGCAGGTAAATGGAATCATAAATACTTTTATTTAATTTTTTTTCTCGTATAAGGTCAAAATATAGTATAGAGTAATTCAGTAATTTCGTGATAACATTTGAACTGTATTCTTTATATGACAAATAACTAAACATGTCTATTAAACAAAAAAATGTACGTATTTATCTATATACTCCTTTGGTTAGGTTTATTAGTATAATAAAAAATAGAAAAGAAGTATAGGACAGTTTTTAGTTACTTCCACCATTTAAGGAATAATGAGAAAATTCATACATATTACGAATATATGCATCTTGAATATGTCATGTTTTTTATTTAGATTTGACATTTAGTTTTGACAATAAAAAATATTCCTCTTATTTAGAATAAAAAAAAAAACCTATATAGGGCTTAAGCACAGCGTTCGCTATCAATTATAGAAACATGTCAATCATTTATTCAGTAATAAAATTTATGTTTAACCCATTATCTACTGACGGTACTTATAAGTACCATTAAAATAACTTCTTATAAAATTCATTTAATCCATCGATTAGTTGAAATACAGTTTAGAATGAGTTATAGATACATTATTTTATCTTGTTTCAGAAGCATTATTGATTACACAAAACAAAATATTTTTTAAAAGATTATTTCTTTTGCCTTTACACCTTTTCAGTTTTCTTGGCGTTTTGGGGGAGGAGGTGATTTTTTAATTCCGAAATGTTTCTATATTTCTAGGTAAGAACATTATACATTTCCTAATTCTACAAGATACCAAGAAAAATATTTAAAATAAAAGATTTGAGTAGAGTTATAAATATTGCATAAAATTCCTATAAATTCCAATTTAATTAATCCTTGTAAATCCTTCAATCGTTCTAAAATTTATTAAATGATCATGTGAATTTTCTAATGTAGTTTAAACAATTCACGAAAAATGCTTTACAAGATGAAATTTTCATGACTTCTTAATTCAGTACTTAAAGAGTTAAAATTACCTAATTAAACAACGCTGGTATCCATTGGATAATGTTATCGTAATAATGAAAGACTTACTCTTACAGCATATTTAGGTTACTTCGCAAAGAAATGATAGATTAAAGATTTAAATAGGTACAAATTTATTTAAATCACCTTATTAAACAACGCTTTTCTAAATTGCATGTAATTTTGATTTTAAAAGTCATCCATTGAATAGGTAAAATGTTGATTTCACATACTTGCTGGTCGAAAATTAAAGACTGAATTATCAGTAAATTTATGAGCTAAAAGGCATCATTTTATATTCCGAAGTAAGTTCATTATTAAGAATATTTAAGTTAATAATTATTAATGTTCATGTTTGTAAATAAAAAATATATATATATACATTTTCTTAAATTCACTCGCATTTTAAGAAGGTAAATGAAATCATAACTACTTTTATTTAAATTACTTTTCTCGTATAAGGTCAAAATATAGTATAGAGTAATTCAGTGATTACGTGATAATATTTTAACTGTATTCTTTATATGACAAATAACCAAACATATCTATTAAACAAAGAAATGTACGTATTTTTTTATATACACCTTCGGTTAGGTTTAGTAGTATAATAAAAAAAAATAAAGAAAGAAATAATAAAAAAAAAATAGAAAGGACAATTTTTAGTTACTTCCATCATTTTGGGAATCATGAGAAAATTCATACATATCACGAATATATGCATCTTCAAAGTGTCATGTTTATTATTTAGTTTTGACAAGAATAACAAGCAATAAAAAAAAGTTCCTTTTATTTAGAATAAGAAAATGCAAAATGCAAAAAAAAAAAAAAAAAAAAAAAAAAAAAAAAACTATATAGGGTTTAAGCATAGCGTTCATTAGCATTTATAGAAACATGTCAATCATTTATTCAGTAATAAAATTTATGTTTAACCCTTTATCTACTGACGGTACTTATAAGTTGCATTAAAATAACTTATAAAATTCATTTAATACATCGATTAGTAGTAATACAGTTTAGAATGAGTTATAGTTGCATTACTTTATCTGGTTCCAAAAGCATTACTGGTTACACAAAACAAAAATATTTTTAAAAGGATGATTTATTTTCCCTTTGCATCTTTTCTGCCTTCTTGGCGTTGGGAAAGGGGTCAATCTTTCAATTCGGAAATATTTCTATATTTCCATTGTAAGAACATTATGTTTTCACATTTCCTAATTCAACAAAATATAAAGAAAAACATTTAAAATAAAAGATTTTTGTGGGCCTATAAATATTGCACAAAATCCCTATAAATTATTCCAATTTAATTAATCCTTCTAAATCCTCCAATCCTTCAATAATCCTTCTAAAATTTATTAAATGATCATGTAAATCTTCTAATGTAGTTTAAACAATTCACGAAAAATGCTTTAGAAGATGAAATTTCCGTGACTTCTTAATTTAGTGCTTAAAGAGTTAAAATTACCTAATTAAACAATGCTGGTATGCATTGAATAATGTTATCGTAATAATGAGACTTACTCTTACAGCATATTTAGGTTATTTCACAAAGAAATGATAGGTTTAACGATTTTAATACGTACAAATTTATTAAAATCACCTTATTAAACAACGTTTTTCTAAATTACATGTAATTTTGATTTTAAAAGTCATCCGTTGAATTGGTAAAATGTTGATTTCACATACTTGCTGCTCGAAAATTAAAGACTGAATTATCAGTTAATTTATGAGCTAAAAGGCATAATTTTATATTGCAATATAAGTTCATTATTAAGAATATTTATAATTTAATAATTATTAATGTTCATATTTCTAAACTTTAAAAAATATACATTTTCTTAAGCTCACTCGCATTTTAAGCAGGTTAAATGAAATCATAAATACTTTTATTTAAATTATTTTTCCCATATAAGATCAAAATATAGTATAAAGTAATTCAGTGATTACGTGATAATATTTTAAGTGCATTCATTATATAACAAATAAACAAACGTATCTATTAAACAAAGAAATGTACCTATTCATCTATATACACCTTCAGTTAGGTTTAGCAGTATAATTAAAAAAAGAAAATAAGTATAGGGCAATTTTTATTTACTTCCACCATTTTGGGAAAGATGACAAAATATATATTCATAAATATGTGACGAATACGAAGGAGTATCAAAAAGTTTTTTTTCCCTCACATAGAAATAATTGAGTGAAATTTATGAAATTGCTACATTTTATGAGGCCTTTTCTATATAGTCAGTGTGCACAGTGACACATTTGTGCAATCACTATTTCAAAGAGAGGGGGAGGATGTATTCCAGGAAGTGCGATAATAGAGCCAAAGGGGGACATTTTTCTAACTTTTACCGACCACCACATGTGATATATTGTTGGAAAGGCGTGTGATTACTTATTCATTCTATTCACCTCCCCCCCCCCCTCCCACAAAATTTGCCCCGGGCGTACACTTTCTGTTACGGCCAAAACACGGAGCTTGGCCAGTTCGCGAATTGGCCGGCCAATTCGGGAACTGGCCGAGATTCCTGGCCAAAACCCGAAATACGTGAAATGAACAGCGTATTTCGGGTTTTGGCCGGCCAATTCGCGAACTGGCCGGGAAGCCTTGGCCAATATACGAAGTGGGGATTCAAGGTTACCCGGTAGGTGGCAATGACGTGCACACTTGATAGGAAAGAACGTTCTATACTGTGACGATTATATTCTGATATGTTGGACAATTTCCCGCCTGTTTGATATATTTCGATAAATTGGGTTTATTGTGAGCATTATATTCTAATCTGCTGAAGATTTCTGTCCTCTGTGACAAATATCGATGCATCGGATTCATTGTCCAATCCAATAAACAAATTATTTGAGAGACTCTGTAAATAAACGACAAATTTTACCTAAGCAATAAATTATAGAAAAATGTTGTAGAGCATATTAGTAATATATAAGAGTTTTATTACATTTGAAGTAGTGTAACATAATTAAAATACCTTATAAACGATTTTTACACATATATCATAATTCTTTATCTGAATTCTTTTGGGAGTCCTATAAACGAACTATAATGGCTACTTAATCAATACTCTATAAATAATAATAAAAAAAAAAAAAACATATTGCTCACTACATGAGTTAGGCATGTAAATTTTATTATATTTGAAATAGTGTAATATCAATTAAGTGCACTAAAAATGATCTTTCACCATTCACTGCAATGTAACGAAATACTTTTGAGTGTTTCTGTAGACAAACTATAACTGCTACTTATTTCATACCCTTTAGATAACAATTTGTCGTCCATCTTAATGAAGCATACCTATTTTATTATAATTGAGATAATGTAACAACATTAAAATGCACTGAAAAAACCATTGATGATATTGTAATGAAATACTTTTGTGTGTTCCTGCAAATTAACCAAAAATAGTACAACTTCACTAGTAATACCAAAATGTATTTATAAACCTAAATATTATAACAATTACAAGTCAATCCGAGTCTTTACCAGAGTTAGAGCACGGGCATGCATACGACCAGACAAATTGAATTCATAAACACTTTCAACTATGTTAGAAAATGATAAAACGTAAAAATCGGTTTCTATATACCAATTTCGCGAATTGGCCGATAGTGTATGGCCACTTTGCAAACTGGCCGCTTGCATCTGGCCAGTTCGGGTTTTGGCCGGCCAATTCCCGAATTGGCCAGTCAGTTTAAAACGTTGTTGGCCAGTTCGCGAATTGGCCGGCCAGTTCGGGAATTGGCCAATTTCGGGTTTTGGCCGTAACATATGCATCTTGAAAGCGTCATGTTTATTATTTAGTTTTGACAAGGATAACAAGCAATAAAAATTAAAAAATTGTTCCCCTTTTCTAGATTAAAAAAATTAAAAAAAATCTATATAGGGCTTAAGCACAGCGTTTATTATCATTTACAAAAACATGTCTAATCATTTATTTAGTAATAAAATTTGTGGTTAATTAAAGAAATATAAAACTAGAATTCAATTTATTGAAGAAAAACGGACTGGTTAAAAAAAATATTTCTTTCTTTAATCTGCTACAATGAAAATATTTAATATGCATAAACACATAATTATTTTGGAAATGCATGTTGAAAGCATTATGTTCGTTATTTAGTTTTGACACGTATAATGCTATTTATCAAGTAATACCAATTGAAATACTGCCCCCATCATTTAAAATATAAAAAGTAAAAAAAAAAAAAGAAAAAACTTATTATAGTTTTTAAGCACAGAGATCAGTATCAATTACAGAAATACGTATTAAAGATTATACGATTATGAACACGAGTAGCGCTATTTATCAAGAAATACATATTTAAACATTGTCCACTATATTTGGAATATGAAAAGTGAAAAACACTGTATAGGTTTTAAGCACAGAGTTCACTACCAGTTACGAAAATATCTCTATCATTTATTCAATAAGTTATATTTGTGTTTATTCACAGGAATAGAAAACTCGAGTTTTTCGAGTTTTTTTTTTTTTTTTTTTTTTTTTTTTTTTTTTTTTTTTTGCAAAGCAATTTTTTCGCTAGGCTGCTACGCTGTAACAATATATTAGGTATTTTATTCTGCTTATTTTTCCTTTTCAAGATTTTGCATGTACGAGTATTTCTAATACATTATTTAATTTTAGCTTATTATTTAAATACTGTTTCCTGATTGTGGGTGTAAAAAAAAAAAAAAAAAAAAAAAAAAAAAAAAAAAAAAAAAGAGAGAAATAAGTCCTATAAACGTGATATGCACTGCAACGCAATGAAATGACAAACAGGAAGAAGTTTCTTTTGCTAAAATAATAATATAAAAATTCGCAATAATTTGTTTTGATGATATCTCTTACACATGTAAGTATTTCACATATATTTATTTTAACTACTTAAAAGAGTAAATTTTAGCTAGAACTTTGCTTTAGCTTTGAAGCTATTTTCAGTGTTAAGCACATCTAATTAGGCTTAATTTCTTCCACAAATGCTCATGAAAAAATAACAATTCTTCCTTTAGGCTACTACGCTGTAAATATCTAATATACATCAAAAATTTTATTCTCCTTATTTTTCATTTTCAAAAATTTGAATGTCCGAATATTATTAATCTACGATTCTATTTTTATTTATTCTGACTGTGCGTACCTACTAAAAAAAGAGAAATAAATCCGATAAACGTAATATGCGTTGCAACTCAATGAAATGATAAACAAGAAGTAGCTTCAATTGTTGAAAAAAAATAATATAAAAATCCACAAAAATTTGTTTAGACATCTCATTTTAATCTCCTATACATATTAATATTTTAATATATACTTATTTCAACTACTTAAAATAGCAGGTTTCCTTTGCCTTAGCTGCTTCAAAACTATTTTAAATGTTTATCACTTTTAATAAGGTTTAATTTCTTCCACAAGAGAACTGACTTTAAAAAATATATATGTAATATCGTCTATGTATAATTTTCTGATAAAAATCTGTGAGTATCTAATAAAGAAAAACAGAAATAAGCCCTATAAACTTATTAACTGTATGAAATGAAAAACACGAAGAATCTTCTTTTGTTGAAAAAAATAATTATATAAAAATCTACAATAATTATTTTGATATCTCTTTTTTTATGTCTTACTCATATAAGTATTTCAAATATCCTGATTTTAACTAAAGTGATTGTTTTCGCTAGATTGCAATAATTTCAAAGCTATTTTCAATGTTAAGCCCCTTTAATAGGGTGTAATTTCTTCCATAACAGAACTAACTTAATATATATATATATATATATATATATATATATATATATATATATATATATATATATCATCATCATCATCATCAACCGTTTTCAGTCCACTGCTGGATGTAGGTCTCCCCCAGATTTTTCCAATGTTTTCTGTCTAGTGCTTTAGTCATCCAATTTACACCGGCTACTTTTCTGATTTCATCACTCCATCTTACTTGAGGTCGTCTTCTTGGCCGTTTTACATCTCTGGGATACCACTGTAGGGTGTTTGTACTCCATCTATTGTCTTGTCTTCTTGCAATGTGCCCAGCCCATTTCCATTTTAGCCGTTTAATTCTTTCAATGATGTCAAAAACTTTCGTCTGACTTCTAATCCTGGTTATTCTTTTTTTGTTTCTTCTAGTTATACCTAGCATACATCTTTCCATACTTCTCTGTGTTGTTTCTAATCTTTGTACCATCCGCTTTGTTAGCGTCCATGTTTCTGCTCCATAAGATAGCACAGGCAAAACACATTGGTTAAATACCTTTCTTTTCAAACAAAGGGGCATGCTACTCTTCAGAATAATATTGTTCTTCCCAAAAGCACTCCATCCATTTCTTATTCTTCTATTGATTTCATTCATGATACTATTATCTGATGATATTTCCTGCCCAAGGTACACATAACTTTGCACTTCTTTAATTTCAGTGTTGTTGTAGACAATTTTCTTTTTTGATGCAAATGAATTGAACATCACCTTAGTCTTTTCGAAGTTTATTTTTAATCCCACATTAATGCTAGCTTCTGCCAACTCTTTTAGCATATTTTCCAATTCTTCAGGACTGTTACTGAAAATTACAATGTCGTCAGCGAATCGGAGATGACTTAAATATTCCCCATTTATTCTAATCCCTTTGTTTTCCCAATCCAGCTTCTTGAAAATATTTTCTAAGACAGCCGTAAAAAGCTTAGGCGAAATGGTGTCTCCTTGTCTTACCCCTCTTCCAAGCTTGATCTTTGCTTTTCCTTTGTCCAAGCGGATGGTTGCTGTTGCTTTCTTGTAAATCTTCTTTACAATATTGATGTAAGGTTTGTCTATACCAATGTCCTCCAGAGATTCTACTACTGCTGATGTGTAGACCGAATCAAATGCTTTTTCATAATCAATAAAGGCAAGGCAAAGAGGTAAATTATATTCCTTATGTTTTTCAATGAGTTCCCTTACCGTTTGGATATGATCCATTGTGCCGAATCCACTTCGGAATCCTGCTTGTTCTCTAGGTTGAGCCGAGTCCAGAGCTGATTCAAGTCTTGTCGTTAAAACTTTGGAGAAAATTTTATAAATCACTGATAGTAAGCTGATCGGACGGTAGTTTTTAATGTTTTCCTTCTCTCCTTTCTTGTAAAGTAGCACCATCACAGCATTATTCCAATCTTCTGGCACATCTGACTTCTTGAGACATTTGGAAAACAGTAAGGATAGCATTTTTGCAAATTCTTCTCCTGCTTCTTTGATAAGGTCGATTGTAATTCCATCTTCTCCTGGGCATTTACCTTTTTTCATAAATTTAATGGCTTGTAAAACTTCGTCTGTCATCACTGGGATTATGGCTTTGGTTTCTGTTAAGTTTTCTCGTGGATCATATAGGTTGATTTCTCTTTGGTCTTCACATTTATATAAATCGTTATAGAATTTTTCGACAATGTGTACTATTTCTTTATTGATTTTGGTGATTGTTCCATCTGCCCTCTTTAGTGCAAAAATACCTTTTCTTACAACACAAAGTTTGCGCCTAGCTGAATTTAAACTTTTGTTATTATCTAGAATTTTCTTGACAAGATCAGAGTTAAATTTTCTGATATCTTCTGTAACACATTTTCTTACCGTTTTACATAATTCAGCATATTCAACTCTTGATTTAGGATCGTTTTTCTTTATTTTAAATTCTCTGCGTTTCTTCATCAATCTTCTTGTTTCTTCTGTTATTTTCTTTGTCTGTTTTACTTGTGCATCGCTGTGTGCTATCTTATTTGCAATATCTTGTAGAGTATTGGTTAGTTTCTTGTTCACTACTGTAACATCTTGCTCTTCTTCTAAAGTTGATTGAAGTACTTGGAAACGGTTTTTAAGTTCCAAATGGAATTCTTCTTTATGTTTCTGGAGATTATTTATATCGATTGATTTCTTTGAGTGTTGCAAAAGCTTCATTCTTTCCACTTTAGTATTTAACAGCAGTTTGCATCTAACCAACCTGTGATCACTTCCTGTATTGAAGTTATTGAGAACGCTGCAATCCTGAATAAGATGCTTTTTGTTTGTTAAGATGTAGTCGATTTCACTTGTTGAGCCATTTGCACAACGCCATGTCCATTTCCTTTGTGGCTTTTTCTTGAAAAATGAATTCATGATATACAACTGTTCACATTCTGCAAACTCAATCAATCTGTTTCCTCTTTCATTTCGCATCCCATATCCATGATTTCCTACTGATAACTCGCCTTTCTCTTTTTCTCCAATTCTAGCATTCCAGTCTCCCATTATTAATTTTATGTAGCATTTTCCCTTTTGATGCATTGAAGCTACTTCTTCATAGAAATCCTCAACTTCTTCATCAGTATAGCTTACTGTTGGTGCATAAACTTGGGTAATTTGCAGCTTGTATCTTCTGGACACCTGTATTACTAACCTTGCAACTCTATCTGATGCACTATCATATTCTACGATGTGATTCTTCCACCTTTTAAGAATCAGAAATCCCACACCACTTGTTCTTCCATCTTCTGTGCCTCTGTAGTATAATACATGCCCGCTGGCAAGATCTATCTTCTCTTCTCCTTTTCTTCTTACTTCACATAATCCTAGGATGTCCCAGTTGATTCTTTCTAATTCTTCTTCAAGTTCCTGTAAACGATTTTCCGAAGATAGGGATCGTCCATTATACGTAGCCAAGGTCATCAACTTATGGCAGCCTAGCCGAGCCCGCTTATATATATATATATATATATAATATCCTATATGTACAGTTTCCTGATAAAATAAACTGTAAGTATCTAATAAACAAAAAGATAAAAATGTCCTATAAAATTAATATGCATTGCAACTCTATGAATTGACACACAAAAAGAAGCTTCTTTTGTTGAAAAAATATAATATAATAATTCACAATTATTTGTTTTGAAATCTCGTTTTTATCTCTTACACATATATTTCACTTATTTATTTCTAGCGGAAATCTGCTCTTTTAGAGCAGATTTCCGCTAGATCTTTACCTTAGCTTTAAAGGTATGTTCAATGCTAAGTACTTTTAATAAGGCTTAATTTCTTTGACAAGAGAATTAACTTAAAAAATGATATATCATCCCTTTTTATTCTACATTTCATATATTAAATATATGCGCCAATTAATGATTTTACAAAAAATTCATTCTTTTTAACGCAAACAATGATAAAAAGTCTTTTATGAGTGGCTGATGCATAAGTAATTTAATTAACTAAGTTGATGGCATAATTACTTACCGTTTTTCATTTTTGCGTAATAATTTAATGCAAAAAACTCAAAAAATTCTTCGAAACATCCCACCGCTACTGTTGAATTAAGAAAATTTTTGTTCTTGAATTCTTCGTGCATGATCGGATATCTTTTTTTGCGGGTTTATGACATTTTAGTTTAATTAAAAAAAAAAAAAAAAAAAAAAAAAAAAAAAAAAAAAAAAAAGGTTATTCTACTTTTAATATTTGACAAACTCAAATAATTAATGCACGATTATGTTTCATTCTTATTTTGTCATACAAATGATTTTAAATATTTGCACGACAGAACTTCTAATAAGCAATTACTATATCTAATAAGTAGTGGTAATGTTATAGAAATTGATAGAAATACGTTATGCTATAATATCAACAGAAGTGGAAAACAACAGAAATTATGATTAAACAACTTTGTAGTTATCTATTCTGTTTGTTCACTTTTTCCAAGTAAAAAACTAATTTTGAGGTTTCTTTGCGGTATTAAGAAAACAACAATACGTTATATTTCCTTATAAAGAATGAAAAATTAGAGTGAATTATGTTCTCTTTATTATTTTCAGTTCGGAAAATTCATTCTCTAATACACTGCTAGCCATTAAAATTGAAACACCAGCAAGGAATTATCTGACGAACGTCAAAATCATATGAAAGGAAAAAAAAGTTGGAATATGCAAATGATTAGTATTTTAGCGCATTTAGACGAGGCAGGCGGGAGAAACGACAGCTGAAGCACTGAATAAAAGAAAAGTTGCGTAGTGGATTTCTCATTTGGAACATGCTTTGTAAGGTCGGTCTTTGCTCAGAATATCGTGTTATGCATCGAATAATAGTAAGAAATGCTTACCACCAAGTGTCGGTATTAGATAGAGGTAGTATTGTTGCCTATCGAGAGTGTGGATTATCTTTTCGTGCTATCGTCCGTTGCATTCGTCGAAATCCAACCAATGTCATGCAAATATGGAATCAATGGATTGTTGAGGGTCATACTGAACGGCATGCAGGACTTCGACGCCCTCCATGACTAAAGCCGGACAGGACAGACATATTGTGAGGTCGGCCCTGCAAAACCGTACAACCACATCACGAACCTTTAGTCAGGAAATGGGCATGTTTAAGTGCCCCCAGTATCCGCTCGTACGATGCGACGACGTTTGCAGCAGTGTGGACTGTCAGAACGGCGAGAGAGTCGGCGACTCTGTTGCGCCGAACGACAAAGCTGGATGCATGACTGGCACAATGTCGTCTTTTCAGACGAGTCTCGGTTGTACGTGTTGTATTCTGATGACCGTATACTTGTCTGTAGACTCCGAAGAAAACGCCTGTCACCTGCTTGAATTCGATATCAGCACAGGGACCCTGCATGTAGTGTGATGGTTTGGGCAGCCATTGGGTATACGACATGCACATCTCTAGTTCGGATCGAAGGTACTTTGAACGCAGATCGGTACATTTTTGACATCTTACTTCCAGTGGTTGTGCCCTGTCTTCGAGGGCTGCCAAACGCCATCTTCCAGCAAGATAACTCAAGACCACATGTTTCACGTCGTGCTCTGACCTTCCTCGATACACAGGATATTCGATTGCTGCCCTGGTCTGCACGGTCTCCAGATCTATCACCCATTGAAAACATCTGGTGAATTGCTTAGAGACTAGCCCGCCACCTTTCTCCAGCTAATACGATTGATGAAGTGTGGTATAGACTTCAAGCAGCATGGAATGAGAAGCCCGTTTCTGTCCTCCCAGTCCAGTTCGACACCATGCCTATCCGGATATGGGCCGTTTTAGCTGCCAGGGGGAGCAGCTGTTTTTACCAATTTCGCACATTTGTAAACCCCTAAACTGTTTACAAATTTAATCATTTTGTTTTCATGCCATACTGTTTACGTACAATAAATATCTTTTTTGTATTTTCAATCTTTCATGGTGTTGCAATTTTAATGGCCAGCAGTGTACATTTATTAATCTATATGCTTTTCAAAATATTGGGCATTAAAAATTTTGAAAATTCAAAATCAAATTCAAAATCGAAATATAAAATTTTATATACAGATATATAATACCTGCACAAAAGAAGTTTAGTACACCTAATAAGTAATTAGGAAATGATAGAAACATGTTATTGTATAATACCAACTGACGCCGAAAACAGCAAGAAATTACGATTACATAACATATTCATTTATTTTGATTGTCACTTTATGTATGAACAAAACAGTTTTCGATTTATTTACGGTCATAAAAAAAAACAAATATATAATTACTGTATGTTATACTGTATGCACGATCCTTAAAAACGGGAGAACTAGGAGAGAATTCTTATATCTTTGTTATTTTAAGCTATGGAAATTCATTCTCTTATAAATTTATTAATCTACATAATTTTTCAAAATATAGATTTTTTTTTTTAAATAGTAGAAAATGTTTAAATTCAAAACCGAAATATACACATTATTTATATACAGCCATTTAAAATTGAATAAGAAATGTAGTTTTATAAGATATCGAGCTAAGAATTGTATTAAGTTATTAATAGAAAATACTATAGACATAAAATATCATTATTGTCCGAATTCTACTTCAGAGACTATATGTCTGCATATATTTATATACGTACAAATTTCATATTTCAAGAGGCTTCATTTTAATAATATTGTTTTATTACAAACTATTTTAATGTATTTAAGAAATTTTACATTTGTATACAGAATATAGGTTTTAAATACAGGTTACTGCCGAATTCGACCGAGAAATTCAGAGGGGTGGTTTTGCGCATTAAGAGGATGAAAAAATACCATAGAACATGGTGTTGCAAATCACGTATTTAATTAAAAATACAGGTTGTTCTACCCAAACTTATTTTGCGTTGACGGTAACAGCTTTCAGAAAACTGAAATATATTAGAATAAAACTTTTAATCAAGATTTCATCTTGTAAATATGATAGTATAAAAGAAAAGTAGTAGAAATGTCCATGATAACCACCAGCAGTATGCACTTGACGGTCCACATTTCGGACTGCGATTAATAGTTCATACGGTATCATCGACTGTTTGAGCACTCTGTTTATCAGAACTTTTCGTGATGTTATAAAATTTCACACAAAACAAAGTACATATCGTTGCATTTTCTGTGCAATGATCTTAATTTTCTTAAAATTATTACCGTCAACACAAGTTGAGTTAGGATGAAATACCTTGCAATTATGACTAAATAAGTGTCTGGATTGCATGGCAATCCTGTTTACGCCTAATATAACACCTCTATATTTGTCGATAGAATTCGGCAACGCCCTGTATATGTATAGGAAAATAAAATCGTGTTTACCAATTAATTGATGTAGGCTTTTTAAAAAGAATATTTTTAAACTCTTGAACTCAGAAAAAGCAAAATCGAATAGTAATAATATTGTTTAACTAAATTTTATTGGGTGTTTTCGTAAATAGGTTTCTTTTAAATTTGTAATAAAGTACGAAAAATAAAAATATAAATTTTGTAGAATGTACAAACAACTAAATTGTGGCATTAACTAGAATTTTTAGAATGATATAATCAGAGGGCTGCTCCAAGCAACTATTTATTTACTATCTTTTGTACTAATATTGCAAAATAATAATAATCTAATCTAATATGCAGATAAGTAAAAATCTAAGACCATATTTTTTTTTTTATATAAAGTATTATAACAGCATAAAAGTCACCGGCAGCACAGCATTTAATTTACATAAGAACGAAAGGACTACGAATTTTATTTTACTTTCATAAAATTATCTTTCACATAGTAAAATGAAAACAAGGCAAATTAAATAAAAAATGTTTTGTTTAATACAAATTCCTTACTTAAATTACCTGCGTTTGCATAAATTTTAAATACAAGATTTAGAAATGTATTTACCTTTTACGGATTTATTTTTACTTTAGGATTTGGAGTGTTTTAAAAATCCAAACTGTTACTTCCAAAATGTATTTTTATGAAAATGGACTGCGGAAAAATAATGCCAGCTGGTTTATATGAAAACTAAATAGGAAGATGTAATGAATTGTTTAAAAGTAAGACAAGTTTTATTATTATTATTATTATTATTATTATTATTATTATTATGTTATATATGAAAAATTTTATGTAAATCATTGCAATAGAACAAAACGTAGTAGTATATTTTGCTAAAAAATTGCAAATTTAACGCTTCAGAAAAATTTGAAATGAAAATATGTATTCTATGTAAAATATGTATATGTAAAAAATATGTATTCTTTGTTATTTTTAAAGGTGTAACCTTTAACCTTTAAAGCACCACTACATGAACAGCAACATATAAACAGAATGTATTTTTTAAAGAACAATATTTGTCTCAATTAATGTGTAGTTTAAAATTAAAACAAATCTGCATTTGTATAGAGTTTACAATATGGTCCAAAAACGTGAGATTGGTTTATTTCACGTATGAACAGCCCAGCTATATGTTACGCTAAATTTAAGCAAGTGTGTAGTTACAAACCTCATGAAACGAGTATTCTATATTACATATTGATTAAAAAAATACTTTTAAATATTGTAATTTTCAATCATGCATAAAGATTTCACGAAATATACATCACACAGAAAGTGGAGATATTTTCGTAATAACTTTCTAATTGAAATTTATTTATCTGTTTAATGCATATTTTCAGTGCGGCGTCTATATTTCAATCTTTTATGAAAAATATAATAGCAGTTTTTATGTAATGTTACAGTACATTTGCCACAATAATGTGAAAGTGTCCGTTTTGCATATTTTTCATTTAGATTGTGTTACAGATTGTGAAAAAAAAATTTCAGGCCATCAAAACAAATATAAATATCATTGGTGATCGTTAACCTAAGATCGTTAATTGTCTACTTCGATTAAGCTTTTTCTGCTTTTATCAACACAATAACAACATGACGTATAAATTCTAACTGGGACATTTGGTCTGTCATTTCTCTATGGATTTTCCATGCTGCTACAACAGTTATGTTTATAATGTGTTGGTTAAAAAGGGCAAAGACTATTTTTTAATTTTTAATCTTTGCCTACAGGTGCTCAGAATCCTATCTAGGCGGTCAATAACCCATGTTTCTGTTGAATAAGTCAAATACGGCTGACTTTGACATTTTGACTTTCTTATTTTCAACTAAAAACCATTGGTCTGTTTGTCATTTAGGGTTTTATCCCTTCAAAGTTTCTCTCGGAGAACACAATTTTATTATCTTTCTATTTAATTATGCCAAAATATTTTTTGCAATAAATTCCGAGAACTCTCTAATTTTTCTCGAAACTTTGCTACCAGTTTCACAATTTTGCAGACTATTTTCGCATACAGTTTCTGTTACCGAAATTTTCCTGATCACATGTGTGGTAATAATTAAACCAAGTTAAAATAGTTGTCAACAAAATTTGTGTTTTCTAGGATTTTGAACGCATTTAACCGAATCTAGAATACATTTGTTCCAAGGGTATATTATTTTCTTTTTTTTTTCATTTTCCTACATAATTTTGAAAAGTTAATAGATATGCTTGTTAAGGAGCAAGTACCCTTAATTTATAACTAAATTATCTAGGTTTTCCTCTCAAATAAATTTTCACAAAATGTCTGCCTGTGTAAGGAATTATTGCTCCGCCAATACTTAGACGCACTGAAAATATTGTGAATTGTTCAAGTTTATGCTAAAAAGATCAATAAAGCCGACGATTTTTCCTGATTGACCCAATTCATCGAATTCTGTCACACAGCAAAAATGCAAAAACTTTTTTTATATGTCTGAAGCACTGCTGCATTTTGAATTCAATTTGAAACGAAATTGCAGCTTTCAGAATTGCCCCAATATAAATACTCTTTAAGGAAACTGGACTGTTACTGTTTAGTCAGACGATGTCAATTTCCATATTTTGGGACCTTTCAAATGAAGTTCGTGGAAATTAATGTGAAAACATTTCGTTTAAATTGCAACATTTACGGTGTTAATGCTTTCAATAATCCGAAAAAAGGTAAATGTATTATTTCGGATTTTCTTTTAATTATATTAAAAAGAGTTCGCAATTTTCGACGCATGCACACAACTGTAAAAAGAAAGAAAGTTTAAAGTTATTTATAACAATATGCTTTGTACCTTTAAGATATAAATAATATAAAAAATCAATTTCTATATCCCTTAATATAACTTTAAAAACAACAACAAAAAAAAAAATGTTATTTGGGCATTCTCACAATCTTTTGACTTTTGGGAAAAAAAAATCTGACAAAATTAAACTTGCTAAAATAACATTTTAATCTGATAGACGAATGCCTTAATGATTCAAAATAAAGAAAAAATGGTCAGCAGCGAAATTTTTTTTTTTTAATTTAAGTGAGGTTTATGTTCAACTTGCGAGTTTAATTTTTCCTTACCATTTTACCCCTATAACTTTTTATTTTCTTCTAAATTTTTACTTATAATGAATTTCCATAGTACCCACAGGACATTCAAATAAGAAATAATAACAATGTAGTACTTTTAATACAGAATTTTTGTATAATATTGTCTTAAAGGGATGTTAAAGAAGGCACAGTAAGGTAAAAAAAAAGAGATGGCATTGGAAAAAAGGGACGGTAAGGATGGAACGGTAAGGAAAATTATAATCTATTTTTAGGAAAATCATGTTAAGACTAAATGATAGCCACAATGTTCATTGAATTTTAGAATAAGTTGTTAACATTGGATTATATATATATATATTTTTAATTTACCTCGAAATGTGCAAGAATAAACCTTGGGGACTGTGAGACCACCAATAAAGCCATGATGCTTGAAATTGATATTTAAATGCTGATTTAAGTTCTACAGTAAATTTCCTGCCAAAGAATTTTAGACATTATTTCTCTAGCATACAATCTCTAGTATCTCTATTTCTCTAGCATCTTCCCGTTCTGCATGAGAAAAAACTTGAAAAAAAGTCTGTGGCTGCATCTGAAATGATTTTCTGTATAATTTTAGAAGAGGGATGGTAAGGAATCTAAAACCCAGGGACACAGTTTAAAAAATAATAATAACCCTAAAATTCTGTGCAGGTTAATTTTTAGCTACATATTTATATAAAACAAGAGTTCCAGTTTCAGAAAAAATTACTTTGAATTATTTTTATTGAAACAATTTTATCCAGACAGCTCCAAACTTAAAAATCAGTATCAGGGACACGGGACGGTAGATGAGTTTTCCTGGTATTTGGACACCCAACATCGTCCAAAACTTATTTATCTCGTTAATATTGTTATGAAATCATGCAATGGGATATTCCCTAGTATATGAAATAAAAAACACACTAAAAAGTGTATTAAATAAAAAAATGTTATTCAGGGACATGAAAGTCAAAAGATTGTAAGAATGCCCCATTTAAGGATCCCAACATATGAGACTTGGAGCTTAATGTGTTTTAAGAAATGCCATATAGTTGATTCGATAGAAAAATATCCTTACATTACGGTCATACAATTCCCAAACGTTTAACAGCCAGAGAGGTGGTACCTGCAAAGAAAAAACTTTAAACTGAACTTTCACGTAACACATTTTTCTGCATTTTTGCTGCGATAACTTTTGAAAACGTTAACGGATTTTAATTGTTTTTCAAAAAAACTAATGCAATTAAATTTTCTACAAACTACATCTGAAAAAGAAACGTTTTATTCAAGTTATAACAAAAAATATAATCAGATTTTTTTATTTTTGATTTTTGTATTATAAGTTTTTAATTTAATTTTTTTGTTGTTGTTTCAGTAAAATCGAGAAGCAACGTAAAAAGTAATAGCTACAATTACGAAAAGCCCTGTAACATTAATTTTGTTGTATATTATTAAAACTTGACTTTTGATTTATACATTTTAATAAATATGTATATATATATTTTTTTCTATAAAACGTAAATATATAATTTCAAAGTAAATGATAGTCTATAATTACAGGGTTTATAATATGTGATCAAACTTCTGGATATTTTCGTTATTTTAAACTTTTCTTGTCCAGTTAAATGGATGTATTATATATGACAAATATGTATATGAGATACAGTTCTCGTTTAGTTTTTATGTAAAAATAAAACGCATGAAAAATCATGAGAATCAGGCATATACTGTGACATTTATTATTCATCATTGCATTCTGGTTAGCAGAAATAGATCCATGTCTAAAATGATATATATATATATATATATATATATACATATATATACTATGCAATTAGATATTTTTATTTTAACACTTAGCTCGTTAAAAAGTAACTAAGAAATAGATTTTATAAAATACAGTCATTCATTGAAAATATAAAACTAATAGCAAAAAGATTAAGAAAATTGCATTTTTTAGTAGATTGTAATTAAAATTTTTTTGTTTTTTAATTTAATTTAAAAGTATAAATTTTGCACGCTAGGACGTCACTGAAATCTTATGATCAGGTAGAAGTTAAATTAGTAAGACAGAGTTTTTTATTTATTTTGCATTACATTAATTAAAATATACATAAAATAAAAACTTATTGCATTATATATATATACGTGTATGCGTTTAATTTCAACCTTTCGTCGTCGAATAACCGCTATAGCGCTTTCAAATTGAGCAAGTCACAAATCCTTTAATATTATCGGAATTCTTTTTCATAAATGTATCTTCCTTTTTCGTGTCATTAAAAATAAATGTCCACATTGCCATTGAAAATGTTTCAAATAAAGTCTGTTAATATATATGAATTTCTATCAATTTACTTTTTATCAATTTATCTATTACACTAGATTAATATATATATATATATATATATATATATATATATAATTTATCTATTGCCAATGTTGAATAATTATAAAAAATTTTGTAGAAACTAGTTTTCGAAATCTAGAAATAAATTCTTATTTTTTATAGATTCAAGATATTTGTAGAATATTTTAAACATTTCATAATAATTTAAATAGGAAACAGTAGACAGACTTTAATACAATTACTAAAAACATACAAAACAATTAAAATGAGATAAAATCATATAAAATTATACACTATAAAATAAACGTTTCGCTATACACCGCATAGCCTCATCAGTATTCGAATCAACTTACAACAAAACAACGTGCATACACCGGACCCAGTCAAAGTTAAAGTCAATGATTTAAGAAAACAAAATATTCATTCGGAACAGGACTTGATTCATTCAGGGTTAATGGATGCAATTTAGTAAACCATCCCTCCATAAAAATTCTATAATAATAGTCTATGCAGTTACTTTTCAAAATTGAAGAATCTGTGAAGGAGGGGGTGTGATCCTTGTCAAGTGCATGTTGCACTAACCTGGAATTTAATTTACCTTTTTTAAATGCACCGATGTGCTCTTTAAGACGAATTTCCATGGATCTGCCGGTTTCACCTATGTAAATCACCTATGTAGTGACATCTACAGTACACCAATTTTAATTCTGTTTGCCCACTCAGTCATAAGATTTCTATTATTAAAAGTTTAACATATAGAGCTATAAAATATTGCAGCAGCATTGAAGCTTTCGAAACTGAAAGAAATAAAATTTATGAAGATTTAAGGAACAACGGCTTCCCAAAAAATCTCGTTAAAAAAGTTTTCAAGAATACTCTAGATTTGGTTAATTCAACTCCCCCTCCTTTTCAACAGGTTAAACCAAATTATTTCGTGTGTTTACCATATTATACTAATGTTTCTGAAAAAATTTCTTCGGTTTTGAAATCATTTAACATAGGTGTTTCTTATAAACCATTAAATAAATTAAGTTCCTTCCTGAATAGCCACAAGTTCAAATATGAAAAAGAAAAATTAAGCGGCGTTGTGTACAAGATTCCCTGCAAGGATTGTGATAATGTTTACATAGGTGAAACCGGCAGATCCATGGAAATTCGTCTTAAAGAGCACATCGGTGCATTTAAAAAAGGTAAATTAAATTCCAGGTTAGTGCAACATGCACTTGACAAGGATCACACCCCCTCCTTCACAGATTCTTCAATTTTGAAAAGTAACTGCATAGACTATTATTATAGAATTTTTATGGAGGGATGGTTTACTAAATTGCATCCATTAACCCTGAATGAATCAAGTCCTGTTCCGAATGAATATTTTGTTTTCTTAAATCATTGACTTTAACTTTGACTGGGTCCGGTGTATGCACGTTGTTTTGTTGTAAGTTGATTCGAATACTGATGAGGCTATGCGGTGTATAGCGAAACGTTTATTTTATAGTGTATAATTTTATATGATTTTATCTCATTTTAATTGTTTTGTATGTTTTTAGTAATTGTATTAAAGTCTGTCTACTGTTTCCTATTTAAATATTTTGAATTCAGACGTTAAAATGTATATATATCTTAGAAATTTCATAATAAATTTAGAAATTTATAACACATTTTTTATTATAGTATATTTTACAAATTTTTCTTTTAATTCCATTTTCCAGGATTTTTTTATAACATCATTATTAACAATGACTTCCTTCTTGCTTAAATAAAAAAAAAATATTTTGTTCATAGGATTAAAATAATGCCCTTTATTTAGGAGAGACAACTTATGAACACCAAGTTAGTTTAAATATAAACTGAAACATTTTTAAATCTATGTCGTGATTTTTTTTAGTCAAAGCATGTATGTGTATATATATATATATAACTGGATTTAGAAATGTATGAAAAGCGCACTTATAAAAAAAAGTTTACTTAATTATCCATTAAAATTTCTTTCCAACTTTAGGAATATTTTGTAAGTAATCAACAAATGCAAGAGAAAAACAGGAGTAATTTACAATGGTGAAAGTTTTTTTTGACAATGCATTAGTGCATTGTTTGCTTCATGAGTTTTAAAAAAGTTTACATATTTTCTAGAGTTATCTACAGTCAACAATCAACAATTACGGTTATTTTGTGTCTCTTCAAGAAAAAAAGTTTAGTTTTTAAGTATTAATGTTAAGAGGAAAAAGCATTTCTTGCAAAATAATTTTTCTTTTATTTCAAATTCCTTTTTTGCATAATATTCTATAAGAGCTTTTTTTTATTCAAATCTTAAAACTCATATTATTATAGTGAAACATGTTGATTAGGTTGCTTTTAAAAGTGTTTTTTGACCATGGTTAAACTTTAAAAGTTTTCTTCTTTGAGAAATGAAGGCTGGAATTGTTTTTAAAAGTGTATCTTAAGATGCATGTATGCAGTTTTTCAAATAATTCAATAAATTTAAAAATTAATCAAAAAATCAATTAAATAATTTGCTTTATTTAACCCTAAACTGCTTTTAGCAGTTTCACAGTAGTCTGCAGTAGTAGGAGTAAGTAAAATTCATTTCATACTGGAATCAAAAGAAAGATATTTTGAGTTTTATAATTGGTTTATAATATAATTTTTGCATAAAAAATACATTGTTTGTATCTCATATAATATGAATTAATCCATAATGAAACAAACTGGATGGATTGCATTTAAATAAAGACTTTAAGTTAGACGCATTTTAAACGTATTTTAAATAATTCAATAAATTTAAAAATCAATAATTTAAAGAGAATAATTTGCCTTTTTTAACCCTAAACTACTTTTAGCGGTCTCACGGTAGTCTACAGTAGTAGGGGTAAATAAAAAGTGTTTCATACTGGAATCAAAAGAGTGTGCGAGTTTTAAAATTGGTTTATAATACAATATTTATTTTTAAAATATATTGTCACTGTAACTCATATAAACATGAATTATACAATATTAAGACAAATTGTATTGGATTTAAATAAGAAAGTTAAGTTAGACGCAGTATTTTAAATGATTCAATAAATTAAAAAATTAAGAAGTTAAAGGTAATAATTTGCCTTTTTTAACCCTAAACTGCATTGAGCGGTCTCACAGTAGTAGGATTAAGTAAAATAATAGTTCATACCGGAATTAAAAGAATGACATTTCCAGTTTTATAATTGGTTTATAATACAGTTTTTATTTGAAAAAATATATTGTCAGTGTAACTCATATAATGATGAATTAAACAATATTGATACAAATTGATTGGATTTAATTAATGAAGTATAAGTTAGACGCAGTATTTTAAATAATTAAATAAATTTTAAAATTAAGAAGTTAAAGGTAATAATTTGCCTTTTTAAACCCTAAACTGCATTGAGCGGTCTCACAGTAGTGTACAGTAGTAGGATTAAGTAAAATAATAGTCCATACCGGAATCAAAAGAATGACATTTCTAGTTTTATAATTGGTTTATAATACAGTTTTTATTTGAAAAAATATATTGTCATTGTATCTCATATAATGATGAATTAAACAATATTGAGACAAATTGATTAGATTTAATTAAGGAAGTATAAGTTACACGCAGTATTTTAAATAATTCAATAAATTTAAAAGTTCATGAATTCAACGTAATAATTTGCCCTTTTCAACTCTAAACTGCTTTTAGCTGTCTCACAGTAGTCTACAGTAGTAAGAGTAAATAAAATATGGTTCATACTAAAATCAAAAGACTGAAATTGCGAGTTTTATGATACATTTTTTTGTTTAAAAAATATATTGTCATTGTAACTCATATAAATATGAGTTAAATAATATTGAGACAAATTGGATTAGATTTAAATAAGGACGTTAAGTTAGACGCAGTATTTTAAATAATTCAATAAATTTAAAATCGATAAATAAAAAGAAATAATTTGCTTTAGTGAACTTTAATCTGCTTTCAGCGGTCGCTCAGAAAGTTGAATAAACTTTCTTTTAAAACTATCGAGAAAAGTTCATACCATAAATGTCAGATGAAGTAAAAAATTATCAATCGAATAATATAAAGCAATTAACGATGAAGAAAACTAAACGCAAAAACTGAATTTTGATATTAAACTAAATGAGTTGATAAGATTTGACTAAAAAACACGAATACTTTTAAAAAATGTTAATTGACAAATATCGAATATTTCTAGTTAGAAAAGATTTTTAATACTGAACAAGAAATGTTAATATGAGTGAACACATATAAATAAAAAAAAAGAAAGAAATGTTGGCAGGTTAAGAAATATTTAAAAGAAATATTTCTATATTCGAGGATGGAGTAGCGCAGTTGACGTTTATTCCGACAGAGCAAAAAATGTCCAGACCAGGATTCGAACCTGGATACTTGGCCAGCTTTACCTGTTAGGCTATCCGGACGATACCTGGCTGACATAATTCACTCTTATTTGTTGGAATATTTCTAATTTTTGTTTTAAAGTATGGTGGACATAATATAATAAGGTGTTTTAGAAACCTCAAAATATTAAGATATCTTTTAAAAAATATCTTTTTTATGGAAAAAAGTAACATGTGTTGAAAAGCTTTTTGTTTAAAATATTGAAATATAAAAATATAAAAACAACATTATCAATAAGTAATATTTTTACAGGATTATTCGTATAAATAATATAGTGTTTAAGAAGAGGGGGGGGGGGAGAGGGGGATCACCTTAAAACTTTTTAACAAGTCTTTTTTTTTTTTTTTTTTTTGGTGCGTTCGTGATTATAAAATACGTAGCACCTATAGTCGTCGTTCGGTCCGTCTGTCTGTCTGTCCGCATATAACAGAGCAAAAACTACCCAACCGAATGGTCTGAAATTTTAAATATATAATTGTTGCAAAATTTTGTCGAGTCATTTCATATTTTATGAAAATCGGATGTATACTTTAAATACAGGAACAGTCAAAAGTTTTCTGTTACATTACGGCCAATGGGAAAAAAAATATTTCAAGAGCATTTTAATATTGTTACAGCCTTTCGAACAGAATGAAATTGATATACAATTATGAAGTGCACTAAAATATACATTCAGTACAATATGCGATGCAAAAAATATTTATAAAACTAGTTACATTACGAGCGCACCTCATTTGCTACGTTAGACGCGCAATATCCAACTTGTTTATTAGGAAAGAATAACACGTAACAGAGCTTTATAAAAATTATAACGATACTCCAATTAAAACCGGTTTTATGATAAAATATGCATTGCAATACCTATCCAAATCAAGGTAAATTTGAACTTTAAAGTCATTTTTCTTCAATCAGATATTTTTGGCATTGCGCGCATTATATTTCCAAAACTAAGTAAGTTTGAAACTTAAAATTGTGTATTATATTGTATTTGATATATCTTTATAACCTCTACCTATTTTTCAGCAAGTACCTGTTATTTATTTATGTATATATTTTAAATTTTATTGAAACTTTATCATAGATTTTGTGTTTTATGTTTAATTACGTGAAAAAAAATATTTTCATCTGTAAACTAGATTATTATTTTCTGTTGAACTTAAACTACGATATTGTAAAAATATATCCTAACAAAAAGTTTTCGGTAAAAAAAAAAAAAAAAAAAAGCGCCAAGTTCTCCTTAATGTTTCGGCCAGAAAAAAGTAGTGATATCTGAAGTTCGCACAAGTTAAAAGCCAAACATCCCAAATCTTTCATTGACAATGACTTCCTGCGACTTGGCCGTTAATGCCTTCTACAGCATTTCAAAATTAATGATTGGAAATTACGCATTTATGAATTATTTAAATATTAAAAGTAATATTAGAATGCAAAGAGGCAAATTCACATAAAGACATTATAAGTAAAAGATTTCTGATAACTACCATTCAGTTTCAAAAAACTTTAGTTTTGATTACAGATCATTTAGTCCACTTGTGGTTTAATTGCCATTTTGTACGGTCTAAAGCTAAAGTCATTAACGTAAAACCCAAGAAATAAAACAAAATTTACTTACTTCAAATCTCACAATATGTTACATTATATTTTATTGTATAATACTGAAATCTTGTGTATTGACGAAAGAGATTTTTTTCGTTTGAACATTTATTATAGTTTGTTTGCATACATTAAGAGGTATTCGATTTATAATCTGCTAAAAGCTGATACTAATTATGTTTTAGCAATTAGGGATATTATCTCCTGAATACGAGTATTTTGTTATTTTTAACTTCTAAGCATTTAAATAGACTGAAATTGTTTAAATGCTTTTTTCAAATGTGTATTTTATTTCTGTACTCTGTGCCACAAAATGCCTAAAATAATCAAAAAATGTAGTTGGCATGTAGATCATTTGTACATATTTTAAAATTTGAAAAACTCTCTCGAAGGCATTAACGGCCAAGTCGCAGGAAGCCATTTTCAATGAAAGATTTGGGATGTTTGGCTTTTAACTTGTGCGAACTTCAGATATCACTACTTTTTCTGGCCGAAACATTAAGGAGAACTTGGCGCTTTTTTTTTTAACCGAAAACTTTTTGTTAGGATATCACTACTTTTTGTATGTTTTTTCAAGTTTGTTATTCTAAACTATATTAATATGAAAAAACTTAAATTTCGGTACTTTTATGTTAGCCGGGAGCAAATCTCCTCATTATACTTTTGTTTTTTCGCCAATAGCAGTTTTCATTTTTCACATGTGTAAATTAGAAACAGTGCTTTGATTTTCAAATAAAATATTTTGCTTTATGTTATTATTTCTTATTTGTTTATTTATTTATTTCTATATTAAATATTCTATTAAATAAAATGAGGGAAATGCATCTATTTTAAATAAGATGACTGAAAAGTATATAACTTTAAATGAAATGAATGCAATATGAAAAATGGAGTTGGGAACAGTATTTGGCGATTTGCCACTTGCGCCCGGCTAACATAAAAATACCTAAATTTATTTTATTGAGCTTTACAAATTTATACTTTATTTCTTTTTATATTAAAGTACTAGCCGCCTCTAGCAAGCAGTATTTACCGTATTAATTCCATGTTAAACGTTGCATCATGTTACTGTTATTCATAATTTAATTTACTTGCCCATTCTTTCGCCAAGTCGGAAGCTTTTGATAGAGAAATCAAGAACTCTTGGAAGCACATCATATATTTTGTGTTGTTATGTATTTCATCTTTCGTGACATATATCTCCTAACTCACTTATGCATGTTTCCTTAGCAGTTACGATTCGTTCTCTAATGCGGAAATATTTAATCCTATTAAGTAATCTTTTCCAATTGGGCTCACTGCCAATTGTTGTATTTTAACTGACGCGACTCGAAACAAGTGAAATGGCTCTTATGAAATCCTTTGACAAATTCTGCATTTGCATTAAACCATATTGATGCTAATATCTTTTTGTTTCACGTTAACCTTTTCAATAGACTCGATTGCGGAAGAATAGAAGGTCTACCGGCTCACTGCCATGATCCATTTGAAAATCTATCATTCTTCTCGTCTGATCGTGTTGACGAATTAGTCAATGTGCCATGGTTTTAAGATTTTAGCTAGTTTTATTCGAAACCTGAAAACTAAAATGCGAGGAACCGGATTATAGAAGATTCATTCTAATGTACATATCGATTAACAGATTACATGTTACAGAATTATAATAATCATAAGGAGAACTGACAGTTGCAATGCTTTAATAGTTTCCGTAAATTCTCTTTATATAATACAGAAGTTTTTGCGGTGTAAAGATTAACAACATAGTCACAGTAAGGATAATAACAGTGCAATATAATAACAATAGCAGAGGTTTTGGGCAGTGACGAAACTATTAGCACTTTGGAAATATTAGTATCTTATATCATTTAACTATTCAGATGATATGCGGAAAAATAAAAATAGATGGCTCGCATTAGTAATTAACTCTTTGAAAAATAGCCACTAGCGTCAAATATTCGCCAAGCATGGCGACATTTAAGAAAGTTTCGCAAAATTTGGTAATATATCATGTCAATTCTCAAATTTGGCGACAAAAAATGTTTTGTTTATTCTGACGTCATAATGATGCATATGTATTATACACATACCTATAATATGTATGATGCAGATGTATTACGTATTATACGCATATGTATAATATGTATGATGCATATGCATAAGCTCATTAACATCACTAAAACGCACTTAAAGGAATAGTGTTCCATAAATAATAGGGATAATTGCCAGATTGACCAGAGTGCTATTGACATTAGAATTCCGACATTTATAATAGACCGGGAGGCGTCTGTACACACCATCACCTCATTGAGTTTACAGCTAAAATTATAGGATTAGTTAAAACTAGATTAGGATATTTAAATACAACTGGTCTGTTAAGTCATATCTTGGTAGAAACCACCTGAAGACCTAATTTTAGTGGTTAACTGATAGGTTTACTATTGTATTTTCCTGCATGCAAAAGTTTGGAAACATGGAGGAATGGGTGCAGGAAAACACAATGGAAAATCCACCAATTAACCCGTAAAATCATGTCTGTAGGTGGTTTCCACAAAGATATGACTTGGCAGACCTGTTACATTTCAATACGCTAATCGATTTTTAACTAGTCCTAAAATTTCAGCCGTCAACTCGATGAGGTGATGATCTGTGCAGACGCCTCCAGGTCTTTAATAAAATTTGTTTTAAGGAAGTAAAAGATAGAAAGATGGACAGATAAACTGAAAGATTTGCCTTATTAAGATTTTTGTAAAACCATATAAAAATTCATTCAGCTTGAAATCATGTAACACCTTTATAAATCAGGCTAATTTTCTGTAATCGGGTTTTGGCGACCAACATATCTTATCTATAACTATAATCTTTCTTTTACAGATTTAAAATTAACAATAAATTAACAGTAAGTAGGCTAATAATACAATATAATAACATTAGCAGCCGACTTCGTACGCCGCATCTGTCGCACATCGTTACAGACAGTTTATTAGTTACACATTTCATTTAATTAAAAGGAGATTTTTAAACTTTCATATGGAATTGGGATATTTTTCCACTATAGGGTCCCTGGCATTTTTTTAAAAATCTTGGCGCAATTCGGACTTTAGAAACTGAGATATGTTGCCAAATGATATAAACAACTATGAAAACAAACCTGATGAACTTTTATGTTATTTATATATGTTTTTATAAACATATAAGCATTTTATTTATACATGTATAAAATATTATTTTTTACATACAAATTATTTATGTTGGTATATAAAAATAAATAAACGGGTTCCGTACATTAAAATAAATTGTATACATATGGAAAAAATTGCTTGCGTATATGACACAGTAAATAGGTTGCCAGAAAATACGTTATTATAAAATTTCTTTTCTCGTCAAGGCTATTTTCTGTATTTCGCCAAGGCTACTATATCGGAAACGTACCGAATTGCTGTTATATTTTGTTAAATGTTTTATTGTTTTAATATCGTAAATATATCATAACCTACACTGAATAAAATTTTTAGGTATATTCATTTTTCTATTTAACAACCATCTTTGAAAAAGCATATATATAAAATGTTATTCTACTTGAAATCACGTGACCCCCTTCAAAACTCTGTAATCGAGTTTTGGCGACCAACATTGGCACAATTGAATGTGTTAAGGAACCGTTTACGGCCAAATGAACACACCCTGTTTGAAGGATTTAGAGGCGGAAATTCTGTGTTTTCAGATTTTTCTGGTTAATTGTGCTACAAACCTGACTTACTTGTGAAATTTCATGGTTCTACGACTTTCAGAAGTACCTTAGTTATTTGATGATGCGAAGTGAGTCAGTGACAAAAAAGCGCTTTTTCGGAATTTAATATTTCGAAAACTACTAAATATAGAAACATGAAATCGTGGAACCTTAGTTCAGTTTGATCATACGAACATGTGTATAAAAGAAAAATTTCTGTATCTCTCCCTAAACCGACGTTATGAGGGGGTGAAAAGTATGCCGAAATGGTTCAGGAAAAGGTAGCTTACGGCTTGTGCGAACTTGGCGGACGCACTGCCGTGCTCCCAGATATATTTATGTAATATTATGTGGATAAATCGTATATATTTAATTATAATCCTGCGCGCAACACATTTAGGTCATTGAAAATCCTTAATTAGTATGTCTTAATTAAACTAAATTATATGTACGTATAATTGTAATTATTTAAAGGTATACGTAAAGAAAGATTCGTACAATTTACTCTAAAAAAATAGATTTACAGCTCCAAAAATTTTCTTTATATTGTGTTAAAAACCAGTAATGTCGAGTTGTTGAAGGTGATTTCCTCCCTTAATGTAACGATATTGTATTTGAGTTTCCATCAACAATTTATAACAATACTGTTAAGAATAATTGGGGATCCTTCACGGTCTTCCCGGGTTTCAGAATATAAGGGAAATCAATTTTTCAATTGAAATTTCTAAATTTTTTATTTATTTTTTTTTTCCAACTTACAACATCAAAAAAACATTTTATCTGAAAAAATATAATTAAGATATAAAAAAAAAAGTTTTGAAATCTATTAAAAGCGAAACTTTTGTATTTGCCACACGGCAAGAATTAATAACCGATAAAATTTCCAAAGATCCCCATTTACAGCAGAAACTTTTATTCTGATAAATTTATTTGTCTAAACGTGTAGTTGAATTACATATCTTAAATTTGCGTTTTATTTATTTTCCATTATTTTATTCATTTATAGATGAAGTTTTAATTTCGTTGTGGAAAATAGGATGGAAACAAATGGCGAACTATTTATATTATTGTAAAAGCAAACGGATTTAAGTTTCGTACTCTTCTGCATGCGATTCAGATAAATTAAAAAAAAAACACTCATGCTTCAAAATTATTTTTTAAACAATAAAAAATGAGTAAATAGTGATAAATTTTCCAAAGAAATTGCAATACAGTTTCAAACAAATGGTATTTGAAAGTATTTTTCTTTTCCTATTCGACAGTGTAAAAATTAAATATGTGCGATTATTAGAAGTTAAAAAAAATATTGAAATAAAAGTAAAATTTAATCGTTTCGTGTTACCACCGTCAAAATGATGTCAGCGTCATGCACAGACACGTTTTTCATTTATAATATACATACATGTATTAAAAAAGACTATTCTTTTAAAATCTTATGGGAAGATTTGGAAATTTGAAATGCACACCATTATACGTATTATTTTTTATCCCGCATCTCTATTAAGCGCTAAATAAGGAATGGAGTTTTGGTAGCAACATTTTTTTTTCCTTTTCAGCACTATCATCTTTTCTTCATAGGTTCTTGCTCTATTGAAGGTTTTAATACGCTACCTGACAAAATTGCTTTTTCTTATTTGAAGTTTAAGTAATGTACGTTATATTATGTAACAAAATAATCCTTTACATTAATTTTTTATATACTCTTGTTGGCTAAAGCTTAAACATCAATTTTCTAAACCTATTTTCATGCTATTAAATGTAATACATGAAATACAAGAAAAAGTTATGTTTTACTTTAAAAATATTGAAATATTTACATATTTTCCAGAATATAGTTCATCTTATTTTTTGTTGTAAGAAATACAGAATATTGCAAACATTAACTCTCTTTTCGACATTGCATTTTATTTATTTATTTATTTATTTTGTATTCCATGGAAAAGAATGTCCGTTTTAAAATAATTGTCACAGGTATTTTATTGTATTTATTCTGTTGTCTCAAGGAATGATGAAATTGTTCAGAAGTGTAAAAAGTATAAGGATTTAAAATGAATAACATCTTAAAAAATTATTGTTTTCTTATAACTACATTGTATATATATATTTACAAAATAGTTTCAAACAATGGATGTACCTGGTTTATTTTTAACAGAATGAACAAAAGTAAATCAGTAACCGGAGGACATACTTCATACTGTTAGTGAAGGTATATTTATATACAATTTTTATTGTGACACTGAGAAAAAAAACAGATGTTTTATAAAATAAAATATAATAATACAGCGACGAAGGAAATGTACAATAACATTTTCGAGATTACCCACGATTCCGAAAAGAGATTTTATCTTTTAAATTCTCAGAAAGAAATACAGCTCCGAGATTTAAAGCAACATTTATAAAAACAAAGTTTATTATGCAGCCATTGATATTCAGAAATGTTTCAGTGTAAATTTTATTGCGTAATAATAAGTTTTATTAAACCGGAATCCTATCAATACTTCATTAAACATTTGGAGCAGCGTAATTGAATTTATATATGCAACTTTTAAAAAATATATTAATTTTAATGCTAATGTTGATGTTAATGGTTGTAAATATAAAATGTTTGTTTGTAAAAAAAAAAGTATGCTGGTCATGAAAATCTTTACTTGATAATTGATAGCATCCAAAAAACTTATGTTCCGAAATTAGAAAACTGTTTGATAGGATACAAAAAACTACTTGAAAACGTTTCCGAAAATTTGGGGAAGAAAAATGAACTTTTTGTTTATAAATGCTTTATTAAATCTCGAAAATATATTACTCCCTCAGATTCTTGAAGAAAAGAATGATTTCAGAAATTGTATTTTTCAATAAATAGGCAAACAGAAAGATGAAATGGAAACTGAATATGTATTAAAAAATGGTAATGTCTAATCTTGTATTTATACTCTTTATTTTAAAGTATGAAAAATGCGTAAAACATTAAAACTTATGTAGTTACTGTAAGACTCGCATTAACTTTAATATTTGCGAAGCACGGATATTGGCGGTCGCCTAACAGTGAACTCTCGCCAAGGCAGAACTGTTCGAACTGGAAGAGGGGGCAGTGGCGGCGGAGATCGAGTAGTGAAAAGGTTGGAGTGAAAATCAGTGGTGTGTCGCCCTGGTTGTGTTTTGATAACATCGGCATCTTAATGTCTTTGTGAAATAGTGTAAAATAACCAGAAGTTAAGGTTATAATATTCGTTGTGTGTGTGTTGTTTGTCCTGTAAATAAAAAAAATGTTCGCCAAGCCAGCAGTTCATTCTTTTAAGAGTGTGTCTTAGCAGTGTTTTTGCATCTGAAGTATTTCTTAGTGAAATAAATACTTAACCTTTTTCTAAGGTTAAGGAGATATAGATGAGAAACATTCCATAGTAAAGAAAGGTAATAAAGAAATAGAGGAGAAAAAGTTGTATTCTGAGGAAAAGAATGATTTCAGAAATTGTATTTTTCAATAAATAGGCAAACAGAAAGATGAAATGGAAACTGAATATGTATTAAAAAATGGTAATGTCTAATCTTGTATTTATACTCTTTATTTTAAAGTATGAAAATTGCGTAAAACATTAAAACTTATGTAGTTACTTAAATTAAATTCATAAAGATGTCATTTGAAACAAATATACAATCATTAAAAAACAGAAAGAAATTATTTTTAGATGTATTTTATTTAAAATAATCAAGCATAAAAATGAATAAATAATGAGCTATAATCATATGGGACATTCATATGATGAGGTATTCATATGCAATATTCACATTGAAAAAAAAATGTTTTATCAGAGTTTTCTATAACAATTTTCAATGAAGGTTTTTTGTAAAGAATATTTTAAAAGGTTGATATTTTGAAACCTTACTTGAAGATTTAAAAAATTTAAATATACATTAAATTATAAGTAGTTTCTTTAACATCCATTTAGTGATAAGCAAAGAACTCAGGTGAAGTAATGTCATTCTTTTAGTGCTATCATAACTTATAGGATGATTCACGCTCCATTAAGGTTTTCAATTTACTACACTAACTAAATATGTATTTCCCCGTTCAAGCGCCCCACCAGTGGCCGAGATGTTCTGCTGTCAAAGCTGATAAACGGAAGATACAGGGGGCTCGAACCCCAAACGTTCGGAGTTTTACGCTTTTTTTTTTGGATTTTCTTAAATACGCGGTAGGTTCCCTTAGGAAGACCCACACGGAAGGCAACTCCCCCCCCCCCTTTTTGCCCATATCCCTCGTGTAGATAATTGGCCGTCATAAACAAAACCAAAAAAAAAAAAGAAAGAAAGAAAGAAAGAAAAAAAAAGAAAAAGAAAAAGAAAAAAAAGTAAAATTTTTATTTAAAAAATCGATTTATGTACTTGTACTTTTTTCGTGTATGTTGTTTATATTGTTTAATATAATTTGAAATTCAGGACGTAGTATATATTTTGAACATAAATTAAAGTTTTGAAGTAATATATGGGACATTCTAACAATATTTTGACTTTCATGTCCCTGAATAATAATTTTTATTTTAATACACTTTTTTGTGTTTTTTTTATTTCATATACTGGGGAACATCCCATTGTATGATTGCTCAACAATATTATCGAGATAAATGAGTTTTGGACGATGTTGGGGGTCCAAACACCTGAAAAACTCCTATACTGTCCCGTGTCCCTGATGCTGATTTTTAAGTTTGGAGCTGTCTGGATAAAATTGTTTCAATAAAAATAATTCGATGTAATTTTTTTCTGAAACTGGAACTATTGTTTTATATAAATATACAGCTAAAAATTAACCTGCACACATTTTTAGGGTTGTTATTATTTTTTAAACTCTGTCCCTGGGTTTTAGAATCCTTACCATCCCTCTTCTAAAATTATATAGAAAATCATTTCTGGTGCAGCCACAGAATTTTTTTCAAGTTTTTTCTCATGCAGAAGTATGCTAGAGAAGTAATGTCTAAAATTCTTTGGCAGGAAATTTACTGTAGAATTTAAATCTGCATTTAAATATCAATTTAAATGCTAAATGCTAACTGGTTTATATCATATTCAAGGTGGGAGTAGTACAGTTGAAATTTAATCCAACAGATCGAAAAATGTCCAGACAAGCAAACGAACCTGGATACTTGGCGTTGCCAACGCTTTACCTGTTAAGCTATCCATCGTGGCTTTATTGGTAGTCTCACCATCCCCAAGGTTTATTCCTGCACTGTTCAAGGTAAATTAAAAAAAAAATTAATTTAATCCAATGTTAACTACTGTTTCTACAAATCAGTGAACATTGTGGCTATCACTTAGTCTTAACATGATTTCCCTAAAAATAGGTGGTAATTTTCCATAATACCGTTCCATCCTTAACGTCCTTTTTTTACCATTTCGTCCCTTTTTTCCAATACCATCCCACTTTTTTTCCCTTACCGTCTCTTCTGCAACACCCCTTTAAGACAATGTTATACAAAAATTCTGTAAAAGTACTACATTGTTATTATTTCTTATTTGAATGCCCTTTGGGTACTATGCAAATTCATTATAAGTAAAAATTTTGAAGAAAATAAAAAGTTATAGGAGTAAAATGGCAAGGAAAATTAAACTCGCAAGTTTAACTTAAACCTCGCTTAAATAAAAAAATTTTCGCTGCTGACCATTTTTTCTTTATTTCGAATCATTAAGGCATTCGTCTATCAGATTAAAATGTTATTTTAGGAAGTTTAATTTTGTCAGATTTTTTTCCCCAAAAGTCAAAAGATTATGAAAATGCCCCATATCTAAAAAAAAAAAAAAAAAAAAAAAAAAAAAAAATCAATTCCGCGATTACGGGGGGGGGGGGGGTCGATGTCCCCGGCTCCCAGAATATTATGATTTATCAGTTTTTACGTGCGTTCGTAACAGAAATAGGTAACACTTATAGTCGTCGTTCAGTCCACCCGTCTCCATATAACAGAGCAAAAACTACCCAACGGAATGGTCTGAAATTTTAAATATTTAATATATTTATAATTGTTGCAATATTTTGTAGAGTCATTTCAAATTTTATGAAAATCGTATGTATAGTTTACTAACAGGGACAGTCAAAAATTTACCGTTACATTACGGCCAATGGGAAAAAAGTATTTCAAGTGCATTTTAATGATAACGCTTAATTATAACTTTTAATGATAAGCTTTTCAAACAGAAGGAAATTTATATGCACTTATTGAAGTGCAATAAAATATACATTCACTACAATATGCGGTGCAAAAAATATTTAAAAACTAGCTATAGTATGAACGCACCTCATTTGCCACGTTTGACGTGCAATTTCCAACTTGTTAACAGTACAATGATACACCTGCTTCGTTTTAAGGGTAACTTATAATTAAGTTTAAAGTTATTTTTTAGTAAAGACACTTTTATTGTTGTATGAAAGAAATGGCATACTGGGGGCTAATAAACTGTTTTCTAAAATCCTTTCCATAAAAGAAAGAAAGAAAAAAAAAATAAAAAAGCAATTTAACAAATTACAACGACCATTTGGAAAATGATTTTTTCAAAGACTAAAATTTAAGACATTAAAAATCGCACGGAGTTGATCATACATTACGTACGCCATGAATTAAACATTAATAGTGTTATTACACGTAAAAATTGCAAGCGACAGGAATCGCCTGCGACTCGTCAGATTTCCTGAAACTTACGTATTATCCACCTGAAACTGACGTATTATCGAAGTATTTCATTGGCTGTTCGGGAAAGGCTTTTCCATCGAAATCTGACGACCAATTTTAAATGAAATTTCCTTCTTAAAATTCTAAACATCCCACAATATTACTTTTTACACCGCCGTATAGAGAAAAAAAGTACTTTTAAATACAATTTGTTTGAAAGCTGTACCTCAATTTGTTTCTGATTTATTAATTTTTCTTTGTAGTTTTTATTACTTTTTTGTCATAGTGGCAACAGAAGTATCTATATCTGTTGAAAGTAAAGGGAAATACAGATTACTGTATAGACCAATCAGAAAAAGAATAAATTGCGGAATCAACCAATAAAACGCCTCAGATATGTTTTTGATTTCCTACCCTGACAGAGAACAATAACCATTTTTCCAAATGGTTAATAAATATCTTCTGTTTTTTTTTTTTTTTTTCTTGTGAAACTTTGTTTTATGTTTCATAATAATTGTTACATGTATTTTATTATACTTATGCTATTGTTTGAAGCAACAAAAAACTATTAACAATGATATAAGAATTTGAATTTTAAAGAAGTTACATTTTTTGAAAATCATACTACTTTCCAATAAGCGCATTATCTTTCTTTTAAAAAAGCGTTTTGAACTATAGAAGTACTATATATGTCTAGTATATATGTCTTTCCCTGTTCGAAGGTAGGGTAATTTACTTTACGGCATCTAAAAATAATATTTTATATTTATTTTTCTACATACTCTTGTTGCTCAAAGCAGATACATTAATTTTCCAAATCCGTCATGATGACATAAAAAAGTTACATAAGATAGAAGAAAAAGGTACCATTTTCATTTAAAAAATCGATGTATGTATTTTTTCGTGTACGTTGTTTATCTTGTTTAATATCCTTTGAAACCAGGACGTAGTTTAAATAAACCTTTTTAAATAAATATTTTCAACGTAGAATAACGATTTGAAATAATATTTCTCAAAGAAGTTATCTTCTGTTTTTTATTTTATATTTTAAGTGAAACATTGTTTTGTATTTCATAATAAGTGTTACGTATATTTTATTTTACTTATGCTATTGTCTGAGGCAACGAAAAACTATTCAATGATAAAAGCATTTGAATTTTAAAGAAGTAACATTTTTTGAAAATAATACTTCTTTCCAATAAGCGCATCATATTTCTGTTAAAAAATCGTTTCCAACTCTCGAAAAACATTCCTTTCTTTTTTTCGAAAAGGTATTCACATAAGTAAGGAAAAAGTTTCTTATTATGTAGAATTACTGAGAAAATTATCTTCTTTTCAACTGCTTACACAAAGTACTTGAAATTAATTTATGTGTGTTTGTAAATATATATATGAGCACGCATCTTTGATATTTAAACATGATTTTGTAATCATTAATATAAAGAAACGTTTGAGTGTAAAATATTGCATTATATTTTGTACACTATCATTCTGTGAACAAAAAAATTAATAAAAAAAATTAAAATATTCAATAATCGCTATATGTGATAAACATAAATAAAAAAAAAAAAGTGAACTACCTTTATTTATTTTTTATTTTATTTATTTATTTTGCCATAAGTGATATACATAAAATTAAAAAAAAGGAAAATTCTTATATTTATTTTTTATTGTATTTATTTATTTTGGCGTTTTAAAAATTTATATTTATTAATTATAGAAATTACTGAATATATTTTGAAAATTTAAAGTGATTTTTATATATGTAACAAAATGACTGCCTTCAAATATTTTTGTAGCATATAGATGGCGCTGTTGCCACTGTCGGCAAAATATCCTGAGATATTTTGCCAAACATGAAGTGAAGTGAATGTATATAATTATGATTGTTCGGGTTTAAGTAGAGTTCCCGCGTACGTTCGAAATGTATCTCACCTAGAGATCTTTTCATGGAAATATGTATGTTTCAAAGATAATATGCGCTTTTACGCGAATTGTATATATTTTGTGTGTGATTGTTATTAAAAATTGATTGTTTAAGTGTTGAAAGAGTTTATCCTAACCCACATCGACACAAAATGGCGCCCAACGTAAAAAATCTTCTTTAAACGAAAACGAAATCGTCATCCTAGCGATAAAGTAAATGGAGCAAAAGAATCGCCTCGATTCTTAATAAGTTTGAGAAACCATTCTCAATTCTGTGAATGTGAAAGCATAATTTCAAGAAAAGTGCTTTGGTTCCAAAGTGTATTGTCGCCTTGGCAAGTGAATAAATAGAATCCACCTAGATTCTGAATTGTGAGAAATCGTCATTTCAAGAATAGTTTAAAGTAAAAAAGAACCGCTTCTGTTCTAAAGTGTGCACCAGTGCATCGTTTCTTTGATAATAAATAGAGCGAAAAAAAAAGTATCCGCCCTACCCGGTTCAAAATATTGTCCCCTGACAATAAAACAATTTCTTGCATATTAGTGCCATTCTCCTGGAATAATTCTGTGTGAGATATATTTCAAGGGTTCGCAATGTAAAAGTGTGCTGTTAAAAGTGATAAAAAGAAAATTTTTCGAGTTTGTTACATAATTGCTGTTTGTGATCATCGAAAATTCTTTACACAATTCTAAAATGTTTTCGGAATAACTTTCAGTGTCTGCTAGCGACGTTATTCTGTGTGCTTTAAAAGAAATCTGAAACTGTCACATGACATCGAATGATTATCTAAAGATAAATTTTATTTGTTTTCTTACCGGTAAAAAGTTGAATTTTTTTTTTGTTTTTCTGTTTTTTGCTAGCTAGCTCTGCTAAAAGATTGATCATTATTTATTTATTTTTAAATGCTGTTTTATGTATGCGTTTTTTTTTTTTTTTTTTTTTTTTTTGTTCTTCTTTAAGAGTATTATGAAAGATTAATTTTCTGAAAGGGAAAGAGTTACACTATGGCGTAAAAGTTTAGACAATGAAGAAATTCTTACATACTTTGAAAAATATTTATTCAATTTTCAAATCACTGCTTGAAATTAATGTGCTGTACACATAAACAATATTTATAACAAAGAAAAGTGGAATTGTGCATATTGCAATAAATTAAATGGTAACAAAAATAAACTGCTGTCTCAAAAGTTTAGACACAAATTAAATAAAATCGAAATAAACAATTTTTAAAACCTGGTTGCGCATCCATGCTTATGTATTACGTCATATACACGAGATTGCATGGAAGAAACTAAATCTTGCATAGTTTGTGGATCGATATCGTACCATGCATTCTCAATAGATGTCTTAAGTTCCTTTTCAGAAGAGAATTGTCTAGCGTTGCTATAAATTTTGCGACACATGATGCTCCAAAGGTTTTCTATAGGGTTAAGATCTGGGCTACATGCTGGCCAGTCGAGAACTCTTATATTATGGGAATTAAACCAAGATTTTGAATGTTTTGCAGTGTGAATTGAAGCATTGTCTTGCTGAAATTCCCACTGAGGACCCCCTAGAAGCTCAGCAAATGGCAGTAGGTTTTCTTCTAATGTCTGTGTATAATGCTGTGAAGTTTGACGACCACTGGTGAAGGTCAGAGATACTTGTCCATTATAGCAAAAGGCTGCCCAAACCATCACCGAACCCCCTCCTTGTCTGCGACTAAAAAAACGTCGAGGTTCCTTCCGCAAGTCATGCCAATACGATAAACAACCATCTGGACCATCCAGATTACACTTTTTTTCATCGCTAAATATGACTGACTGCCATTTCTCTCCATATGACATATGCTTTCGAGCCCACATAAGTCTTTGTAACTTATGATATGGTTTCAGAGCTGGTTTCTTCTGCATTTTGCTATAAACGATTGTTCCTTTTTCCAAAATTCGTCTACGAATCTTATCCTTTGATACAGAGAGTCCCGATGAGCTTTGAACTCCACGTACGATCATTTGTTGAGTACTCGCTAGTCTTTGTATCAGACGATCCTCTCGTACATTTGTCACACGTGGCCTCCCAGACCGACATTTTGTTTTATATTCGGAACCACTCGATAAAACTCGATAAATAGATTTTTTTGACCTATTAATAATAGCAGAAATTTCAGAAACGCTCTTCCCTTCACCTTTCAACTGCCAAATCCTTGAAACCTCATTCACTTGAATTTCTTTAGCTCTCGGCATGTCGACTATGAAGCGCAATCGTTTGCAGAACTTAAGTACTCCAAATTTGTGACATCATCGATTCTAAATTTGCATATGCCAGCGAATATTCAAAGAAATTTAGAATAGTGTCTAAACTTTTGCGACAAGCACATTTGAATTTTTATGAGAAAAATTAGTATTATAGCAAATAAAACGACTGTCTTTTGTACATAGCATTTTAAATCAGTTTTTGAATATATTTACAGGTTTTTGTAATTCTGACGTCATAATTCTACATTTTAAAGCTGAATGACGTCATTGTCTAAACTTTTGCGTCATAGTGTATATAATTTCTTTTGGTATTTTTTTTTCTCAATGCTATATTTTTGAGTAAGTGAATTTTATGATTATTTGTTCTAACTGTGCACAGCGTAGTATATTAGAAAATAAAAGTGATTTCAGTAATCGTCAATAATTATTTAGAATGTTGTTTATTTTAAAGAAGTAAGTAAGTACTTTGTTTTGATATTTTGTTGTTTTCATATTTATTTGTGAATGAAATTTTTTTTTCACATCAAATTATCCATGGTATTTGATATACTTAAAAGTTCATGATTTAGACATTTTTGACAGTTTTATACGGTAAGTTATATTTGTAAAAAAGTATAATAACTGATAATAATATTTTTGCATTAATATTTACATGAGCTCATGTTTAATTAGAGATAAATTTTAGTATGCTATTTAATTATTTCTTGTATGTATTATCACTTGTTTATGGAAGTTTATGCATATTTACCTGTTTATATTTACCTGCAAGGGTACCTGCAAGTAGTTGTTTTGGTATTTAATTATTTAATGGGTCAAGTATTCCATATAATTTTGTAATTTAAGCATAAATTTAACTGATTTGAGGAAAGATGGCGTTTCTTGCTAAAGGGAAAAAATTGATTTATATAATTTGGCTACCGAATTAGAGCTTGAGGTAGATGCAGATGATAAAATAGTAGTCTTGCGTGGAAAAATTATGAAGTGCGTCCTTTTTAAAGACGATGAACAATTTGTAAAAGAGGCATTTATTGCTATCGTGGAAGATAGAAAAAAACAAGAGAGCATAGAAGAACAAAATAGAAAAAAAAACAAGAGAGCATAGAAGACCAAAGGGTTGAGGACAAACGTATCGCAGAGGAAAGAGCTTATGAGTTAGAAAAACTTAAGCTGCAAACTCAAAACCATACCGCGACAACTGTACCACAAAATCAAATGGACCAGACGCGTATAGATATTAAAAACATCCTACCACCATTTAATCCGAAAAAAGATGATATGTCGTTGTTCTTGACAATGTTTGAACGTCAAATGAAAATGTTAAATGTCTCCAAAGATTCTTGGGTCTCACAATTAATCACCGTTCTTCCGAACGACATTGCTAAACTTATAGCAAGAGAGCCTGAAGAAATGTTCAAAAACTATGCACATATTCGTGACATATTGTTAAAAAGATTTAAATTAACAGCGGAAGAGTTTAGGGTATTATTTAGCCGATATCAAAAGAGAAAGAATTCTACTTGGAAAGATTTTTACTTTGAAATTAGAAATTATTTTGAAGGTTGGTTATCCGAATTACAAGTTAATTTATTTGAAAAGCTCTCAGAACTAATAATCGCTGATCAGATTAAAAAAAATGCCCACCAGAATATAAAAATCATTATTTAGATGTTTGGGACAAACTAAATGACCCTGTCGTGTTGGCCGAAAAGCTTGACATTTATGAAAATATTAGACCCCCTTTTCAAAAATCAGCAAGTAATTCAAAATCGCGTGAAACACAGAAACATATTTTGTCAAAAAATTCAAATGGTCAGGAATTCTGGAAAAATCAGGTAACCAAAAATGAAGCTAGCGAACATTTTGGAAATTACAAAAATACTTCTCCTACCTCAAAATATACGAATTCACGCTTTGTAAACGATGATAAGCGTCCAATTATAAGCTGTTATGGCTGTGGGAAACAAGGTTTTGTGAAAGCAAAATGTCCTAAATGCTCCCCATCTACGCAAGTAAAATCAGCAAATTTTAGTTCTCTCCATCTTCAATCTTGTTATATTAATACACAGGCAACAGCTATGTTGTATATTAAGGTAAATAGTATTACAGGGATAGCTTGCACTGATACCGGAGCTACTCATTCCATTGCTGGGGAAATGTTGTTCAAGCTTCTCCGTGACCAAGGAACTTTGTTTGAAGAGACCAGTGTAAGTATAGCGCTTGCTGATGGCTTACGAAAAGAAACTAATGATCTTCAAGCAACAATCACTGTTGAAATAGAAGGTCGTAGAACTAATGCAACGATTTTTGCGTTACCCGAAGCCACTGGAAATAGAACATTGTTAGGTATAAAATTTTTGATTAAATGGGGATTGTGTTGGATATGCGAAGACAAAGTTTCTATTTCCAGAACAATCCAAGATATAAAATTCCTTTTGTTGATGATCCTTTCAAAACGACGTCTGAAATCTCAACATCAAATGTCAAAGTTAACACAGTTATGTTAAGAGAAAATGAAGGTCAAAACCTATTTTTCAATACAACGAAAGAGACTTAATGACTTGCTTGAAAAATTTTCTAATACATTTCAACCAGGGTGAGAAGCAACACCCGTCGTCGAACATCACATAAACACTAGAGAACATCGTCCTATATCATTACTACCTTACAGATTATTACCGGCAAAGAAAGAGTTGTTGAAAACACAAACTGATGATCTTCTTGCCAAAGGAATTATTGAGTAATGCGAATCTCCATATTCTGCCCCAATCGTGCTTATTCCTAAGCCAAATGGTAGTGTTCGTCTATGTGTAGACTACAGGAAGCTCATTGACGTGACTATACCGGATACCTATCCACTCTTTCGTATGGACGATCTTCTACATCAGGCAAAGACTGCTCAGTTCATGACCACTCTGGATCTGAATGCTGGCTATCATCAGGTGAGTGTCTATGGCCCTGATCGTGATAAAACTGCTTTTGTATGTCCTCTTGGAACATACCGCTTTCGAAGAATGCCTTTTGGACTCCGTAAGGATCCCGCAACGTTTCAGAGGACGATGGATAACTTTCGCAACGGACTCCCAGATGTAAATATTCTCTCTTACCTTGATGACCTCATTATTTTATCATCAAGTTTTGAACAACATCTATCTGATCTTGAGGCTGTTTTTCAAAGATTAGACAAATGGAAACTTTCTGCAAATCGAGAAAAATGCAACTTTGCATGTAACAGAGTAAAGTACTTTGGACACTGACACTCCAAATAGCCTAGAAGTTGATCCTGGGAAAATTGATGCTATTGTGAGGTTCCCGCCTCCCAAGAATATAAAACAACTACAATCGTTTCTGCAGACATGTATCGTCGTTTTATACAAGATTTTGCAGAAATATCCAGACTGCTTAGTAACCTCACTAAAAAGAATGTGCAATGGCATTGGGGCGCCGATAAAGAAAATGCATTTCAAACCTTGAAGCAATGCCTTGTTTCAACACCAATATTTAAACAGGCTGATGAAACAAAACCCTTCATCATTCGAACCGATGCAAGCAATTATGCTCTTGGAGCAGTACTTCTCCAGGGTAAAGGTGCGGAAGAGCATCCGATTGAGTACGCTAGTAGATTACTGACCCCTGCAGAACGCAGCTATCACACCACGGAACGGGAAGCTCTTGCTGTTGTCTGGGCTCTTAATAAATTCAGAGGATACATCGATGGAACAGAAGTTACTGTGGCATCCGACCACCAGCCTCTCCGATGGCTTATGAGCTTAAAGTCACCTTCTGGAAGACTGGCAAGATGGGCTTTACAGTTACAAGAATTTAAAGTGAAAATAGAATACATTCCAGGTAAAGCGAACATCACAGCTGACATGCTTTCTCGTCCTGCGTGTGATCATATCAATAAAGAAGATTGTGATATTTGCACAATAATGATTGATATCCCTGCTAAAATGCCTAGTAATCTACGTGCTGAACAAATGAAAGATGAAGAATTAAAGAAAATTATTGAAAGTTTCGAAGATGAAGAAAAAACTCTAGACTACACTAACTGGACTGAACGCGGTTATGTTAGGAACCAAGGAGTTTTTACAGGTATTCCCCAAGTTCGGAATCAGAAGAAGCACAACTAGTAGTCCCCTCACATGAAAGGGAGAAAATTTTTAAAAGAACACCATGACTCACCTACGGCTGGTCATTACGGTGCTGAAGGTACATTAAATAGAATATCCAAAAGATATTATTGGACTGGAATGCGTTCATACATTGCAGATTACGGCAAACAGTTTGCTGAATGTAATAGGTATAAACCTTCTAATCAAAAACCATCCGGTTTGTTACAAACACCAGTGTATTCACAACGATTTGAAGTTCTATCAATTCATCTTTTTGGCCCTTTACCAAAAAGTAACAATGGTAAAAGATGGATAGTCATAGTAGAAGACTGTGCAACAAGATGAGTTGAACTATTTGCCCTTACAGAAGCTATTGAAGCACAGTGTGCAACTACGTTGCTCGAAGAAGTTATCCTTAGGTATGGTCTACCTAGACGTATAATATGTGATAACGGACCACAATTTGTTAGTAGTGTGATGCAAAGACTTTGTTTTCCTTTAGGTATCAAACAAAACCCAACTCCCATATATCATCGTCAGGCAAACCCTGTGGAGAGAAAAAATAGAGATCTCAAGCCGAGATTGGCTATATTAGTGGAGAATGACCACTGTTCATGGGAAGAGAAACTTCCAACAATACGTTTTGCAATGAACACTGCTAAGTGTGACACCGCTCGAGAAACAGCAGCATTTTTACAATTTGGGAGAGAATTAAGAACAACAGACGATGTTCAACACGACATTCGCGCTGTAATTCACAATGACAACTTTGTACCTAAAATTACACCATACCTCAAGAAATTTGCAAGCTTCACCAAAGAAATTAAAGACAAAGTTGAAGCTAAGCAAGATCGAAGAAAGAAATACGCTGACCGTAAAAGAAAACCAGGACATTGTTTTGCTCCAGGAGACAAGGTTTGGGTTGACTTACATCCAGTAAGTAAAGCCTCTATCAATAAAACTGCAAAGTTCATGCCTAAACGTGATGGACCATAGATTATTTTAACTCAAAAATCACCCACTACATTTGTTATAGCAAGCATGGACAATCCAAATGAACCGCTTGCTACATGTCATACATCAGATTTAAAACTGTGTAATGACTCTGACATTGTGCCTGTTGCACCAATTAGGAAACGCGGCATACCACCTAAAAAGTTACTGGTTCCTCACCGGGACGTCCGCGGAACCAGAGGGGGAGGTTGTAACAAAATGACTGCCTTCCCATACTTTTATAGCATATAGATGGCGCTGTTGCCACTGTCGGCAAAATATCCTGAGATATTTTGCCAAACATGAAGTGAAGTCAATGTATATAATTATGATTGTTCGGGTATGTTCGAAATGTATCTCACCTAGAGATCTTTTCATGGAAACTTGCATGTTTCAAAGATAATATGCGCTTTTACTCGAATTGTATATATTTTGTGTGTGATTGTTATTAAAAATGTGATTGTTTAAGTGTCAAAAGAGTTTATCCTAACCCACATCGACACATATATAGTTTATATAAAAAAAATAGAAATCTAGAAGCAGTTCTGATTCAGAAACTGAAGTTAGAAATGCTCACCAAAAAAACTATTTAGATTGATACTGTTTTTTTTTTTTATATTATTTCTTTTTGTAAAATAACTAATTTTAAAACATGTGTTACATGAACAATAATTCATAGAAAATTATTATTTCTATAAATTAAAAACGAACTGTGATAGAGTTTTCATCTACAATATTATAAATAATGTCATATGATCTATAGGCAATTCGCCTAAATTTTCACTGTTATGTTTGATAATAAAACAAGTTACACTTTTAGAATAATCGTAACCGCTTTTGAAATAACATCAGTTTCATATATTTAAATGTATGCCTAATTTGGAAGTATTAAAACTTTTAGAAACTGTTTAATTACAAGAAATAGAATGACGAAAGTCTTCGATAAACTTTAACACATTCATGGTTGGTGTCGCATGTCATACTTTTGTTGTGTTCATATGATGAGCGACGAAGAGAAAAATTCAATCGTTGAAAGTGAATTCGTCGCTACTTAAACATTGGGTTATATTCAATTGTTGTTTGCATTTTTTTTAATTTCTAAATATTGTTAAAAGATGGCGCAATAATAGTCCTCCATTTTATAGAAATTTTTCCGGCGCAGCGTGATATCTGTTAAAACGTTAAAACTAATTTTCAAGATATTTTTGATATTCATTTTGTTTGAAAAGCAAGCAATAACATAATCTACTATAAACAATTTCAAAGTTTTTTTTACCTTTCTGATACTGAAGAAAAATTTTAAATCTGTTTTCATGGCTCGGTTGTAAAACCATTTTACAAAACTTTTTTCACCTATTTCTAATAATTATTTTTACGCAGATATTTATCTTGCAAACCCACCAGTGGCCGAGAGGTTCTGCTCTCAATGCTGGTAGATAGGAGGTGCTGGGTTAAATCCCACTACCGTCCGTCGGCAAATTGTTTGGTGTTTTCCGTGGTTTTCTTTGAACCTTGGATTTCCTTGCGTAAATACGGGTTAGGTTCCCTTATAAAGACCTCCAAGGAGGGCACTTCTCCCCTTTGGGCCCATATCCCCCGTGTTAATCATTGGTCGTTATGAACAACAACAACAGATATTTATCTTAAATTCCTCAAAGCAATGGATTTTATAATTACAATATCAGACGCTTTTCTAAATTCAAAACTTGTGGGCATTGCAGGATGAAACTGTGATTACGGGGATATTACACGTACGTCAACCGTGTGAGTATTACACATATGATTAGGCTACGCAACAAACTGCTTAACTGACAAAAATATTTTGCATTTCCGAATTCAGGATAAAACATATATTCATATTCAGCAATAAAAAAATGCTTTTTTTTATCGGAAATTCGAAAAAAAAAAAAAAAAAAATCCGAGAAAGAAGTTTTTAAAAGAATAAAAAATTAAGTACTTAGCGTTCGTGAATACGGGTTGAATTAAATACTTTCTTATATTGAAAGGTTTTGCTAAAAGAAATAAAAATATATTTCCACAATTTTCCCATAATGTAGTCCTGAAAAAAAGTCAGAAAGAAATACTTCCTTATGCTGTTTTCTCACTCGACTGTAGCAGATAAATGCGTATGTTGTCTCTTTCCGAATATGTATGCAAATTTCGAAATAAATGTCGTTCACATAAAAAACGTCCAACACTGAATTTTCAAATGACAATACCCACTTTTGACACATGCTTGTTTGTCTTGGATCAGAGCAGCCCGGATAAACGCACCTCTTATACACGTTTTCTTAAACTTTAATAGGGTTACAGGAGGTTAAAATTGAGGATGCTAATATTAAATACAAATAAACTAACTTTTATTTATATTTTCCATAAAAATCATCTGATTGCACTTATTATTACATGAGATAGGATGAATGTGCAAAAAATATTCTAGACATTAATGAGATTCAAAAATAAGTTTTTAACTATACAAATGTTTATTAAAATTATATGAAAAATTACGAATTATGGCCTACATTAATTTAAAAAACAAAACAAAGTGCAATCGTGAAATGCATAGTTGTGTAAGCTTACAGCTCATTACAATCACTAGTTTTCCAGATATAGATAAAAAGTACTTTTCAATGGCCTAAACGGACCATCCCTTGTTATTAAAGCGTAAAAGAAAAAATCTTAAATTGTAACCGGAAACATTTACTGGAATTAGTATTAATAATATATGTAGTCAGATTGTTCATTACTTAAAAACTGTATAATTTTATTAATGATATTTTTTCAAGTAACTGATAGTGTGTTTTAAATACTTTATATTTTGAGATCCTGATTTTACTTTTTTAAATTTATGCATAAACTACGGAAACATCTTTATAGAAATGCTATAAATATTTAAATAAAATTTGTATAAATTATACTTTTTTCCTGTTTTCTTTGATCGAAGGAAGCAAATATCCTGTGAAACATGAGTGTTATTATTTGGAAAATGCGAGTTGTTGCACTTTGTATTGATCATACGACAAGTATAATAAAAATTTATTTCACAATTGAAAAGTAGACTAAAATTCGTTATCTTTATCATCTTTTAGCGACAGTTTGATAAACATATGATTGTGCGTTTTTAACGGGCCTGTACTTTATTCTGTATTTAGATACATATTATATAACATTAAAATCCTTATAGATTATATAATATTTAACTAAGTGTACTTAAAAAATGTATTTTCAAGCTTTCTTTATTTTTTAGTAACACTATATAGATACACACATATATATACAGGGTCTGTCCAGTAAGTAATGAGACTCATTCCTTTAAAGTTCGTTTATTTAAATATAATTTTACAGACCTTTAATATGCTTCAAAATAGTCTCACGCTGCATTAATACACCGTTGCCATTGGCCCTGCCACACATTTATGCCCGCCTGGAAGTCTTCAGCTGGAATGTTGTTCAGAACGCACGTTAAGTTTCTCTGAATGTTCATATTGTCAAAACGATGACCTTTTTAAGCTGGATTTTAACCGAGGAATAGAAAAGAGTTCGGCGGTGACAGATCGGGGCTATACGTTGGTTGGTGCTACGTTGCGACTTTGTGTTTTGCGAATAATTGAGTCGCTTTTTGTTGATTCGCTTTTTATGTTGGAACCAGCTTGGCACAAATTTTCCGAATTTGATGTTCTTCCGTAAAAATTTGATGCACAAAAGATTTTGTAATTCCGAACTTCTCCCTGATCATTCGGACCCTCATCCGACTATCAGAGTTCAAAAGCTATTAATTTTAACAACGTCGTTTGAAGTTTGTGAACTTGATGGACGCCGAGTGCGTTGTTTGCGATCGACGTCCTCTCTTCCGCATTTGAAGCATTTGTGCCACGTAAAGACTTGAGCCTTACACAAAGAAGAATCCCCGCAGGCTTCTTGTAACATGGCAAGAGTCCCAGCAGCCGATTTGTTTAGTTTTATACGAAACTTTATGGCGTATCGCTGCTCGACACTCCGCTTCATTCTGAAAACCTAACGCCACTTTCTAACACGTGTCTGCTTCGCGAGACATCCGAGCACTGCAAAGGCTCAGTGACAACTGACTTCCACCAGACTTTGTGACTGACAGTCTCCGCCGCAAGTACCACCCTCAATCTCCACCCCTTTGGATTTCGGCTTGGTGGGAAAATTCAGTCTCATTATTTCCTGGACAGACCCTGTATATACACTATATGGCCGAAGGTGACCGGTCACTTGCAATTTTAGACGTTTTGTTAAATATCTAGCAAAATACTTGAGGTATTAACCTGAAACTGCAGGTTTGTAAAGAGTATAGTATAAATTATATATTTGCGCGAAGATTTTTTGTCAAAACCTCATAGGGGACCGTCAACAAATTGAAAAAGAATGAATATCTTTTGGATAACCCTGTAAAAACTAATGCAGAAAAAGCGTTAAAACTCGAGATTTTTAATAAGTGGCTTATTGTAATATACTGAGTTCCTTTTTATGAGGATAACATGGTACACTCGTAGAGAAATTAAGGTTTTCATAAAAACAGTCCCAAATTTTGCCAAGTTCTTTGCTTATAATTTGCAGAGTTCTTAATATAAAAAAATAGTTCTTCTCAGAAAATATGACAAACAACATTGTACACAACACCCTGCAATCAGAATGGAAAAATAATAAAAACTGTATCAAAAATGAGCAGATTTACTAAATAATGATTCTCTGCGCATGCTGGAACGTAATCAAAATATAATTTGCATAACGTGTTAGCTAAATGTATAGAGCAACTTTTGTGAAAGTCTCAAAAACAGAGTTTGAAAAGTCTGACAATAATCGTTTATAGAATAAGCTCAAAATCCGTTATATTCAAAAGGAAGCAAAGAGATGAGGGGCTGTATCCAAATACAGTAGTACGTGCAATATTGTGTATTCTATATTGGCACTAATCAATGGATATATGGATACAACAATTTTTCAAACTATGTTTTTGAGACTTTTACAAAAGTTGCTCTATACATTTACCTAACAAATTATGCATATTATATTTAGATTGCGTTCGCGTATGCGCTGTGAAACATTTTTTTGTAAATCTGCTCATTTTTCATCCAATTTTTATTATTTTTTAATTCTGATTGCAGAGTATTATGTACAATGTTGTTCGTCATATTTTCGGAAAAATAACTTTTTTTATATTAAGAACTTTTCAAATTATAAGCAAAAATCTTGGCGAAATTTGGGACTGTTTTTATAAAAGTCTTAATTTCTCTACGAGTATACATGCTATCCTCATAAAAATGAACATATATTATAATAAGCCACTTCTAAACCTATTTAATATACTACTAAGTAACGTACAAATCAATGTAAACACATTTTTAGGAAACGTTATATCTAAATTTGCCCACTTTCAGTAATTTCAGACTTAGAAGTCTTATTAAAATTGACATTCATGAATATAGCTTTAACTTCTAAGACTGCAGAAACTCCGAAGTTCGTATGTATCAAACAGTTCTATTTGTGCAAGACAAGAAATTTAATTAACTCGGAAAAATCAATAATGCATTAAATGCTCCGAAAGTTTATTCTATTAAAATTTCAGTGATAAAAGCAGTTTAAAGAAATAGCGATTTTCTTTAATAGCGATAGAAATTTTGAAAATATTCTAGGAAAAATAAAGGGAAAATTCTAATGTGTTGTAGTTATGTGATTTTAAAATGCACATTTTCCGTAAAACAACAAGTAGTATCAAAAGATAAAGATGCCTTATAAAATTTTTTTATTAAGAGTAATTAAAAAAACTATATTGTGATGTTTATGATATTTTAAAATGAAAATCTAACTTGCAGCGTATCTGACTTTTAAATATGTGATTTATATATTATATCTATATATTATTAAAATGTTATCAAATAATATATCTTTTAGAAACACATGTAATCTTCTTCTAATTATAATACAGGAAAGAAAAATCACCTTAAAATGCATCATTTTTATAACAAAAAACTATATATTTTAAATGTCCCTAAGACTCTTAAAACCTCTGAAAAAACTTAAAAATAAAAACAAGGACATTTATCTTTAGTTATACTATAATAGTTTTGGAAATTTAAATTAAGAAATAACATTTTCATAACTATTTTATTTATCATATTTTTTTACTCTTTCAATTTTGATAAATGCAGTAAAATATGTATTATCTTATATTAAAAAACGACCTGTTTCAGACATTCTTTTTCTTTTACAACCTCATAAAAATGAAAAAAAAAGAATAAAAATAAGATAAGCAACATTTGATACAATATATATATATATATTTTAATCTTTAAATAGTAAATTTATTTTTAGCAGTATTTTCATGAAAAATATTACTTTATGCTTTCAGTTTTAACGAATGAAGAAAATATATTATATTTTTCGATAAAAAGCTGTTCCTGTCAAATGTTGTTCAGGGTATTAAAATTTTTGAAATAAAAAAAGATAAAAAAGTGTAATCATCATTTGGTACCATATCAAGTTTTATTTGTTTTAAATGTAATAAAAACATTTTTATATTTTTTTCTAATTATCCCTTTCCAGTCTAAAATTTTATGAAGATTAAAAAATACACATCAAAAGGAAATAAAATGGTATTTGGAAGATTAGTTCATCATAAAAGTATGGGTACTCCTATATTCTTATAAAAAAATGTAGCAAGATTAAAAAATTGTAATGAATAACCTTCTGTTTTTAAGAGAAGATATACTAAGTTTGGCCGCAACCAAAGTATGATTTTAAGAGTTATTTTCGATAATATGGTTAAGGAGAGATAATTTTACATCAATTATTAATGTTTAGAATAGATCCATGATTTTCTTTTTCAATCGGAGATATATAAAACGTTGCTTACCATGAATTAGAGTACGTCCAATTATTTTCAAACATTTTTATAAAGAGCAATCTGGCTGATGGTTTGCAAATAAAAAGGATACATTTTGATGGAGCTTATACAAGTAATATGTATAGAAAGATATTTATAAATAATTGTTTTTTATTGCGTACTAAACTTAGAAATACACACCAAAAACATTTTTATTCAAATAACCAATGTTTTGTCAATTATGACAATTTAAGTTTAAAAGTGGATATAGAATATAGAGAATATAGCATTTTGTTTTTCAGAATCTAATGCAAAATTTATTTTGGATGGCTAAATCGTGGGAGAAATGACGGCCCTTTTGAAGGAGAGTTGGAGTTTCAAATATTTTAGTCCAACTTTCAATAAATATGGTTCAAAAGCTCATGATAGCTTTTATTTGATTAACGATAGTAAACCTACTCTTAAGTTAGTAAGTGAAAAGTTAGTGTTAAATTATGTGGTCACGAAAGTATACTCCTCACTCAAACTAGAATACTCACTCACTTAAACATACTCGGATTGCCCTGAAATTTTGGGATGTTATTAAGGTTCACCATAGCACGATTCCCTATTTCAAATGAAGTTTGTAGCATGTTTAGTTCATTTAGATGGGCAGTCAAAAGTATTCCGTTACATTACGGTTAATAATAATAATAATAATAATAATAATAATCCGTTTCTTAATGATATGGGGGGGGGGGGGTTGTTTGTGGCGTATTTTAATTATGTTAATCTATTTTATATATAATGAAATTGATATACCTCGCTGAGGTTTACATATTATAAAATATTCCATGCATAATAAGAAGTGCATAGCATTTACAGGGACACACAAAATATTTCAGATATTATATTGTGTCTGAAGTACTGAGCATAAGCGAGGATTGCTGGAAATGCATTTTTAAAATCAATATGCTCTTTTATGTTTTACTATATTTATGCAAACTATACGGTGTGTATAAATGCTATAGTTCATATGCAGGGCTACACAAAATTATTCGAAAGGGTTACTGGGTATGAGAGAAAATTGCTTAAAGGTTGTTTTTAAAGGAGTTATGCATTTTTACGCTGAACTGCGTTTAGTTTACGAAGAAATGTTTGTAGAATATAGATAAGATGATATACAGAGTCACGCAAAGAATTGGATGCATAACCGTCTATGGATGATTATATCTGGAAATGTGATTTTCAGTAATTTTAAGAGTGTTTTAGTTTAAATTAAATTTTAGATAAATAGTGGCGTGTAGCAAAGGTACTATTGGTTATGGACGGTAACGGCTGAAACCAATTTTTAATACAATTTTTAATATGTTTTATGCGTTTTCTAAAACGTTTACTTACTTATTATTTCACTAAATAATGAAGTTTTGTTAAAGCATTCAGGAATTGTTGGAAAGTGTTTCATAATCTATGCTTAACGCATGATTTTTCTTTCTTGTTTAATATATCGCAGCCTGGAAGAAGGGTTGTAAATTTAGAATAATTATTTTTGAAGTTGAAATCTTAAAAGTGATTTTTCTCAGTTTGGGTTTTTACGACGAATTAGCATGTTCAAAGTGATAGAACTTTTATGTATGTTTTTCAATTGACTCGATTTTTTCTTTTGGTTGTTCCTTATGGTCGATTGGATAAAACTAAGTATCGGATTCACAATAAACTGATTTTTTTTTTTTTTTTTTTTTTTTTTTTTTTTTTTTTTTTTTACACATGAAAATGTAAAATAAATTCAGTTTTTACTGTAATTTTACACGTATTTGTACATTTTCTTTTTTTCCTCCCAAACGAATTAATTTACGGTGAAACCTATATTTAAAGTTATGCAGCACAATTCTAATAATAATAAAAAAATAGCTAAAAATGTTCAAAATTGTACGAGAAGACACATTTAAAAATTTACTTAATTTTTTTTAATTAATTTTTTCAAATTTTGACAGGGGAACTGAAAAAATTTCTTGATAAAACCATTTTCCTTCATTCAATCTTTTATTATTATGCCAAAAACGTACTTTAAAATGCTTAAATAAAAAAAAATATATGCTCATTTGTCGATTTCTAGATCAATGTTGTCCAACTAAGATTTTGAATAAATATCTACTATTCAGAATAAATAAGGCGAAATTTAATGAATATATGTAAAAATATCAAAGAAAAATGAATGGAAATTGATTTAAATAGCTATTAGAAGTTATTAAATAGATTTAGAATAATTATTTCACAAGTTGAAATATTAAAAGTGATTTATCTCACTTTGTATTTTTTCGATGAATTAGCATGTTCAAAGTGATAAAACATTTAAGTATATTTTTCAATTGACTCGATATTTTTCTGGTTGTTCGTTATGGTCTATTTGATAAAACCAAGTATCGGATTTACAATAAATTAAAAAGTTTTTTTTTACACATAAAAATGTAAAATAAATTCAGTTTTTACTGTAATTTTACAATCAATTTTTGAATCAGAAAGAGACATACGCACTCGTGCAAAACGTAAATTCTTTATAACTGATTGGTACAAAATAAAAGCTGCATAACAGATTGGTTTGTAATTGTCAGAAAATATTGAATAAAAATGTTTATTTACTGAAAGTAAATGGCTTATCATGAGAAGCATTTGATAGACTCTTCAGGTCCGTTACCTAAATAAGTAGCTATTTAATAGCTATCAACATCAAAGATTTCTGTAAAAATAGTAATAAATAACGATGCAGTAGAGCAAGGATACTAAATTAACGAAAATCTGCTAAATTCTAAACCCAAGTAATAAAGCAAAAGCAATTTACTAAAGTCAAATTCTAAGTTACGTAAAATGGCCACCCTAACCGTTTGGGGGAAAAGTTCACTTCAATTAACTAAAAACTCTAAAAGCACAATATAATAATGTAACTTGCACAATATTGCAATAGCTCTACCCCATGGGAAACCTATGGACTGCAACTTCTCTTTATTTGAAACTCTAAATTGTAAAGCCTTACCATTAGGCACAGACCTCAGCAGAAGAGTTTAACTCTACAACTGAATTAAATTCGAACGTCACTGCTGTTGATATGGGTTCAAAAAACAAAAGGTTAGAAATTGCTTTGAAGATTCATGACGGCACGATTCTCGACAAAATCCTACGCTACTCACTACTACCAGAGAACGTATGTTAACCAGCCAACCACATTAACCTAACTAGCATATGACTGCGTAAAATAGCCGCGACAATAAAATTCAGGGATATTCAAACATACTTTGTGACTGAATAGAGAGATGAATGAATAGTCTCTTGAACATACTTTGCGAAGGTAAAAGAAATGACTAAATAGGTGGATCTTTCACATATATATATTCGATAAATACTACTAGACTATCGTTATAAAGAGACTAGGTAGGCACTGTGCTACACAGTCAATAAAATATTCAACTAAAATGTATTTTTTATTCGAACAAAATTGTGTTTCATTCAAAAATACACTTCAGTTCAAATCGCACACTCGTTCGTCAATTTTCTGATTTAATATTTAATTTTGAACTACGCCAGTTAATTTGAGATACATTTTATATTTTAATGCGAACAATATATAGTGCACAATACCTATTAACTTCTACTTACACAAAAGAAAAATCACTTTAGCATATTTCTTCGACAAATATAGTGAATTATGTTCGATAATTTAGTATAGGATGTTTAATCGATCTCATTCACTTATATCAAAAAAGAGTAATAGATAATATAAATCAAAAAGCACAACAGCTGGCAGAGAACCCGTCGACGGGAAACTAGAAAGTATACAGAGATTGCTCCTAAATTAATCATATTGACTAATAGCATTTCAGTTTCTATTAGCTGTTTTAAAAATGCATTAATCATCTTAAAACATGTCTGGAAGTTTATATAAATTTCAGATCCACAAAATCATTTAATTTTACTTATTATCAATATAAGAGATTCTAATATTTCATTTATAGTCTTTTACTATATTTATGATCCTTTATGGAGGAGAAGAAACTCAATAAATTAATGAATGAGAATATTATAAAAGCGTATAGAAATATGTTTTGAATTTTAAGAAAATGAAAAGTCATGTTTTAAAATTTGTTATTAAGACAAAATGTATTAATGTATTTCACATGAACGATACGTATTACTTATGAATTTAATTTTAATTTATCATTCAACTATAAATCAATCCAAGATAAAATCTTTATGCAGTTAAATCAGAAATTTTTATCACTAGAAATTTTGTATTTACATAGTTAATTTATTTAAGATAAATATATATACATATATATGTATGTTATTTTGATATTAATATTAGATTCAAATAAAAATATTTTTAGTTTTGTTATCTGTTAGAAAACAATTAATGGGTACAAATATATAATAAAAAACAAAATGAGACCTTTACTTGTTATTATATTTTAAGTGCAATTTTTAACAAAATATTTTTTCAAATCTTAAAGATTCGAAATATCAACTACGTTGCTTTTTTCTTTTTCAAATTGAGTTCATTTTATATGTAAACTCGATTATATCTGTTTTCTACTGTCGTTATCAACATTATCATAAAGTTGTATTTGAATGAGTTATACCCCTATTGTGAGAAACAACAAAAGTTTTTTAATGATATTTCACTAGTAGCATATTCTTAATAAGTGAGTCAGCGTGGACTAGGCTCTGGAATCCGGACTAATAGCTTCATAGTTACAAATATGCATTTTTAATTTTAAAATGATTATATATAAGATAAGATACCAGGTAATCATTTTTAACAAAAAATATATGGTGTGTAATTTATTAAATATGAATATTTTACAAAATGTATAACGAGATTACAAATTTTTGACTTAAAATAGAGTAATTTTTTCCTAAATTATAATTCATGCATTTTTAACCTGCAAGTATGACTAACTTCTTAATCGTCGATGTTTACATTTCACGTGCTATTTACCCGCAAATATTTCGGGCGCGCCGATTAAAGGGTTCATAATAGTATGCTGCAGTTTGGAACAAATATGCAGAAAAAAGTGAAATCTAATATCAAAAGCTATAAACAAAAGGTTATTATTTACATTGAAACAACTTTAAATAAAGAAACTTTCAAATTCATATTCTCATAGTTTTCGTACAAAAATTAACGGCTTAGGTTATGTCTTAGGTCATGAAAAATAAACAATCTATACATCATGATCTTTACTTCGTAGGTCTTTAGACATTGATAAAATTTTAAAATAGATGTCCTAATCGGAATTTGACATTATCTCATTTACTGTCATGAAGAAATAAATACTCATGAATTGAACGCACATTCAAAATATTTTCTAATAAAATAAAGGAGTTACTATGAAGTACTCAAATACAATTTTAGGTAGATTTCGTATGAAATACTACCTATTGGGATCGTTCCTATGCTGGAATTTCTGAAAAAGTTTTGCAGATCTACACCGATCATGAACCTTAGAACCCAAAACCACCCTCAGTAAAAAACTTTATCTATCTATCTATCTATATATATATATATCACTTTCTTCTGGACACGATAACTTTCGTAATTCTGCACCAATCTCTTCCAAACTGATACATAAAATCTCGGCCAAGTTCGTTAATGGGCAAAATCGGACCAAGGGGATGGAAATAGAGAGGGGTTTTGTGAAAACTGAACCCCCCCCCCATAACTTCTTAATTTTTGAACATATCAAATCAGTTTAAAGTTTTTATTACTTCTAAAAATAGGGCCACAATTTATGTATCACAGATTTTTGATAAAGTTAAAAATGGGCTCAAGGGGATAAAAAAAATAGGGTTTTTTGGAGAAAAAAATTCATAACTTCGTCAATTCTCAAGATATCAATTCCAATTAATTTTATTATAAATCTCCTTAATATTATCTACAACTTTTATATTCACACGTTTTTGATAGTGCCAATTCGTACCGCAAAGAAAATTAAAAACGAAAGCAAAAAGGGGGTTTGAAGAAGTAAAAAATCCATAACTCCGTCAATTCAAAAGATGTAAAATCCCTAATAATTTATCATATATATTCTTAATATTGTCTACAACATCTATATAGACAAGTTTTGGATAGGACCAATTCTTACAGCAAAAACAAATTAACAATACATAGCGGTTGAAGAAAAAAATCATCCTAGTAAGGGCGTATTCAAATCCAAACTGCTTCTTTTCTGACACATTTTACAATTCATTTTTGCTCTCAAAGGCTTCCAATTAGTACGTTTTATTACTCCGAAACTATATAATGTACCGTAATGGTCGATTACTTGATAGAGGCAGAAAATATTTTAAAAAATGCTGTTAAAGTGGGCATTTTGAACCGAATTTCCCGAAGCGGATTGTGTTGAAAAAATCATTGCATTAAGGATGCACTCAAATCCAAACTGCTTATTTTCTGACTCATTTTTAAATTCATTTTTGCTCTCAAACGCATTTAATTGGTAGATTCGCTTATTCAGAAACTATATAATGTACCGCAATGATCGATTTTTTGATAGAGGCAGAATATATTTCAAAAAATGATGTCAAAGTGGGCATTTTGAACGGAATTTCCCGAAGGAATTGTGTTACAAAACGAATAATATTGTCCTTCTGAGAAAATAATTGTTTATGTATCAAGTTTTAATTAATTGAACGAAAAATAAAAACACAGGTCGCTGATAAATCTTTTCAAAAATTACGCCAGCAAGTTTCTTATTTTTTTTAGGTAGATTTCGTATGAAATACTACCTATTGGGATCGTTCCTATGTTGGAATTTCTGAAAACTTTTGCAGATCTACACCGATCATGACCCCTAGAATCCAAAACCACCCTCAGTAAAAAACTTTATATATATATATATATATATCTATATCTATATATATATCACTTTCTTCTGGACACAATAACTTCCGCAATACTACACAAATATCTTCCAAACTGATACATAAGATCAAGGGATATAAAATCTCGGTCAGGATCGTTAATGGGCAAAATTGGACAAAGGGGATGGAAACAGGGAGGGGTTTTGTGAAAACTGAAAAATCCCCATAACTTCTTAATTTTTGTACATATCAAATCAGTTTAAATTTTTTTTTACTTCTAAAAATAGCGCCAAAAATTCATGCATCACACATTTTTGATAAAATTAAAAATAGGCTCAAGGGGCGCAAAAATAGGGATTTTGGGAGAAAAAATTCCTTACTTCGTCAATATCAAGATATCAAATCCAATTAATTTTATTATAAATCTCCTTAATATTATCTACAACTTTTATATTCACAAGTTTTTGATAGGACCAGTTCGTACTTCAAAAAAAAAAAAAAAAAAAATTAAAAACGAAAACAAAAAGGGGGTTTAAAGAAGAAAAAAATCCATAACTACGTCAATTCAAAAGATATAAAATCCCCATGAATTTATCATATATCTTCTTAATATTGTGTTCAACATTTATACAGACAAGTTTTTGATAGGGCCAATTCTTACAGCAAAAACAAATTTAAAATACATAGCGGTTGAAGAAACAAATCATCTTATTAAGTGCGCATTCAAATCCAAACTGCTCATTTTTAAATTCATTTTTGCTCTCAAACTCATCCAATTGCTAGATTATCTTATTCAAAAGTTATATAATGTACAGTAATGATCGAATTTTTGATAGAGACAGAATATACTTCAAAAAATGATGTCAATGTGGGTATTTTGAACAGAATTTCTCGAAGCGATTGTGTTAGAAACGAAAAATATTGCCCTACTCAGAAAATAATTGTTTATTAATCAAGTTTTAATTAATTGAAAGAAAATTAAAAACGCAGATCGCTTATAAATCTTTTCAAAAATCAAGTCAGCATGTTTCATATTTTTTTTTTATTATTAAATATGAATCTGAAAATGTGCCAGAAAATTTCGAGTTGTTGAGCATGGAAAAATATATTTTTTTAAATATCGCCTTAACATGATTCCGATAAAACCAGCTATTTAAAAAAAAAATGAAATAAAAACTCGTCAAAAGCAGACAGATAAAACTGTTAAAGTGGATTTATATCTAATAATGATTTAGTTTTTGTTGGTGAAATTAGTATACTTAACTTCGAAATCTACCACTGCCTGTAGGCCGGGCCGGCAGGGATTTTTAAAAGCTAATGAATGTTAATGATTAAAAAAAAGTTTTGAAATAACGAAAAGTGTACGTATTATTACACAAAACAAAAATATTTTTAAAAGGATGATTTATTTTGCCTTTCCATCTTTTCAGTTTTCTTGGCGTTGGGGAGTGGGGGATTTTTTCAATTCGGAAATATTTCTGGTTTTCTATTATAACAACTTTATATTTGTAAATTTCCTAATTCTTCAAAATACTAAGAAAATATTTAAAATAAAAGATTTGAGTGGGATTATAAATATTGCACAAAATCTCTATAAATTCAAATTTAATGAAATCTTCTAAATCCCCCAATCTTTCTGAAATCCTTCAAAAAATTATTAAATGATTATGTAAATCTTCTAATGTAGTTTCAAAAATTCACGAAAAAGGCTTTAGAATATAAAATTTTCATGAATTCATAATTCAGTACATAAAGGGTTAGATACTTAAAAATAATTCTCCTTTTGTAACCTTTAAAGTTTTTTAAATAAAATTGTTGGTTCCCGTGTTCTACGGTGGAGTATTATGTCCATTCATATGACCTATACGACTGAACATCGTCACAGCATAGTTTCGTGCATTTTATGTACTATCATGCCAAGTTGCAAAGTTGTCGATCCAAAGAGTTTTAACTCTCCAATATGGTGTAGAATTTCCAAAATAGCTCTATCAATATTGAGCCTTACAGGGGGAAATTAGTGTTATTTTTAAAAAGTTGAAATGAATGAATGACACTGGAATTCACGAAAAAAAACTTTTTCAAATAAGAAAAAAAAGCTATATTTTACATACGTAGTAGACGGGAAATTTTATAGCAAAATCCTGTGTCATTGTGTCATTCGGGAATTTAAACTTACTTGTTTCTAAACGTACCACCGCCCTTGAAAGGGTTAAAGGTGTGCACAAAAATTTCAAATAACACAGATATAAATCTTCCTAAATTATGTTATTTGGCAATATTCATTCATTTTGTAAAACAACGAAAATACAAATACGTTGTCATTAGTTGATTTTCGTTTTTTACGTTAGTTAATTCGCGTGTTACTTTGGAAACTATATATGCGAACACCATGTTTCTAGCTATACCCTAATTTCAAAATTTATATTATAATTTGAATATTACAGATTTCTGAATAATTATAGAATACTTTGAGCAAAATACTCGACATTTTCACTCGTAGAAACGTAAAAATAAAGAGAATTAACTAAAATAATAAAAGAAATAAAAAGCTAAATATTTTTTAATTTTTTTGTTATATTAAGATATGTATAAAATATTCACATATACATTTATGTACCACTGCTTATGTTTCAATGAACAAAGCAGGATCGGATTAAGTAAGTGTTTCTAAATAATCAAGTCTTTCACTGTGGAAAATTTACATTAAAGATCCTACTTAACACCGGAAATTACAATTCCCGAATATTTACTCCTGCAGAATCTCTTTAAATGGACACTAAGCCCACTACATAGAAAACTGTGGAAAGATAGCCAAAGCGACAAATTTATTAATTTTCATGAACAAAAGAGTATTACAATTTTCTCATATTTAGATGAATATACATAAGCTGCGCCTTTATGCAAATCGAGGATGTCGTAAACTGTGAAGGGTAATTTTCGAAGGCTGCGGGAAATATTCCGTTGACTACAGCAGAATGATTATAAAGAGAAACTCTTGGAGACTGTATATTTTAATTTGGTAATAAAGATATGGAGATTAGCTTCAAAAATTCCAAGGAAGATATTAAGCAGAATTAACTTTTGGACTTTATTTTCTTAATGTGAAAAGAAATTATGAAATTTACTTTCTTTTATTTTTGCCATACTTAGTGTTTTAATCTCAAAACTTTTCTCAAATGTATTATGAATAAACGTACAGATATTCTAGTGCTCGATATAAAGGATTTTTTATGTAAAATTAATAAGTAGTTATGTGCATATATAGCTATATAGAAAAATAAATGTGTGTGAATTGTAATAAAGATTAAAATTTAAAATAAAAAAAGTAAGTTACCGTTATATTAAATTTAATTACATGAATTTCATAACAAAATGTGCAAGTTGTGTAAATCAATGCATCGGTGGTCTGTACCGGCCCTCCCTCTCCGAGGTTGCGTAACGAAACATTAGAGGGTCAGCGATGGCTTCGCATTCTATCTACTTTTCTTTTTAGTTATCTAGAAACTGAGAGAAATCTTGCAATTAAAATCAAAAGAAAATTAATTATACTCTATCAATATACACTATCATTAGTTTGCATATCGCTGTAAAATCTCTACCCTGTATTCAGTAGTCTCGCGAATGTCAGTAATTTTACTTTTAAGCGATCGGGGACCGTGAAAACCGGAAATACAAAACTGGGTACGTAGGAACTAAGAGTTTTCCTCTTCAGGAACGATTTTTTATGGTGAAAAAAAATGACTTAATTTTTTCCCGATTTATTTATTTTTTATTAATAGGAATTCAAGAAAAAAATAATAATGTCTACAGTTTTGGCCACTGACCGTTAATGGTAATTTATAAGTGAAATGAATTCTTATGAAAAAAAAAAACAAAAAAAGAAAAAAAAACTATCAGTATATTTCTTTCTTACATTTCTATAAATTATTAAAACTTAATATATTTAATATATCTGATATTATTTTTATCAAATATTAACGATTTCTTCAAATAACCCAACAACACTGAGGGCCGAAAAATTATTTTACGCTTTTTTTATATCTCTAACTGTACATCGGTGCAGAGAAACCACAAAAATTTTACTTTTTCTCGTTGAGGAATTCTGTAGTGAATAAGTTATCAAATTTTGTTCTTTTTATTATTGGCGGTAATTATAATTATATAAAAAAAACTAAACTTCCACATATGTGGCCAAGGATGTGAAGAGGCTAGCAACAGCTAATTCAATACATAGAATTTTAGGTAGCTTTCTTTACAAAAAAGCTACCTATTGTAGCCGTTCGGAGGAAAGCGATTTCAAAAAATTTTGGTATATTTTCATCGATCATGACCCCCAGACCGCGAAACCACCCTCCGTTCAAAATTGATATATATATATATATATATGACCTATGTCACACTGTAACTCCCGTAATTATGAACCGATTTCGATGTAATTCGGTGTGTACATAGTACATACCAATGTCTCGACCGAGTTCGTTGGCCAGCTTCATCCGCCGTTTTGTTTCAAAATGGCGGCCATTTAAAATTTTTAAAAAAATTTAAAACTTGAAATGTAGTACCAAAAAATTAAAAATGGAAAAATATTTTTTTCTTATGTATTTGACCTTTATACAAAGATTCCGGAGCAGTTTTTGTTTCGTCTATATCTTAAAAAATGGCTCAGTTATAGCATTTTGAATTTATAGCGTGGCTGACATTTTGAAACGTCCTGAATTTTGTCACGCGATAAAAGGCGTATTTATGAACCGATTTGGATGTAATTCGATATGTAAATAGTACATACCAATCTCTCGACCGAGTTCGTTGGCCAGCTTCATCCGCCATTTTGTTTCAAAATGGCGGCCATTTACTTTTTTTTTTTTAAATTTAAAATTTGAAATGTGGTACCAAAAAATTGAAAATGGAAAAATATTTTTTTTCTTATGTATTTGACCTTTATACAAAGATTTCAGAGCAGTTTTTGTTTCGTCTATATCTTAAAAAATGGCTGAGTTATAGCATTTTGAATTTCTAGCGTGGCTGACATTTTGAAACGTCCTGAATTTTGTCACGCGATAAAAGGCGTATTTATGAACCGATTTGGATGTAACTTCGTTTATACATAGTACATACCAATCTCTCGACCGAGTTCGTTGGCCAGCTTCATCCGCCATTTTGTTTCAAAATGGCGGCCATTTAATTTTTTTTTTTAAATTTAAAATTTGAAATGTGGTACCAAAAAATTGAAAATGGAAAAATATTTTTTTCTTATGTATTTGACCTTTAAACAAAGATTTCGGAGCAGTTTTTGTTTCGTCTATATCTTAAAAAAATGGCTGAGTTATAGCACTTTGAATTTCTAGCGTGGCTGACATTTTGAAACGTCCTGAATTTGTCACGCGATAAAAGGCGTATTTATGAACCGATTTGGATGTAACTTCGTTTATACATAGTACATACCAATGTCTCGACCGGGTTCGTTGGCCAGCTTCACCCGCCATCTTGTTTAAAAATGGCGGCCATTTAAATTTTTAAGAAAAATTTAAATTTGAAATGTGGTACCAAAAATTGAAAATTGAAAAAATATTTTCTTCTTATGTGTTTGACCTTGATAAAAAGATTCGGGAGCAGTTTTTGTTTCGTCTATATCTTAAGAAATGGCTGAGTTATAGCATTTTGAATTTCTAGCGTGGCTGACATTTGGAAACGTCCTGATTTTTCTCACGTAATAACAGGCGTATTTATGAACCGACTTGGATGTACCTTGGTGTATACATATACACCATACACATAGTACATACAAATATCTCGACGGAGTTCGTTGGCCAGCTTCATCCGCCATCTTGTTTCAAAATGGCGGCCATTTAAAAAAGTTAAAAAATAAAAAAAATTAAATGAGATACCAAAAAATTGGAAAATGAAAAAGATTTTTTTTGTATGTGTTTGACCTTAATACAAAGATTCCGGAACAGTTTTTCTTTCGTCTACATCTAAAAAAAAATGGCTGAGTAATAGCATTTTGAATTTCTCTTGTGGCTGACATTTTAAAACGACCTGATTTTTGTCACGCGATAACAGGCGTATTTATGAACCTATTTGGATGTAACTTGGTCTGTACATAGTACATACCAATGTCTCGACCGAGTTCGTTGGCCAGCTTCATTCGCCATCTTGTTTCAAAGGGGTTGCCATTTAAGAAAAATTAAATTTAAAATTCAAAATGAGGTATTAAAAAATTGGAAAATGAAAAAGATTTTTTTTATGTGTTTGGCCTTGATACAAAGATTCCGGAGCAGTTTTTGTTTCTGAAAATTTGTTCTTTTGTTGATATCTTAAAAAATGTTTGATTTATAGCACTTTGAATTTCTAGCATGGCTAACATTTTGAAACGATCTTGTATTTGTCACGCGATAACACACGTATTCGCCTATTTCAATGTAAGAAGGCATGTGGATAGTATACATCAACTCCTCGACCAAGTTCGCTGGCCAGATTCATCAGCCATCTTGTTTCAAAATGGGGGCCATTAAATTAAAAAATATATATATATTTAAAGTGAGGTGCAAAAAATTAGAAATTGAAAAAGGTTTCTTTCTTAAATATTTGATCTTGATATAAGGATTCAGGAGCATTTTTTGTTTGTCTTTACCTTAAAAAATGGTTCAGATATAGCAGTTTCAATTTCTATTGTGGGTGACATTTTGAAAAATCTGATTTTTTGCATGCGATGGCACTCCTATATATTAACCGATTCCGATGTGAGTGAGCATGTGCACAGCAATTACTAAGGTCTCGACCAAGTTCACTACTTAGCCTCATCCACCATGTTGTCTTAAAATGACAGGCACTTTAAGAAATTGCCGAGTTTGGCAGCCAAATATAAGTTACTTTAAAGAAAAGCAGCTTGGATAAAGCTGACTAATTTCGCGAAATTCTCATTCATTATATTGATAAAATTAGCATTGAATCTCCTATATTGGGTTTCCACTAAATTGAGCTTCGTGTGTTTGCATGATATAAGTTGGCTTTTTTAAAATAAGGATTATGAAAGCTACCTCTTCCTCCTGGCACTGGCCGGAAGGACTTTTTAAATCAGATAGGACCGTCTATTACTCTTTAGTGATGAATGTTCCTAAAGGTTCGCAATAAATCTTTAGGGGGTCAGCGATGGGCTTCACGTTAGGTGTAAAACATTTTACGAGAAATGTTGCAAGTAAAATCAAAGGAAAAATTAACTATACTCTAAAATAAATAGTACCATTAGCATCTATATCCCTGTTTATCTGTGTACATTTGACTTGTATATATTCAATTTGTGTACTGTCTGAAGAACATCAGTAATTTTTTTAAAACCATCAGGGACCGTGGTAACAGTGGAAATACGAAAACTCTTCCGCGGAAACTAACAGTTCTGCTGATACAAAGCATAGTGTGTTGAAAGGAGATAGGACAGTATATTACTCTTTAATGATGACATTTTTCATCTTACACACACAAATATGAATAAAAATCTTTATGATACCTAATACTATACATTTCAGCCATTAAATGTTTCTCATGTGTCTCTAATATATAATAGTCCTGTGTACAACTAAATATCAAGTTTTGAAATAAATTAAAATAATTATTATAACTTTTAAGAAATTTGTTGCGGTGCAGGATGAATGATGCAACATCTTCAACGTTTAAATTAAATTAAAGATTTTTTTCCCCAGGTTCAAAGGACGAACTTATCTGTGAACCATAATATCATGTGAGTAACAAGGAAAAATAACGAATACTTCGTTTAATAACATTAAATAAAATACTCCCAAATTTTATTTTCAAGGATATATATAATGGGGAGTGGCCATTAAGAAAATCACAATATATTATCTAAATTTGTAGCAATGAAAAGTTAAGAAGTTTCATTTAGTTAATTAGTTAAATATAAAGAAGTTAAATTAAGAAGTTTCATTTAGTTAATAAATGAGATGTGAAATTAGCTAAAATGCAATGTGAAAAACCAAATAGTTTTCAATATAAGAATGAAAGATAGATGGATAGAGAAATTATGCAACAAATTTAAAGTACCGTACCATCGGTACCAACTATCCTAACATAGATAAAACTATCGTACTGTTAACCAGTTTCACGCTCGTTATAGTAATAGTTGTTTAACTGTGTTTCGTCACAGATAAAAAGAAAAAGAGATAAAAGAAAAACAAAACTACAATTTAATACACTTCTACCTAAAATAAACTTACAACAGTCCTTACGTATCTCAGTATTCTGAAATAAAGTTACTAACGCTGCCGGCTGCCGTTATTGAATCAGTAATTGTCATTTTCAATTTCTCAGCTTATAATTAAAAAACTATTATATATTACAATATGAAAACTTAGAGTTTTATATAGAAAATGTAAAATAAGCTTGCTGAGGCAAACGATATGTAAATCGAAGGGCTATTTTATACGTTTCTCGGTATTGAAATCAGGTAAGATACTTCAGTTAAATTAGTTTTGTAGGATTATAAGCATTGTACAGCAATTTAACCATCTTTTAGAATCATGTACGTGAGTAGGTTGAGTTTGCTGTGTCCAATTATATTTTTACTTTAATAATTTTGCGGGTTATTTTCGAATTTTAGTTTCAAAATTTCGTGGTCCGAATACTTATAATTCATAGTATTTCAAATAACAGGTTATTATTCACCATTGATAAAATTGAAAATGCCTGAATGAGACTATTTCCAGACAATGTACTTTTAATTAAATATATTTGCACGTGGACATTAAAAATGAAAAAAAAAAAAATGTTTTGTGAGAAGAGCACTTACTGGTGAAAATTGCGTCATACTTAAAGAGGATTATTTATTGTTATGCGTTGAAATATTTTTTAATGATACGCAGATAACAGTAGATAAAAAATGTTCTTTACCGTCTAGGTAAGCAGAAAGACAAGAAATGAAGATAGAGAGGTAATAAACATTTTTGTATTATTTGAAATATGTGTAACCTTATAATATGATCGTTTTTTTTTTTGTTATTTTTTAAAAGAAATTGAGCAAGAATAAAAACATCTTTTACATCACTATATTAGCATTTAATGAATGTTTTTTATATATCGTCAATATATAGCAGATCACGTACAATTGCATTTTAAAATCATGAACTTAAATCTTCCGCTGGTGAAATTGTTGTCATGTTTAAAATGAAAGTTACATTTTTAGTCTAAAACATTAAACAATTTATTGTTTTCACACAAAGTGGTTTACTTTCTACAGATTATTAGAATCAAATTTCCTTTTCCTGAAAATTTTCACTACATTTCTTTATTTTTATTTTTTGAAGCAATGTGTGAAAACAATCATATTTCATTAAATTAAAAACGAGTTAATACTTATTTCGTTCACTGCAATCATTTTCTAAGTAATGTGTTTGTTTTAAAATGGCTAGTGAGTTTCTACATTTGCAGATTTTTCTTCATATTTTTTAAATAGTGCAAATCAGCGTGATGTTAGAGACCGTGGGGTCTGAATGTGTACACCTCCCCCCCCCCCCCGCTCTTAGTAAATAATAAGAAAACTAATGTATAATATTATTTGAAATCAATTTCATTGTTTATAACAAAACGTGTGTTATAATTGTATCATGGTTGCCTTATCTCCGGAATTTTTCGTACCACTGTTTTTTTTATAGAAATATTTTATTTGTATAATCACATTAATAGTTAATTATAAAAGTGTTACGTCACTCTCAATTAATCTTTTCTAAAAAAAAAAAAAAGATTTAAAAATTAAATTTATTTTAAATACTGATGGAGGTTTTATCGATAATCTTCAAATATCATTTTATATGTTTAAAATATCGAAAACAAAAACCCTTTTAACTGCTTTTGAAAAGTCCAAATTCATTATTTGCTTAAAGTTCCAATTTTTACGCTAGAGAAAGCAACTCCCCACGCATTTGCATTATTAAGGATATCTATAAAAATTTACTGCCCTTTTTATCTTAAAGACCATAAAAATACTACTGATCTTGGGCGTGTATACTTCCTTTTATCGTATGGCGCTGCAAGATAGTCTATTTTATGACTTCATAACGAAAGAATTTCTGCAGTAATTATTCGGAAGGAAATGCTGACTTGCATATTTTATTGCCTAATCTAACTTAATATCCAGTATATGGTTCACTGATGTCCTTTATTTTATGTTTTTGCTCCTTAATTAAAGGATTTACATAAATAAGACTTTGCAATGAATAATCAGATAAAGATCATTATGCTTCGAATGAATACAAAGAAGAGAGTTATGAAAAATGTTATGACATTTTTTTAAAAGATTTAAACTTTCATTTTATAATATATATTGAAAGTTGGTTTCACTAAGAAGTATTTATTATACATTAACATGATAAATTCAATGAACATTTTGATTTCAAAGATTTGCAAATAAATAAATATGTTTATAATTATTTAAAAGAGATTAGAAATGTTTTTTGGGGCGGCACTTGATTCAGTTAAATAATATATTATAAGGTGTAATACATCTACTGCTAAATTTAAAGCACTTGGAAATGGCTTTAAAAACGTTTTTACTTATTTTTAGAGTTCCGTATTTAAAAGTAAAAACGGAACCATTATAAGATCATGATTGTGTCTGTCTGTCACAGCCATTTTACTCATAAACTATGGAACGTGGAAAGTTGAAATTAGGGGAAGTAATAATGACTATTGCCTCACATATTTACAGATTAGTAAACATTCACAAATATATTTAGAAATTTTAGGTGGATGGGCTAATTAAGTTGCTTGAAAAGAAAAAAAAATCTTTATATATATGTATATATATATATATATATATCGTGAGGGGGGCATCGTGTGCAACCCAAAAATACATTTCTTTTAATTTTAGGTATTATAGTTTCAGAGATATCGTCAAAAACGTAGTGCAAATATACGTCCCCTCTCCGTCTATTTCTGAATCTACTGAAACTAAAATTAGAGGTAAGAGATGTTAATGTAAACTTTGAAGAAAAACTATAGCGATAACCCCAGCTCACATAGTTTTTGAGAAAATCGCATTTTTCCGTCACCCACAAATTTGGATTTGCGGGCATTCAGCAAAAGTGTTGAGGAGCGCAGGAGATATATATAGTAGAAAAGTATAAAAGCATTGTTAAAAAAGATTTTTGAAAAAAAATCGTCTGCAATCAGCCGATATATTAATCCTTAAACACACGGACGGTTTGGACATACATAATGGCATGGTTAGCGTATGCTATGTACCTACGGCTTCTGAAGCCTAGATAAGAAATTTTAACCCTTTGGGGACGAGCGTCACGTATACGTGCCGCACAAGGTACTCAGGATACTTGATTATTCCCACCAGTTTTTGGTTTTTTTTTTGCAAATTTTGCCTTATTTAACCAGGGGATTTTCTCAATTAAATTAGGCAAAAATTTCTGTTTTGAAAAACTGGTGATAAAAGATTAAAAATTCTGTAAAAGACGCTTGTCGCGAATGGATTAACAATATATTTGTGTAATTCTATGCCCAGTAGTAGTATAAAAGCAATGAACGTGAAATTGTTAAATAAAGACTATAGTTTATAATAAAGACTAATCATATAAATACTATATCATTCACGACTAGTTTGCATTCTGTGGCTCTCTCAATACGCCTCTCGTGTCTTTGGAAGTAAATTAAAAATCTATCTGGAAAATGGTTGCACGGACCAAAGCGGCATTGTAAATTTGCGACTTTCCTTCAAATCGCATTTAGCACAATGCCAAGTATAAACTTTGAACAAGGGTTTTAGGTACACTGTAAAAAGAAAAGATTATTGCTAAACTGAATTTAGTTTTATGACATGCCAAATGAAGTTTAAATATGCACTACTTTCATTGTCAGTACCGAACTAAATTCATCATAAACAGATTAGGAGACCTTGGGCTACCTTCATGCAAATTTTCAGCTTCTTATGTTTAGTAAATTTCCCTAGCCATTGCACGCCCACACACAGAGAGAGAAAGAGAGAGAGAAAAATAACCTTCTTTTATGAATAAATAATTTTTTTTTAAACATCAGAACCACATAGTAGGTACACAATAAGACACGTCTCACTGTGTACCACAACTGTGTGTCTCACTGTGTACTTTCGTTACGTTGTAACATTATGGATGCCACATCTGTGTACATCAATTTCATCGCTTTAAAAGGTTTATATAGTTTTTTTGGAATAGTCTATTATTAGATATAGATAGGTTTGGTTAAGTAAATATATGTCATATTGAAGGTAATAATTTATAAAATAGACGTTTATGTAACTTTAACCACTATAAAATAAGGAATTATTTTCCATTTTGTCGGACGAGTAACTGAAGTGCCGAAACTGCATCCACGTGTTGCATAATATGAGGTCGTTATGTATGTGTGCCAGCTTGAAGAAAAAGTTACAATAATATGTCAAAGTGGCTGATGTCTCACTGTGTACCATGTCTCACTGTGTACCATGTCACCCCCACCCTATTCAGCAGTTTAGCTGCATCATTTTTAAAAGTTTGAATTCCTTAAATCTTTTGTTATATATATTCTAATAAAATAAAGTTTCTCTATGTGTGTTTGTGTGTTTATAATAAAGTACAGATTAATTTAAAAAATCACTGTAAATATACACTGAAAAGAATAAGAAAATGTTTCCGGTAAATATTTTAAACTGAAAACTATTTAACTGAATGATCTAAACTGTGAATCAGAAAACTGTTTTGGATTCGCATATTGAAGCTTCTATAAAATTATCTCAAGTTTCATAAAATCACTTGTTAAATTTCATATTTGTTTTGGAAATTATCTTCGAAAAAATAATACTTTTTGTAATGAAAACATGTATTCTTTTAATATAAAGGCTTTTCTGAATTCACATATCTATAAGTCTAATCATTTAAAACATGCTGAAAAAAATATTATTAAAGGCTTTCGCTAAATACCGGATGTTTATAAATTAAGAATCTCTACTTGTAGCTATACCTTGATAGAAAGACTCAACTAAACAAAAATTATATTTTCTCTGTTTCAGAAGTGCATAAAATAATAAAATAATAAAAATTCTTCTTATAAAACTCTTAGAAACTTGACCGACATCACTCTCAGTTTTCCAGGCAAGCATTATACTTAAAAACTTTTGTATATTAATAGGTGAAATACTGCATGGCTTTACGTGAATTTGTGCGTGCTGGCGAAATTACTAAAGAAATTGGTTTATTGAAACAATACAAAGTGTGTCACAATTTTTTACGCTGATTTCATAATGTTATTACTCCTTAGAAATGTACAGATTTCGATTTTTCTTTTGCAAATGGTTGGACCAATCGACACGTTTTTCTGTCTTGCGATATTAGTATGCAGGTTCTTCACTAGGGGAACTGCTGCTGAGTAATCTGAAAAAAATGGCTACCACACAAGAAAAGTGTGTTATTGGGCTGGATGACACCAAATTACCATAAACGGATAGGTTAAAGATCAGGTATACATGAAACTAGTTCAAACCTGCTGGATTTGCGAGAAATAATGAGTCTAGTTATTCAAATTGTGACTTGCTACTTCTATTAAATGTGTCGCAGGAGATAGACTACATGTTGAACATTTTGCCTGTGAATCGTGAAGCTTATATTAAGTGACTTATATAAAACTTGATCAACTTTTTTGCATCTGTGACAAAAACGATGCTTGTAAATAAATTAGGCAATAAAATTATACGCAATTTAAATAAGAGGTAATAATTTTGGGACACTGTATACACAAACAACTTTATATCAAAAAGCAAACATGTAGTTTGCAGTAAAACGAGGAGATCGGAAATGGCCAATCCTATAAAAGATAAAATCGTAAATGTAATGTCGAATCATCAGCAACTCTAGAAAACAGTTGCGTGGCTCAATAATATATTCTGAACTACGATATTTGATATTTTAGTTGAAAATTTCTGTGAAAGATAATCCGATAGTACATTAATACAATTAGTTTTTTTTCAGCAATTGTGAACAGCCAGGTATTAACAATAGCGCTAAAGTGTTTACTGCAATAAAAATGGATCATTCCTTTCCATGCAATATTTTATGAATTGTACAAGTATACGTAGAATTGTCGCATATGAGCTTTAGAGCCTCCGTTTGTTTATACAAAAGTGCTCCTTTGCTTTTCCAAATATCGTCATGAGGTTTGGTTTCGCTATAAGTATTCACCGTAAAATATTTTAGTATATCCATCATCAGTTTTTGCACCATATTCGTTTCTTTTACCGTATTGAATCATATATTACATTTCACTAATTGAGTGACTTTTATCGACAATATTTCAACTAACAGCTACAATTTCATTTGTTTTCCCTCTTCTTAAACAGCATCAGTACCTAGTGAAGGGATTTCAGCAAGAAAGAATGCACTCATTTTTTTTAAAATTAGGAATAAAACTTCTAAAATTTAAATTTTTGTCAAAAGCATTTTTTCCACTGATGCATTAATCCATGCATCCATACATAGTGTGTCACCAATAACATTCAAAAGCACTTATAATGTGTAATAGCTTTCATCTAAAGCAATTAATAATATCCGAGGCTTAGAACAGATACGGCATTTACTGACATAAACAAACTTAAGAATAATACAAACGATTACGATTTATTTAAGGACGATACAGTTATGAATGCAGTTATCACATACTGATCAATTTTTGAATAAAAATTTGAACTTCTCAAACAAATATATATATACTAGATTAATATTGACACAATTATTCTAATTGGTAAACATATCATATTAGATGTAAATTTCCAACTGGGCGAAAAATGTCCGGACCAGGATTCGAACCCGGGACCTCCCTGGCTGAAGCCGCCAGTGCTCTGCCATCTGAGCTATCCCGGACGATTCTGGTCGAACTTTTTCACCCAGCTAACCTTGAGGATTACAGCATCTGGTCTGAAACCTGGTTCAGCTCAACAGAATAAATCTCAGGTAATGGAACTCCAGAAAACGCTGGATACGAAATTACACTAGATTAATATTGACACAATTATTCTAATTGGTAAACATATCATATTAGATGTAAATTTCCAACTGGGCGAAAAATGTCCGGACCAGGATTCGAACCCGGGACCTCCCTGGCTGAAGCCGCCAGTGCTCTGCCATCTGAGCTATCCCGGACGATTCTGGTCGAACTTTTTCACCCAGCTAACCTTGAGGATTACAGCATCTGGTCTGAAACCTGGTTCAGCTCAACAGAATAAATCTCAGGTAATGGAACTCCAGAAAACTTTTCTGTAGTAAAACACATTGAAGTAACACATCAGTAAAACACATTGAAAACGTTAATAATACATAAGACCTATAAATGCTACTAAATCATGCGTTATACAATGCGAAATTTTAAATTTTACGTTATGTATAAATGGCTATGTATATTTATGTTATGTATAAAAGTGTGACGAACTGACTTTATTGCTCGTTAATCGGATAGCCAGATTCGAAAGATTATTCTGCTTCATAATGTAATCGATATTCATTGTTGTTCAGTTGAAAATGTCATGATATTAATGACACGGAGTGGAATTAGAGGGATTTATAACTGATTTGTCAAATGCATAAAATGTTGAAGTTTAATGATTTTAAAATACGATATCGTTAAATATAGAACATAAATAATATCTGAAATCTGACGTACTATCTAACACATTTTTTAAACAATATGTAATATGTAATTACTATATTAAATATTTTTATCTGAAAAAAGTACAGTCTAAAACTGCTGTCTTATCCATTCACAATAAATATACTTATAAAAATGATTTTCACAACGTCCATCGTCTTCATTCAGTAATTAAAACCAACTGCTTCAGTATTAATTATATGTTTGATACAGTTCTTTGAAAACCGATGTATGGTATCAGAAACAACAACAACTTGAAAAATAAATTTATTTTCTCAGGGTCTATGTTTAAGAATTTTCCACACAAAGTTTCTGCGACAATTCATGATAAGTGCAACGGTGTCGAACGCGATTCATTGCGAACGCAAAGCACGCCGATGACGTATGTCTAGCTTAATGTGACACAGCAAGCAGTTTCGAATTACGATTTTACACTGTAAAGCGTTTAATATGTTCTTCAATTAAACTGGAATCCGAATATTAGGTAGCTTTCATTACAAAAAGCTACCTATTGCAGCCGTTTGGAGGAAAGCGATTTCAAAAAATTTTGGTATATTTTCATCGATCATAACCCCAGGCCCCGAAACCACCCTCCGTTCAAAAGTTTATATATATATATATCCATATATATATATATATATATCTGATCTTTGTCACACTGTAACTCTCGTATTTATGAACCGATTTGGATGAAATTTCGTGTATGCATAGAACATACCAATGTCTCCACCGAGTTCGTTGGCCAGCTTCATCCGCCATCTTGTTTCAAAATGGCGGCCATTTAATTTTTTTTTTAAATTTAAATTTGAAATGTGGTACCAAAAAATTGAAAATTAATAAATATTTTTTCTTATGTGTTTCACCTTGATACAAAGATTCCGTAGCAGTTTTCGTTTCGTCTATATCTTAAGAAATGGCTGAGTTATAGCATTTTGAATTTCTAGCGTGGCTGACATTTTGAAACGTCCTGATTTTTCTCACGTAATAACAGGCGTATTTATGAACCGATTTGGATGTAACTTGGTGTATACATAGTGCATACCAATGTTTCGACCGAATTCGTTGGCCTGCTTCATCCGCCATCTTGTTTCAAAATGGCGGCCATTTAAATTTTATAAAAAAATTTAAAATTTGAAATGTGGTAACAAAAAATTAAAAATTAAAAAATATTTTTTTTACGTGTTTGACCTTGATACAAAGATTCTGGAGCAGTTTTTGTTTCGTTTATATCTTTAACAATGGCTGAGTTATAGAAATTTGAATTTCTAGCGTTTCTGACATTTTGAAACGACCTGATTTTTGTCACGCGATAACAGGCGTATTTATGAACCGATTTGGATGTACCTTGGTGTATACATAGTGCATACCAATGTTTCGACCGAATTCGTTGGCCAGCTTCATCCGTCATCTTGTTTCAAAATGGCGGCCATTTAAAAAAAATGTAAAAAAATTAAATTTTAAATGAGATACCAAGAAATTGGAAAATGAAAAAGATATTTTTTGTATGTGCTTGACCTTAATACAAAGATTCAGGAACAGATTTTGCTTTGTCTATATCTAGGAAAATGGCTGAGTTATAGCAAGTTGAATTTCATTGTGGCTGACATTTTGAAACGACCTGATTTTTGTCACGCAATAACAGGCGTATTTATGAACCGATTTGGATGGAACTTGGTGTGTACATAGTACATACCAATGTCTAGATCGAGTTCGTTGGCCAGCTTCATTCGCCATCTTGTTTGAAAAGGGCTGCCATTAAAAAGAATTTAATTTTAAAATTTAAAATGAAGTATCAAAAAATTGGAAAAAGAAAAAGATTTTTTTTTATGTGTGTGACCTTGATACAAAGATTCCGCAGCAGTTTTTGTTTACTCTATATCTTAAAAAATGGTTGAATTATAGCACTTTGAATTTCTAGCATTTCTGACATTTTGAAACGATCTGATATTTGTCACGCGATAACACGTGTATTTATTAACCTATTTCGATGTAAGAAGGCATGTGGACAGTATATAGCAATGTCTTGCCCAGGTTCGCTGGCCAGCTTTATCAGCCATCTTGTTCCAAAATGGCGGCCAGTAATTAAAAAAAAATATTTAAAGTAAGTTGCAAAAAAAATAGAAATTGAAAAAGGTTTCTTTTTTAAGTATTTGACCTTGATATAAGGATTCCGGCGCATTTTTTGTTTTGAATTTATCTTAAAAAATGTCTCAGATATAGCAGTTTGAATTTCTAATGCAGGTTACATTTTTAAAAATCTGATTTTTTGCCTGCGACAACATTCGTATATATCAACCGATTCCGATGTGAGTGAACATGTGCACAGGAATTACTAAGGTCTCGACCAAGTTCACTGGTTAGCCTCATCCACCTTGTTGTCTTAAAATGGCAGGCGCTTCAATGTATCGCCGAATTTGGAAACCAAATATAAGTTATTTTAAATAAAAACAGCTTGGATAAAGATGACTAATTTCGCTAAATTCTCATTCATAATCATTTAGTATTAATAAAAATTAGTACTGAATCTCCTATTACCGGTTTCCACTAAATTGAGCTTTGTGCGTTTGAATAATATAAGCTGGCTTTTTAAAAAATAAGGAATATGAAAACTACCTCTTCCTCCCGGCACTGGCCGGAAGGACTTTCTTTATCCTAAGTTAACATGTTGATTGTCGCAAAAGGTAAGAATTTTCTAACTTCATCTTGAAAGCCCTTTGCCACCACAAACTCTGAAAGGCAAATTTCGCTTTATTAATACAGCGAAATTTCTGCCAATAAATAAGGCAATTTTTAAATTTTAAAATAATGGTGAGAATGTAATAAATTAAAGCCACGAATATTAAAGCTACGAGTGTACTCGTAGCGTGACAGTCAACGCGTTAACAAAGTCTTAGATGTATACGCTTTAATAATTTCAAGATTGAGATGTTTCTATGAAAGATATCGCTGTTTTTTTAAATCAAAATTTTTAAACTTTGAGCACTATTTAAATTTATTGACAGTTTATGTGGTTACTTTTAAAGAAATCTACATTCTGTAGATTTTTCACTTCAAATGATATATGATTTTTTTTTTTTTGATTGAATTATAACTATGAAGATGTTTGGCAGAATAATTATGAATTTTTTTAACATTTCATTAAAATAATGTATAATTTCATATACAATGATTAATAATATAATGTGTGAAAAAATTACAAATAATATTTTTCATGTACATTCCTGGAAAGAAAAGTGATCACTCACTCCTAGTTCTACCGCAAATCATCCAAAATTTTTTTGCTGAATGAGTTACTCTTCGGTATTCCAAGATAAAATACAACGGTGATATCCAACTACGATGCCAATTGGAGGGGTTTGAATTTTAAATTGTAAAGTTTCGTACAGTTTATATAAGCAGACGTCCTCCTAACCAAAATTCAAATTTAGCATTAATTGGTAAACGGTATTACAAATAGACATGCTCCAGTTATCTTTTTGTACGATGTCTTGCAATAGAGTTAACAGAAGTTGATTCTTTTTTTTTTTTTCAGGACTGTAATAATTTGTAAGTTTAGACATAGAACACGTAAACATCATGACAAGGTATTTTTGTTAGACACTTTTCCTTTAATATGTTAAATTTATTTAGATTTAACTGCATACACGGAATTATTTTAGCAGTAGATAAGAAGATTTTAATAAGTATGTGTTTTACTCTACTAGAAAATTTTAATTTATTTGCCTATAATACGACATGCATTTCAAAAGATAAGCTGCATTTTCAAAAAAGAGTTCCTTCCATATAAATTCTCCAAATGAAACATTATAACATTACCAAATGAAATAAAAATAGATGTTGCATTACAAAACTTTTATAAGCAGTTCATTTTATCCTTCTAGTTACAATGAAGTACCATTGCTCATTATTTCAAAATTTTCGCTTTCGTTTCTAGATGTGAATTACAAGAAAATAACTTATAGGAATAATTATGTTCAATTTAATTGATTGTAAAATTTTCATAAAAAATATTTTCTTTAGTAAATAAAGTATTAAATAACGGGTTAAGTGCGATTATTACTTGCATACAAAAATTTCCGTACAATAAATAAATGAATTAGTAACTCTTTGCATGCATTGCATTACACAAATATATCATTAAAAGTTGTTATCTAAGCTTTAAAATCTGATGGCACATGGAGTACGCGACCTGTGTCTTTATGTATATCGAATTTTCCGTGTCTTTAAGGACTAATATAACGGCTAATTACCGACAATGTTGTTCGAAAATCATTATCGGCAATCCTTTTATGTAAAAATAGCAAATAAAGCCTTTGGGCAACAATATTAAAAAGCAGAAAACCCAACGTTTAAAAATGCACAAATAATACATGAAAAGCAGCAAACGCTGTTGCGAATGTACTAGCGAGATTCTTCTTCAGTCCAAGATAGGGAAAAAGGAACAGCGTAATAGAAGAAGCAAGGCTGGGCTAAATGATAAACAGAGACGCGCTGGCTTATATCTCATTGGTTGTTTTTGGCGCCTTCGCTACCCTCATCGGATATATAAGCCAGCGCGTCTCTGCTTATCACTTTTCTCAGCCTTGCTTTTGCTAGCACGCTGTTCCTTTTCCCCTGTCTTTCATTGAAGAAGAATCTCACTAGTAGATTTGCAACAGCTTTTAGCAGCTTTTCATGCATTATTTGCGCATTTTTAAACGTTGGTTTTTCTTCTTTTTAATTCTTTTATACCTGTACGACGATAGATACCTCCAACGGACCTCAATTTCTTTGCTCAACGCCAGCAAATTGAAACTTGCGTGTAACAGAAACATGCATTTTTTTCAAAAAACTATCTGACCTAGGATAAAAGATATAGTTTTTCTTCAAGGTTTACATTAACGTCTCTTACCTCTAATTTTAATTTCAGTAGATTCGGCAATAGAGGAGGGGGTATTTTTGCATTTCAAGTTCGAAGCTATCTTTGAAAATATAATACCGAAACTTAAAAGAAATGTATTTTTGAGTTTGGTGTTACGAAAGATTTCACACGATATACAAAGAAGATATTTTTTTTTTTCAAGTAACTTATTTAGTCCTTCCATTTTTTACCTTAATCCTTTCCTTACTGAACTTTCCACGGTCCATAGTTTAAGAGTAAAATGGCTATGACAGACGGACAGACAGACAGACACAGGTGTGATCTTATAATGGCTCCATTTTTAATTTTTGAAAACGGAACCCTAAAATGTTTTTTTTTTTTTTTTTTTTTTTTTTTTTTTTTTTTTTTTTTATGAAATTGCTAAATATGTCTTAGGAAATGTAATCCTAACTGCGGTAAAATGTCTAAATATAAACGATATTTTTTAACCATTCCGAATTCTTTAGTGTACAGATATAGTTAAATTACTTAGTCAAACTTTAAGGAATGGTTGAAACTTTAAAGCACATTACAAAGAAAAGATTTTTGTATAAGGCATCATGTTCGTAAACGATTTACTCTGTCAAAAATACAGTGTGTCTCACTCAATTGCTAACTCAAAATTTTCTCATATCTTTGACAGTAATGAAGATATATTAACAGCATTTACAACACTTACCTTTATTTGTATAATATGTATCTTTATCAAGAGAACTGGTAAAAATGGTCACATTCTACATCCATACGGTTAGAATCGCATCCATATAGCGCTGAACAAGGCGCCCTATTCTTTCGAAAACAACAACATTCCATACACTCTCACTGCTGGAAGTACTGTATACGGACAGCGATTTTCGTGGTGTCATCACATTTCTCAGAAAACAACGTAATGATGATTAAAAGTTTATTAAGATAACTTTAGTACTGTATACGGTCCAGTGATTTTCGTGGTGTCATCACATTTCGCATAAACCAACGTAATGATGATTGAAACTTTATTAAGTTACCTTTTGTACTGTATACGGTCCTGTGATTTTCGTGGTGTCATCACATTTCACGAAACGCAAAGTAATGATGATTAAAAGTTTATTAAGGTAACTTTAGTACTGTATACGGTCAGTGACTTTCATGGCGTCATCACATTTCTCAGAAAGCAAATTAATGATGATGAAAATCTTATTAAGATAACTTTAGTACTGTATATGTGTATTCCCAGTCATTTTCGGTGTGTACAAAGTAATGATGATTAAAAGTTCATTAAGATAATTTTAGTACTATAAATGTTCTATAATGATATGAATAAACATAATATAAATATGTGACTTTCGTGGCGTCATCACATTTCGCAGAACGCAAAGTAATGATGATTAAAAGTTTATTAAGATAACTTTAGTACTGTTTACGTCCAGTGATCTTCGTGGTGTCATCACATTTCGAAGAAAGCAAAGTAATGATGTTTAAAAGTTCATTATGATAACTTTAGTACTGTATACGCCCAGTGATTTTCGCGGTGTCATCACATTTCTCAAAAAAGTAAAGTATTGATGATTGAAAGCTTATTCAAATAACATTATTTTTCATAAAATTATTAATAAATGGATTCTTTCGAGTAGAATGGGGCACTCTGTATATATGGTTGATTAAATTGATTATGTCCATGGTTTCCTACGCAAAAACCGTTTCTTATAGTATGCTCTCCATTCTACAGTCCTTTAATTTTTTTCTAATGATCCTTGATTCCTTCTGTATAACCAATTTAGAGCAAATTTTTTTCTTTTTTTATGATAGTAACAATTTTATGCAGGCTGATATAAAATTTTAGATAAAGATGACGAAAAAACTGTTACGAAAAAGTGTTAGGAAGGTATCGTTTCAATATGTTTGGCTGCTTCATAATATAAAGCAAATCAGATATTTACATATTCCATTAATATACTGAAAATCATATATTAGAAGCAGGAAATCGAAAGTTTGATAGGTTCACATTAGCCAAATACTCGCATTTGAAATATATCAGTTGCTATAATATCCCTGACTTATTGAAATTCAGAGGAATATGCAATCGTGGTTAACGAACATCGGAATTAAAATGGATTTTCTATAATGTTAAGGGATTTATGGGAGTTGTGGCAAAGATTAGATATCACAGATTTATGATGGAAATAACGACCAGTTTGTAGAGGAAGGATGTACCAGATATTTTATCGATATCAAATGATATGGTTGCCTTATGAGTGCAATACATTTAAATATTTGATTGCATTATGATAAAATCGAAAACTTGAATTCGGATTAAACACGTAATATTTATAAAGTAAAATTTTGCAGAAAATTTCTTAACAAATAAATATCTATGGTTTTTAATACGTCAAGAAATTTCTTATATGTAAAATTTGCAAAAAATATAATTAAATATAAGAATTCATTATGTAAAACAACTAATAAAAAATAATTATCATGAAATAGAAGTGTAATAATTAAAAAAAAGTTATATACAGTGCAGTGTTATAAATACGCTAAAATCAATGTTTAGAGGTATTTTTCTTTCGGTATCCACATTTTTAAAAAATTTGTTTACTGAAAGAAATGTAATATATTATTTAATCAGGAACCTACATTTGGATAAGATTATTACAAAGCAGGTCCTGATGCACGCCAGGCTCAGATTTTCCCATTTTGTTAATTAACCGAAATAGTAATTAAAAACAAAAATGCATCTCGCAAAATAGCACGAAAACCCCCAGCGCGGCTGCCGGAATGCCCGTCGCCATTCTGAAAAAAAAAAAAAAAAAAAAAAAAAAAAAAAAAAAAACTGAGCATGGATGATTTGAAAATCCGAATCGCCCCCCCCCCCCTCCCCATCGTTTCAAATGTGTATCGGACAAACCTTTCTAAAACCATATTATTAAATTTTGTACCTTTTACTTCGCCACAAACGGCATAAAAAATACAAAATTTAACTTAAAAAAAAAAAAAAATGTTTGATTTCGCAGTTTACTCCTCCTTTTTTTTACGCTCGAATCGGGCTTTTAGAGATACGAAATACGAAAAGTACCCCCTTTATAGGAATATATACTTTTTTGCGGCGGTACAACTAGTTTTCAAAACTACGATCTTAATACTTTAAAAAAATTCGCGACTAAAAGTCACTTCGGGCTTCCCGGAGACATTTTTTTCTGCGCTAAACATAACTAATGTCGGTATTTTGGTATAAACATTTTACGTTATCTGTTCTCTCGATTTAATTCGCATATGAAAATCTTAAAAAATTTGGAACGATTATTCGTATTTAAAAAATAAAGGCTTTAAAATTTTCTCCCAGAACATGAATATTCGGTTGGTTTTTGCTCATCTTTTTACAACTAAATAACCATATTTTTACACGAAAAGCATACACAGACTTCCAAAACGTAATATATTTATAACTCACAAAATTTCGCAGAGTTCCAACTATAATAATAACATTAAACGACCCGACGCGAATAAAGAAAGGAGAAGGAAAAAAGCTCTTTTACAACAAATTATTAATATTTTTTAAGAACCTTTTTACACAAGATTCTAAATCATTATACTTATACAAATTTCAAAGAGTTTGGATAATAACGACTACTTTTCATAAAACATTTTTATAACGAACATATTATGTCTGCATATATATGTAAAACAAAGGTTACTTTATTATAAAAAAAAAAGAAGATATATTTGAGACAATAAGTAAAAAAAAGGGGGTAGGGACGTGCTTGTAAATATCAAATTTTTATTATGTATAATTGTTTTTCATTTTTCTTCTCTAATACTTTTTTAATTTTTTCTCTAGTGTATCGTATAATAAACCAGCGTGGATTACAGGCAGAGAACCGGGGGAAGGGGGACGCTTACAGACACTCATATTTTTTATACTTCTTTCATATTAGTGATATTTCTTTATGTAATTTTTACTTCTGTTTTTAATTATTTTGCCTTGCAGGTAAATTTAGTTAATAGAGAAAGAAAGTTTAAGGCCTCTCACTGAAAATTATTCAAAGGCTCATGAGTAAAATTTATTTCATTTAATTTTCGAAAATTTTATTTACATGCTTTCATGTTATTTGTATTACTTATTTTCATATATTTTAAAATAAAGTATTTTAGTTATAATTTTTGTTTCCGTATAAAATGAATATAGGGTCTCCAGAATAAACACCGTCAGTACGCTATCGGAAATTATCTGTGCCTTCCAAGCAACAGTCTAGACGGACTAAGACTAGGTAGTAATTTTACAATTTTAATAAACTATTGTTCTACATTATTACTTATACTTATAAGAATTAATAAATCAATACTTTTCATTTAGAGATAAAATAGTCATTACAGCTGTAATGTTTTAACTGATTTATTAAACTTTTGCTATTTAAACTAAAATTATTATTTATAAATTATAAGAAAATTAAAAGTAATAAAAATAAAACTAAAATAAACAAACTCTCGTTTCTAATTTAGAGCAATATGTTTATCGGTAAAAATTACTTACTTATTTCTCCTCCTTTTGGAAATTTAAGGATATTTGTATGAGTTCTGTAATAAATGTTTGAAAGAAGATAATGAACATTAATTAATTCATTTTACCACAAACTCATTTGAAAACATTACAAACACAAACCCTTTCATATCCTTCCTGTAACATATTTTAATTAATTCACTTAAAGTCACGAACTGGAAAATATTGCTGTAGTTAAAATGTTTAAACATGTTAATTACCTCAATCAACTTCAACAGAAAGTAATTATGTCAAAATTATGTTGTTACGGATTTTTCACATCGTCTGCTAAAGGATTTATGTTATAAAGAAGAAACAAACAATAATCCAAAGTTTCAAAATATTATCAGGAGGAGCTAATATGCGCGAATTTGCAGAGATGAGAGCGCTTGACTGTTTAATAATAAGAAATAACAAAAATGGTTAGCTAAAGACAAGTAATGAAAAGTAGTTTCTATGATCAATAATTTAGCAACTTCAGATTATATTTTATCCTCATTTTAACAATATACCAAATTTACACTTTTCTACTATTTCCAATATACAAGATGTTTCGATATTCAACAAAAAAAAAAAAAAAAAAAAAACAGAGAGTTATTAGTGGGCATCAAGTTGAACAAAAATTGTAAAGGAACATGGGGGTCGTGCTTACGATTGGAAAATCGTGAAAATATGTTACACTCTATGGCGTTACACTCGAAACAACAAATTAGTCACTTTTACATAAGTATATGTTTAAATTTCCAAAATTACACTTTTGTCATAAAATTTATACTCTTATCGTAATGATTTGCAGGCATATATCGGGTGGTCCATCTGCTCTTCTTTTTTTATTATGAAAGAAAACGTATTTTTTATGAGTGACGATTGAAATTATTTATTCAACATGGAAGGAGGATCTATGTAATTTATATATGGAATACAATATCGGACATGTGGCCACTGGGACCCAGCTTACATGTCATCATCCATGCATCAAAATTGTCGATCACTTTTCCCTGAATGAGTGGATCCATGGCCAAAATTTCAGCCCGGATGTTACGTCTGAGATCTTGAATTATGCGGGGCATTGGCGTACATTTTACTTTTAAGACACACCTCCTCTAAAGAAAATAATCCATTGGGGTTAAATCGCACGATCTTGGTGGCCAATTCACATGTAAATTACTTGAATTTTCGCGGTCTAAAAATTTCTCGTTCAATAAGTTGATAGTTTAGCGAGCAGTGTGTGCCGTTGCACCATCTTGTCATACACATGGCATACTTAATTAAAAATGGCATACATTTGACAGTTCATACATGCATGACACATGGCAAATGATACAAATACCCTCTAAAGTATTCATAGTTCAGAAAAGAACCAACAGATGGACCACCCTATATGTGTGTGTTTATCGTCTTAACGGAAGAGTGTACTTTCTTATTCCAGCAAAAACGCAAACAAGCGTGTAAATCGTAGAAAATTGTACGGATATTGACAGAAATGTTTGTTTCTAGCTTCAGCAGCCACCTTCGAAAGTTGACCGATAGGCAATATTGTATGTTTAATTACTGTGGTCCCATGTACTAAAACTTTATGTACTGTTGGTGACATTGGGTGCCACCCCTATAATTCGACATAAAGTTTTACAGTTTCTTCGGTGTAATTTTCGAATTTCTTAACACCAATTCTATGTCAACTGGACAGTGCCTCTAAATGTAAAGGAACATGAGAACTCTGAAAAATATTTGCATCACTATCAGAAGTATTCTGAAATATCTGATTAAATTGTGATTGTTGGGAGCCATCACAACTCCATTTAGATATTTGTTCTAAGTTGTGGTTTTATTCTTCTGTATTATTTTGAATCACTTCTTCTAAATATTTACACAGTCTAAAAGAGGTGTGATCAAGAAGATCCTCTAGGTTAACGTCAGCGCTTGTTTCTGACACATTCATCGATTCCTCATTTATATAGCAATCTTTCTTCGCTTTCTTAATCAGAGAATAACATGTAAATATTCTTATTTGCACTGCGAATAATTTCCCATTGATTTCTCGTTAGATCAGCTTCTACAAAAATTGATAAGGCTTCTGATGGTGTATGCTTCTTAATGGTGGATTTTTATTTTTTGCTGAAGTTATAATTTTTCTGTATTTGGTATCTCTTCTTGACTTGGAGTTAGATATTTTATGAGTGTCGAGGCATCAATATTACCAGCAGCTCGTTGTTGTGTTCTATCTGCATATATTAATTAATCAAGAGGTACCTGCTCCCTTAAATCTCTTGTTTTTCGAGAATTGCTTCTGTCACACGATTCGGCGAAATCTTTTGCTGGTCGATCTTTTTTTTATATTGTGCAGCTAGTGTCTTCTACAGCCCAATTTTATGGAACTGTTTAACCAATGTTCATTTATCTTAAGAAAGCTACTTTTTGTCTTATTGGCTGCCTCCCATGTTTCTTTAAAATGTGATTTGAAACGGCTTAACGAACGTTTTAATGATTCTTGTTTATATACCGGACATTTCGTCATTTTTATAACTTTACTTACCATGAAACATAATTTTTTATCTGTTTTCTTATTACAGCATTCTTACATAAGATCAACAGCAACTTTTTTGAAAGATCTTTTGCTGTGACTGAAGTTTCTAAAAGAAAAATGAAGAGTTTTTGCTTTCAATATATCGTCATCTTCTGATACATTTTTTATATATATATATATATATAAAACGGTTAAAAAAAAAAAAAAAAAAAAGGGGGGGGGGGGGCAAATTGGGACAATATTTTATTTTAAGAATATAACAAGGAATACCTATATTTTATATTCCAACAAAAAGTTTTGCCGGGCAAAGGGTGGAACGTATTTATAAATCAATAATGATTTAAAAGAACTAGTAAAAATTATACTTATTTTTAAAGATAAAACAATGTGGCTATATTCATAATTATATTATTTTATAACTAAAATTAAATACAGTAATTTAAGCTTCATACCTCACACTTCTTTCTCCATAAAGGGTTTTATTTAGATCTCCACTGTATGCCACAATAAATGCAATTAAATAATGCGCTTCTCACCACAGCGCTATAAAAAGAGAAATCTGCGATCCACGACAGCTGTGTTCAGACTTATAACACAACGAGGAGTGTTACAAACATTCCTAAGATATTGTTTACCTGAAGCACTGACTAGTAAGCTATACAAACAAATAAAGTATTGCGGTTTTTAACGAAGTTCCTTTTTCGACTTTTGTCCAGCAATTTTTAGAAATACTCCTCTGTGCGTTGTAACAAAATGGATGCCACATCTGTTACATAAATTTCATCGCTTTAAAAAGTTTATGTTGTTTTGTCGAAATAGTCTATTATTAGACATAGCTAGGTTTTGTTAAGTAAATATATGTCATATTGAAGAAAATAAAATCTAAAATTATTTACTATTTTGTCGGACGAGTAAATGAAGTACCAAAACTACATCCACGAGTTGCATAAGATGAGGTGGTTATATGTGTGTGCCAGCTTAGTGAAAAAATTACAACTGTATGTCAAAGTGGCTGCTGTCTCACTGTGTACGATGTTTCAGTGTGTACTACTCTCCCCTACGTACGAATTTCAAACAGTTATATTTGTAAGAACAGAATATTACACAAGATTATGCGTAAGAACAACACATAGAAATTTATGTAAGAACAGAATATTACACACAAATCTGTGTACTCATGCGAACACAATAAATATCGATACTTCAAAACTTTGTTTGTGTAATAGTGGCTGAATGGTCAAGGTAGTTCTTTGGAAAGTTACAGTTCCTCTTCGTATCTCGTTTCGGAACTATTGTTTGTTTACTGTAGATTGAATTAAATAGAGAATTTCACTTTTTCATGTAGATGTATGTTTGAAAACTTGTGACATAAATTAATAAGAAAACAACCCGACAAAATTCGGAAATAGTACTGGCGTCACAATTTCTGTATTTTAAGGAAATTTTATTTGACAGTGTGTAATTTTTTTAGATTATATAGGATGTGTACATATGGTTTTATGATTTCAAAACAACCCTAATGGAGAGATGGCATGCAGTAAATGTAATTTCAGACGATCTTCTTTCTTGTAAATTAAGGTTACACTATTTTGTGGTCTTTAAACAAATCTGCTGGAAAGATAACAAACTGCCTGAGTTCGTTATCTATCCCTATAAAAACTGAGTTTGTTTCTCATGCATATTTGTTTTGCGACCATAATAATATTTAGTTCAGAATTTACATACCAAAGTATAAAGTTATGCGTTATGCACACAAAATCCATCGTTTTTGTATATTACACAGATATAGGTGTATTTACACACTAAACTGCGTATTTGAGAGTTATATGATAACTTTTTAAACACTTAAGGAGCTTAATGTATTATCATTAAAATACACAGGACAATATGTATTCTGAAATTGACACACCAGCTGTGTATTTAGAAATATACCCACCACTTTACACTTATAGACATTTCGTTATTGTATCATCAGTATGTGTTTTAATGTGTAAATTTACGCATTTACTTTTTAGAGCGTACCCGTACACGGAACGAGGAAAAGAACAAAAGTAAGATGGAAGGATTTATTCCTCAGCAATTTAGGCGAAATATCTCACAGGAATTACGATTATTGACGAGATGTTATCAATAAAACCACTAATGCTACAAATCAAATATAATTCATTTTTATAGATCTCCAAAATTCATTTAAAATATCCATATTAGAAAAAAAAATCAAACAGATAGCTCTCTTTATTGACGAATAGATAATTTATGTCCTGCTATGTTCTTCAAAATGAGATAAAACTGTACACATCATAAAGTGGGTTTGATTTTGATAAATTAGTACATGATTGCACATGATAAAGCTTCGTTTGCACGTGTATATTATACACGTATAAATTAATGAGATATAAAACCGCAAGAAAAGTTTCCAATAGTTAAAATTGAGCATCATTATCTTTAGACAAAGTTCATTGTGCGCTATGTCGAACAGATAGATAAATTAGGCATTTGGATTAAACGAAACCTCTCAGTTGAAGTTTAAATAATATTAGAAATAAATTAAATGCAGCAAACCTTACATAATTTATAAATAAATTATCATTTGAAAAGAAAAGAAACCAGTTTTTAAATTTTAATATAGACATAAAGACATCACAAAAATCACGATTACCGGCGAGATGTTGTCAATAAACACCGCTAATACAAAAAAAACTAAATACAAACAAGGATTATTCATTTCAATAGAACTCCAAAACTCATTTAAAATCTTCGTATTAGAATTTTTTAAAACTTAATCTGACTCTTTATTGCTGGAGAGAAGATTTATAACGTGTGGTGTTCTTTAAAAGGAGATGAAAATCTAAACATCATAAAATGGGCTTATTTCTGGTAATCAGCTAGCGTAAATTAGAGTATTTTCGACGTTCCTTTTTCAAGAATTCTGAATTAAAGCGTGGTATGGATTGCTATATTCTTACGGTGATAAAGAGGGAAATATCCTTTTGTTAGACTGCCTTTTTTTTCCGTTGTCAACTAAATCTTTTATTTCCATTCCATTGATAGAAAGTTTAATGGCGTAAGAGAAAGTAAAATGAAAGTTTAGATTAAAGGGTTTTCTAAGGATCTTAAATAAAATAGTGGTTTCTTTTTTAAAAAAGAGTGGAAAATAAACAACACAAAGTTTCAGAAAATGCGGCTGGAATTTTAACTTACAATCACTCGTATTTTACGTATTGGAAGGAGTAATATAAAAAGACGTTGAGTATAAATGAAATGAAAAGAAATCAAATAAAAACATTTCTATTTGTTTTACTTTAAAAAAATATTTTTAGATTTATTACATTTTATTAATACGATTTTATTTATTAAAGTGATATATTTCTTTTAAATATTGCATTTTCACACATTCACTTAATAATTTTTATTTATTTATTTATTTTGTTTAAAGTGAATAAATTTTTAATTAATATCTTTCAAATGTTTAACAATAAAAAAAAATAACTTTATAAATTACTATTTTAAATTCACTTGCACATTGAATTAATAGTCAAACTACAATAAGAATATCAATAAGAATAAAAAAATCAGAAGCATGTTTGCCCTAATGGTTAAACTTCCATTGAATATTTATTTCTATTATTATGTAAATATAATGTATTCCAAAGATAAAGATAAGTATTGTTTTACGCTTGGGATATAGTTTGTCATTTGGAATTCAATTCCTGTCGTGCTATCTTCGATTGAACAACTTTTGTGGACTTTTTGTTTTATATACTTATTTATTTTATTACTTACATGATTTAGATTCTAAAATATGTTTACTTGCAGATTTCTCGGCGTCATAATATTGCGCTTTTACAATACAATATCTTGGAAATTTCATATTATATAAAAATATTCAAATAAATATATAAAAAAATGTTGCACATAAGTAATTAAATGTAATCCAATTTTTCTCATAAATTAGTAGTTTTCCCAAGTGACAGATTTAAAACAATAGTAATTTATTTCAAGTTCATTTAAGCCAGGTGTTATTGAATAAAATGATTAATCAACCTGTGTGTTTTTTAAATTCTAGGAGATTTAAAAATTATTCTTTTAGTGTTGCAGAAGATATTAGTTTGCCGTTTGATAGCTAATTCCTGTGCATTCTAAAAATATCTCTCAATAAATCTACAAACCTACAATAAATCTACAAAAAATTTACACTCCAACTATAAAACTAGCTCACCCCAAATCTAAAAACTAGTGCACTCCAAATTTACAAACGAGCGTACTCCAACTGCTTCAAATGCCGTTATTGCATATAGTAATCTTTAACAATTATTTGCAACTTACGAGCAAGGCATATGCTAAGATTAAACGCTTTTCATACAAACATGGATGAGAGCGTATCACCACAAAATTTTCACTACTAAATTTTAATAGTATTGCTTTATTAAATAGTATTGCTATATATTAATAGTATTGCTTTGCTTTATTAAATCTCCGAGATTCTGTCATTAGATAAGGCGAGGAATACTATTAAAATTTAGTGGCAGCAATTTAAAAATCATTTATATGAGCTGACCTGTAAACTAGCACTATTTTTAAAAATTAAAAAGTTCAAGCACAAGATCACTTTTAATGCCAGCTTTCATCTTACCGTCGAGTCGGTTTTTGTTCAAAATTCCTTGACCAATTATGTGTTTATGCTTGTATATTACTATTGTTTTATAAAGGTAATCTAACACTAATTAACTTTTAAAATTGCATAAGTATTGTCACTGGTAGTGTTTTAATGCATGTCCAAAGACTCTCTCGCATTTAAAATAGAGAGAATAAATGCTACTAGAATATGTTAAAGAAACTGGAAAAACTAGACTTTATGGAAAATCTCTGTGATTTAATATTTTGCTTATTATTTCTTGCATTGATGTGTTTGTCTAAACGTTTAAAGCGTTTTGTTTAAAAGTAGGAGTCAAAGGATTGAAAATACTCAATATGAAACACAAAGCAAAGTATTAAGCTGCGTATATTCCATTCAGTGATTATGTTATAGTCATTAGATAAAAAAACCAATCCAAGCCTTCTACCGTTATGTGGATATTCTTGCGTTTGAGTAGTTTTACATTAAATATTGCCTTTTGAAGATGAAAATGTTTATGAATCCCAAAGTTTTAGGGCATTAGCTTTAAAACATTCTGTATAACATGGACCAATTCATAAAAATCATCTAATGCTTTCAAACTGCAAAATCACAAATTTTTAAATGTTTCTGTTTATAACATTTTACTATTTTGTATTATATTCTTTAATATCCTATCAGTAAAAATAAGTAGCAGAAGCTAAAAGTTATTTCGACTTTCATTTCATTTATTAGTTTAGGCATACCATTATATATTTTTAAATTTAATAGAAAAAATGTGCTATGAGTATATTTTTAAATGATTTTGCCTATAATAGTAATATAAGCACTGTAAAATTATAACATTTCGAAAACATTACCGTTATAATTAAGTTTGTACTTGCCGAAATAAAGCAAACTACAATTAGGAAGGGAAATGTTTCATTCGTTTGAATCCATTATTATGTAACAATAATGTAGAATTCATTAACTACTGTCATTTATTATTTTAACGCTAATGCGCTTAAATTATAAACCAAAACTGATAAAGTACGCGAACGTGAATATCATAATTGCATTGCTCACCCTTGTGGCTCACATTACGTAAAAGATTTATTTAAAACTATATTTCATAACTAAATATTTGGTATTAGGAGTAGAATCAAATATGAGTAAATCTGTTTCTAACAATAATTTACAATTATGAAGAGGAAATAAATTTAATAAAAATTAAATGTTTTTGCATACTCTTCTTCTGATTAAGTAGTTAATTTTAATCCTAGAAGTACAACAACGAGTAATGTTACTCGGTATACTAATGCATTATTCATTATAATTTTGCTCATCAGATTATTTCCAGTGAGGAAGACGAAATTTCGAAATTCGGAAATGAAAGGAAAATGCAGAGCATGGAATGTAAATGCTAATGCATGCATTTCCGCCTGCTGGAGAACAGTAATGGAAATATCTACCGAGAGTATTTAATGAAACCTGCTAAATCAGCAGCTAAATTCCTACTGTAAAACAGCCGATGTAAGTAAACAAATACAGATTCAAATCTCTAGATGTACATTAGATTAGACGTCTTTTAATGAGAGAACTAGGATACAAAAGTTTCCTTGGGCTTTTGGATGAAAAACGTATTATGGTTTATTACAATTAGAAAAGGATGAAGTCTACTAGGGAAGCTAATATTATCTTCTTGCTAATTAATTAATTAAGGGGTTGTTTTAGCGCAGACGCCTTCAAAGATATTAACGCATACTCTCAAGAAACGGTATGACATTCAAAAGGGGCAATGCACTGTCGAGGTCAAATGGATATTGACGGAAATGTTATTTTTTGATCATATATCATGATAAAAAAAACTAAGAAACGAAAGTATCTCTCACTTTTACACTCAGGTTGTTGAGAGCCAGCTACTCTTCTAACAACAGAGTTAGGATTTTGTGTAGAAACTTTTTGTCCAATGTTAACCTGCATGCGTGAGAATGGCTTCTAACATTAATTTTTCTTCAAATTTCTAAAGTGAGATTGTTGTTCTGAGGTTCTTGGTTTTCTCTGTACTTTTATTCTAATGAGGGCATTCAGAGAAATTTATGATGTATAAAAGTTGGATTGAAATTTGTTATCGGTGGATTGTGTCGGCCTGACTGCCTCACTGCAGGTATAGAGTTTGGCAACCTGCTGGTCAACATTTACTCAACCTTTCACCCCTTTGGTGTCAGTAAGATGTAAACCAAATATTCTTGGGAATTAAAAACCGAGGGTTCCGTGTCAGACCAACCACCTGACCGGGACATATGCTGTATAGCATCTTGGGACAAAGGATCAACAAAATAGGTATCGGAACTTTAGGCCATGATGCATCATGGATTGTATTAGCCATAGGTTTAGGTTTTGTGTAGAATATTGGGTCGAGGTCTTCCTTATCGGGATATTCAAAGCCAGAGTCACGCCTTTCGATATTTGAAATTTTCCACGAACCCTGAGAGATTTCAAGTCTACAGTTATCTGCGAGATTCCCCTATTTTTGCTTATAAAGTATTTTACCAGAGTTCAATAACGTTTTGCAGCAACCACGGGTTACTCATGTTTAATGAAATTTTATGTAAGTTTTGAATTTTCGACTAATAAATTGCTTTCAGTGACAGTAAGGTTCGACATCGAAATACTTTTAGGATACAGTTTGAGCAGCCAGCTATATGTATATAAGTTAGTTTTGGACTTAGTAATTTTGCATTTCTATATTTTTAGAGTTAATTTGAAGATTAAAGAGAAAATAATTCAGAGTAGCGTAGACTACGTTTAGAAACTCCACTTCAGCCCTTCCCTATTTTATTTTATGTAAACATTGTTTTAAACTTGCCTCAATTACTTCGTGGTGGCCTAATAGGTTGACATAAAATGTCATAATGTTACAATAAATAAAATAAGTTTGAGATTCCTGTTCTGTATATTTACTAACTATTTTTAATTTATTCGTTTTTTCTTTTCTCTTCAAATTTCAATTTTCATTTTCAGTTTAATTTACATACACATACAGGCGGCGATATAACTTATAGAACAGGCCAGGAGATTTCTTGTCGCTAGTACGTCGCTTTTGCGTACCAGGATTTTGAGACTAGTGACTGAAGTCAGCATCCCTAACTACGAGATCGTTTTCCTATCAAAGAAATATTTTACTTAATATTGGCCAAAATTTGTTCAACATTCACTTCTGTTTATTACACCTAAACATAGAATTTCCTTGTTGATCCCAAAATTGACTATATGATTACCAAAACGTATAAAATTCTGTTACTATGTATACTAAAACAACCTTTTCTTACTATTAAAAAAACAAAACTTTTCTGATTATTAAACGAAATGATAGTCTAAAGTTATTGGCATATTTCATTGACTTGCTATAATGGATTTTGCCTGATCTTTTTCCTTTCCGTAATATGTCAACATATGGTTTGTGCTAAAAAGCAATATTTGATTAAAAATTTTAAACATTATATCAAATCATTGAAGGTACATCAATTATTTTTATTTATATATATTGTTTTTATAAAAAATAAAAAAGTAATTACTGATAAATGACCTGTAATAAATAAATAGCTCAAACAGTGAATCCACCATTTTTGAGTAGGAAAATATGTTCAAACATTGCAATAAAATACTTAACAACATTTTATTACCAATTTACCTACAAAGGAAATGTTCTTATTGTTATTCTTATCTTATGTACCCGCCAATCAGTTGACGTACAGTGAGGTATTTAAAGCAAAATCCTAGCCAAAATTACTTTTTAACTACTTAACTTTTTACTGTTTATAAGAGAAAAGTATATGTTGATGGAGTTGTTATATCTACAAGTAGCGTTTAAATAAATGTGATAAATTTTACAATAAGAAAATTTTAATTATTTATATATAATAATCAGTGGCGTGGCGTGAAAAATTTCGGTGGTCATCGCAATTATTTAAGTTTGTGGTGAAAAATTATTAACTCTAAAATTCAATGGTTGAATGTTCAAAAAAGAATCTTTAAATCTTACCTTCACTTATACATGAACTCCAAATGTTCTGCTAAAACTGGATCGTAGAGTTTTAAAAGCTTATTAAGAGTTTTAAAATATTGCTTGGTCATCGCCGCATCCAGCGATGACCGGACGCCACGCCACTGATAATAATGTATTAATATATATATTATTTACATTTAGTATTTAGCAAAGTTGAGTTGTGGTATAGAGATGCTGGTTTTTGAGTGTTTTCTATTACATTATGTAAACAATTTATACATAAAAATGGTAACTATATGCCAATTTTGTATTCATTACCCTTCAAAACAGTGACCGATATGACTATACTACAAAAATGATCCGGGAACACGTTTAGAAAGCTATATATTTAAATCAATATATTTAAATTATAGCTAAAATTGCTTAAAATGAAAACATTTTAATTTTAGTTTTTAAAAATAAATCTATTGAGTTCAACAATTAAAGAAACCACAAAAATATACATTTAAACAAAATTAAACATAATAACAAATTTGAAACGTAACAATAAAGCACGTCGTCTCGCAAAGAAACATATTTTTCAATTAAAGCTAGGAACCTACGGTTATGACTCATACTTCTGAAATAGACATAGATCGACGCGCCAGTTACTTAGCTATTAAATAAATATGCTTTCTACAATTATTGAGCAAATTTTAATTTTTGTCCAGGTGTTTGCGCCAAACACCACATTGTGCGACGCACGCCAAACAAACTCGTAATTATGACGAATATCTAGTTACCTATGGTTAAAGTCAAACCTGAGTTTTCTAAGCTTTTTAAATGAAAATTATTTATTTAAAGTATTATTAATTTTTTTACTAGAAAAGTTCAGTGCACAAATGTATACTAACAAATTGTGATTATATTGGAGCAATTAAATATATATATTTTTTAATTCAATATTTTTTGAAGTGCAGTATTTATATATTTTAAAGATACAAAGCTAATCTTCTCATTAATGCTATCAAAATATATTTTCTAATAAATAGCTTTCAGATTTCATCTGATTTTCAAATTTCTGCAGCGCATGTTGTTTATATGCAAACGTCAGTTAACAAGAAACGACGTAATAAACCCATTTAGTCAGCACACAAACTTTCTGAAATATGAAATATTTTGAAATACATTTGGGGAAATTCTAAATAATTTTTCTCTTTTATGTTCAATACAAGGCAAATAAGTCGTAAACCTTTAATAGTTCTTGGAAAAAGAAATATGATTTTATTCGCTAATAAAAGATGACCTGCCCTCAGTACAAGTTCTTCTAATGTTCTTTTGTGCATTACCTAGAAAATCGGAAATGCCAGAAAAAGAGAATTTACGTTATTTGTTATAAACTTTAACATTTCAATGTATTAGTGCATTTTTAGATTACAAACGTATTTTATCTTTTCTCAGACTTCCAGCAAACTTTTCAAAATTCAATATTATCTATGTACCTCAAAATTCATAAAACATTCGAAGGAAACAATATTTTAATACTGTCTAACCTAAAGTAATTCATAACTGTTTATGACTTTGGTTCATCTATTGCGCTGTCTGACCCCTGGTCTACCTTAATGTTTATACATTTATCTGTTTTCTAAATTTCATTGAACTGTTTGGAAAGCCAAAATATTATTAAGGATCATAAAATATATAGGGGAGATTAGTACACAGTGAGACAGCAGCCACTTTGAGATATAGTTGTAACTTTTTCTCCAAGTTGACACACACACATAACGAACGACCGTATCTTATGCAACACTTGGGTGTAGTTTCGGCACTTCAGTTCCTCGTCCGACAATATAGTAAATAATTCTTTATTTTATAGTGGTTAAAGTTACATAAACGTCTATTTTAGAGTTTATTTCTTTCAATATGACTTATATTTACTTAACCAAACTTACCTATGTCTAATAATAGACTATTTCGGCAAAACGACATAAACTTTTTAAAGAGACGAGATTGTGGTAACAGATGTGGAATCTATTTTGTTACAACGTAACGAAAGTACACAGTGAGACACACAGTTGTACTGTCTCACTGTGTACCACTTGTGGTACACAGTGAGACAATTTCCGATACTCCGTTATGCTGCTTCCGTGCTTTTATAAATAGCTTTTTAAAAACCATTTATACATTAATGTGTAGCGTATTTGTGTAGCTTAAAGATGTAGCAAAATTGTTTTCAAAAGAATAAAAATCGTCACCATTTCTTAAGTAATATAATTTTTGTCTCACTGTGTACTACCCTCCCCTATTTTTCTGGAAACGATGCGTATGGCATTTATCGTTAGCTTACGGTAACTCACATGGAATTTTTTTTTTACTTTACAGCCAACGTGCATCAAGTTTGCATGAATAGATTAATAAGGGATTAATAATAATAAGGGTATGTTACCTAAAAGGATCCCCTTAAGGGAAAATCTTATATAAAATAACATAACTTTTTAAATAAAACTTTGACCCTTTGCTAGTATGCTTTACACTATATTTTGCATCATAAATCTGTTTTAATAAAATTTTAAACTCAAATTGAGTAATGAAAAACTAGATTTTTTTTTTTAAGTTTCCCAAGGTTTAATTTTTCTCTCACCAAAGAACAAAATTATTCTTCATTTTAAAATAATTGTAAATTGTTTTTATCGGCAAAATTAAGGATACAAAAATAATTATGACAACACTTAAGTGTATTTCACATCTAAAAATATACTCCATTAAGTAGACCATGACATATTTCTGTACATGAATGACTGTATATCTAAATAAGTATGAAAGTTAGTGCTTACCTTATAACATATGTTATAAAACCCAATTTTTTCAGAGAATTCTATTCATACGCTTTATAAATGCGATCGCTTGAATATCGCCATTGCTTCTTCTTCATTTTGCACAACTAGTTTGTGTTATACGGTAGGCATAGCGTGGCCTGTTTGGAAGAAAACGCATGTGGATTATTTTACCCCCTAGGATTATTTTAGGCCGCTTTCTGCTACTCCTTCCAACATAATAAAAATTAAATACATTCCAATGCACTTACCGTTTAAGGATTGTAATTGTTTGAAATGAATTTTTGTGTTATTTTATTTTCCAAATAAAGTAATATGTATATATGTTATTTAGGTGTGTTATAGCAGGGACCCAATAAAAAATTTGCGTGTTACACCTTGAAAGGCTTCAGAAAAGAAAATACAATGTTACGCTTTCAAAATCCCCAAGTATAAGAATCACGCAATCGTCGAAAAGTAATAACGCCTAGAGTGCAATGCTGAAGTAAATCTATGGACGCATTCGTGCCCGTCGTAGGTTTCTACATACATCCTGAACTTGACAGGAGTGGAAATAATTTAAAAATATGTCACCTAACAAATTTAACAGCTAAATTAATTAAATTACAGGTACAGTAAAGTAGGAATTGTTTTGTCTTTAATTTAATTAATTTAGGAAGTGTGCCATTCGATAGGTAATTCCCGGAAGGTTGCGGAGCTTGTGACGCCGAGACTTCTTTCACATTTTAGGCTATTATTTAATGTAATTTTACTCATTTAAATGATTTTATTTTTATTCATCGTCGAAATATTTCATCTTAGTTGTTGGAACCCTGTTATGGTGTTGCAGAGAGTCTTTTTAAAAACTATAGTACTGCACTGGGAGAGTTCGACTGTTTCTCGTCCTTTCTCTAAACTTTCCCAGTTATAAAGCTTATTTTGTATTTGATTTTTTTACATTTTTTTTTTCATTTTGTTGAACTGAAGAACCTAGGTCTTACACGCCTCCCCACTTTTTATTTTTCACTCCTGTCCGAAGAAACGTACCTTGTCATCTAACTCACATGTCCAGTTTCGGGGATGCTAAACATAGGTCAAGGGCTCCTTCTTAAAATGTATTCGTATCGTCGCAGGAAGTCTATATATAAATTAATTAACATCGGAATCAGTGACGGACTTATGCATCTTATATCCCCTTACCTTAGAGACAGCACTTTTTGTGTCTGCGTTAACAATATTCTAAACTTTACTTAATCTTAGCAGGTATTCTTCAAGGTTATGTCCTGGGTCCTACCCTCTTTAAATATTACTTTAGTGATAGACCACGTTCATTGAGAACTTCGATTGCCTTGTACGCGAACGACCGGTAATATACTCCTCTGCACACCATCTACTCATTTTATATAAAAATCTTCAGAAACACATTAACGCTTTAATTAGCCGGTGTACCTTGTGACGCTTTGAACTCAACGAAAATAAAACTGCAGCTGTCTACTTTTCTCGTAAACTTACTAACCCTAACCATATCACACTTAACAGCGTTACCATTGCCTGGTCTGCTCACACTGAGTATCTAGGTGTCATTTTGAATAAAAAACGCACTTGGAATAAACATATTCTTAGCCGGCATATTCAAATCCCCCTATCCCCTTCTTAACTGTAATTCTCTAACTTTGAATTTATTTTTAATTTTATTTTTTCTTTCAATTTATGGTGTTTTTTTTATAACTACAGTTAAACTCAATTTTTCAATCCCTACTATTAGTTCACAATCTCCCTATGTATATATATATATATATATATATATATCTTGTTCAAATTTTCAATCGTTAATAAAATACTTATTATTCATCCTATCAAGTAGAAATAAATTTTTTAAACTTGTACTGGATGACAATTGATGTTAATGCAGTTTTTTCAAGCATTAGTTCTTTAATTAAATTTTAATTAATTAATTTTAGTTTTATATGGGAGACAAAATGGCGGTCATTGGTTATTGAACAGCATTTAATGCATCTTCATATCTATAAGGGGGTTACCATAGGGGGGACCCTGTTCTGTCGCCAAATAAACCAACTTGGCGATATATTGCCAAATTTGGCGACCAAAATGAGTCACCAAAAGGGACGCCAACTTGGCGATATCTCTAATATTTCGCCAAATTCCCATAGACTTCCATTGTAAATCTACTTTCTTATAGAAAATCAACAAATTGAGATATTTTAATGCAACAAAAACGAATATTAGCTTAAGCGATTATATTAAATTCTTCTTTTATGACCTATGTAGGAACTGTCTTTAAAAACAAAATTTTTATATTACTTGTTTCATTTGGATCCCTAACGTCCCAGACGCTTACCTATAAACTGAATGTGAAGTTGCCCGGAAACTAGGTCATGCATTGAGAAATCTTATATTTTTCCATTGTTACAGGAAGTGTTGGAGACATCGGACGACCGCAGCGGCTTCGAGCTTAATATTAGTCTCGGTAGCTCTATAATAAGCTATAGTGATTCGAATAAATTATCACGAAGTTCTAACTCTAGTTAGAACAGATAATATAAATTTTAGTTCGTTATGTTGTGAATATTTTATTTATTTTCCGAGTGCACAGCCATCCAAAGTAATTAAAAACATCTATTATTTTCGGTTGCTTGCAATACTAATAATTCTAAGTGATATTATGCGTTTTTATTTACTGAAAGGTATTTCTGGGCGGTGCTAGTGGAGCTTAAGCCGCATGGTAGGCCACACCGCCTGGCCGAAATCTGAAAGTTACTTCATAAATGTTTGAAAATGACAAAAAAATATTCTTGTTACGCATTTTTTAACGAAAAAAACTACTTGTAAAATTTCTGGAATAAAATTTTTATAAATTATAATGCGTCGCTTTATTGAGTGTTTTCTGATGACTTTACGAAATTTTCTACAGAAATTGAACTGAAAAATAATTGCTGGACACTATGTAAATGAAATGAAAAGCATGAGCTTTAGAAAACGAGTCGTCATAGACTTTGGTTTCCTTTGTAACTACTCCTTTCTAGTTTAGAGATTGAGGCATTTACATATGTTTGTTTTCATCTTCCTTTATTGCGTTACTTTCTGAATATTTGATACGAAATGCGGAAGGTAATTTATAAAAGTTTCGGCCCATTAATTTTAGAGACGCAATTTATTGCTGTACAATGTGCCTCTCACATTACAAATCTATAAAGATTTCCAAATACTTCTTTTATAATGACTGATTTTTTTTTAAATATTTTACCAGCTGACTCGTCCGAAATTACCCGGGCCCAGTATACCTTAGGTAAACGTTAAATGACCCTAATTAGGTATATTTAAGTGATTAAGTTTATATTTACCAAAATATGCCTAAAATTAGTGTTGAAGGATTTTATACACTTTAAAAAATCTTTAAAGGTGATCCTAATTCTGGAGCCCCTAGTGCCTTCAACAGAGTACAAGCTATCATTTGTATAATTTATTTTTTGAAAGTGAAAACAATCTCTCTAAAAACCTCCAAAGTTTGTGTCCCACTACCTTTGGCAGCGTACAATGGGCGTACTGTGCACGTTACAGTCTGTTTTTTATTTATATTATTAAAAGAAAGACCACGTAGTTCGGGCCCGTGATAAAAATCTGAAATATATTTTAAATCAGTGTTGAATGAATTTATATATTTGGACGAAAATCTCTCCAAATGATCCTAATGTCGTGGAGCATGCTGCATTCGGGGGCGTACACCCTCAAATCTGCATGATTTTATATTTTTAAATGAATGTCTATCGAAACAAACTAAGGGCTCTTCTTATAGTGATTTATTTTCTAATTACTGACATTTAGATATATGGAACTTTCATTTCTGAATAAAAATTATGAGAAAAAATATACAACTCAACGGTCCATGTTTTATAAACAAAAATATATCCTCTCTGCAGAAAATGTAGGTTCCCAGCATATGCGCAGAAACGAAAGTGTTTTAAAGTAGTTTTGAAAAATGGCGAAGTGAGATAAAGGGGAAAATTTATAACATGTTATTAATACATTTTTTTTAAACTGAAGACTGAACTGTTTTAAAGGTAAGTGTTCTTTATAATAGTCTGTATTGCTTGGGTTTTCGTATTTGCATGAAAATCAGTGGATGCAGATATTTAAACATTTGGATACAATGCGAATCCATCCCCGAATACATTAAGAAAAACATTTTTTGAAATAGTTTAGTAATTTTTTTAATGAATTGCACAGTTCGAATAGAAAAAGTACTTTGATAAAATGGGTATTTATATAGATATTGAACATGACTCCACACTGGCTTTTGGAATGTCACGGAAGGAGAAAGAAAACACAAAAATGATGTTTAGAAAAATTGAAAGTGTAATTATTAATATTTTTTAAAGACATGCGTCGTTAAAAAAGATAAAGTACCATTGTTCTAACAGAGTGCAATTGTTTTACGAATAGTGAAGCCGATGAGAGCTTGAAAGTAACGAAGAAAAGAGCGATTTTCGTCCATCGTATTTTTCGGGCGACAACAATTCGGAACGAGATTTCGGACGCTAGCGCCATTTTACGATGTTCATTAGTTTTTTTTTGTTAATTTCTCGGCTAATTAGCAAAGAAATGTAATATATGAGCTTCAGGTGTATTCAGACCTGCCTTTGACTATACTCATCCAGCTTTTTAGATCTCAGCTTGCAATAGATTTACCAAACCATTGCGCACGCAGACAGACACACAAACAAGCATATTTCTTTTATACATGCATGACATACGCATTTTAGTAATCATCTATCACGAGAAAAATTAATTATCAATAATTAAAATGTTTAGATTTAGAAACTTAAATACTCATACTCAGGTATATAAAAATCATTTATTAGCATTTTGCATGAAGTGTATTTTAAAGCCATCTTACATTAAGTGTATTATTATGTATTTTACATTAAGTGCATAAATGCCATCCTCAAATTAATCTTCCGTAATACTTGTGTTAATTTGGCCCTGGTTTAATAAGTTTCGTACCAGAATATTTTTAAGAAATGCAATTAAATATGTTCCACGTAGAAACCTGGAATTAAATAAATAAGCATTCGTGAAATAAATTTTCTGGTTCGAAATGTAGTTAACTTGGGTTAAATTAATCCAGACATTACGGAAAATTAGTGGAAGATTATGATTAAGTGTATTTTAATATCATGTCCTTTAAGTTTCGTTATAACAGATTATTGTGTCTGAGTGCATTAATAAGATAAAAAGTTATAGTTTTAGTTATATTTTTTAATATTATTCAGTCAAAGCATGAAAAATAAATTGCTTAATATTTAATATTTATTAAATATAATTTTAAGCAAAGCTTTCATTGTCATTTTCTTAGTATTCTCATTCGTTAATAATACTTAGTATTAAAATGTTCATAGTTTTTTCACAGATAACAATAAAACATTTTACTACCATCGATAAACTATGCAAATAAGACAAAAAAAATTATTGCCTAATACATTTTATAAAATTTATAGTTTTTCATTTTTTTTCACATAGGTTAATTCCTTTCCTTTTTTTCCTATATGTTTATCTGTCTACTTGCGTGTATATTATATATTTTCGATTATTGCATAAAAATGGAATTTATTTTGATATCAAAATTTTACTAAAAATAATATGTTGACATAATATTTTAATTTAAATTTATCAAACTTTTTTCAGCAACTAGTATTCTTTCATATAGGAAAAAAAAACTAATGATACCCATTTTTAGAACGTTAAGGCGCAGAGGTGAATACATTTCTTTGAAACTACAATTCATGACCATTAAAAATAATTGCTACCACCTGATTCTTTTTACTACAAGAATGCTTTTAGGAAAAGGCAGTCATTATATTTTATGCCGTCGTAATAATAAATGCATGAAGATATTATTAGAGACACGACTTATTTTTTCACGAATTGGATCATTAAGTCAATTTTCAAGACATGGTTTTCAAGATATTTCTTTTATAAATAGAATAAATAAGTATACTCAAAATAATATTAGCTTTCAAAAACAAAGATTATTATTGAAGTTTCATAAAATTATTTTTTTATCACTTAAACTAATTTTAAAATTGCAAAATAATAATAATAAAATTATATACATAAAATTATAAGTTCTATCACAAAATGTGAAAACATTTTTTTAAAGTTCGGAATAATTCTCAATTAAAAATAAATGTCAGTGTCACCGTACGATATGTTGTTTCTTTCTGATATAGCATTTTATCTCTGTTGTGAATTATAATGGATTTAAAAGAAATTTATTTGAGAAACTTGCTGTTTATGGCACGATATATGATTAGCCCAGAACATAGCCGCCAACCTTTACGCTTTTTTGCTACCACTAAAATATAATGGAGATTTTTGCCTTCTTTAATCGTGAGATTTCAATGTTTATTTAAGACAATATTTACTATAAAATTTTAGTGGTAGGAAGAAAGTGTAATAGTTGGCGGCTATGCCCCAGAAGCCAAGTGGTATAAGTGACAAAACTGAGATAAAATCGCAGTCTATCTGGAAACAAAGATATTTGGAGGGAAATAAATATGTGATTTTTCAATTATGTGCTGCGTTCTAGATGTCAACTACTTAAGGGGACAGTGGACGTTATTATATATTTTTTAAACTTTCATAATAGAGATATACAATTTTGTAGAAATATACATTTCACCATAAGTATACAGAATACCTGAAAAGAAATTTCTTATCTTATTATAATGTTAAGATTTTTTTTTATTGGGTCGTTCGGAAAGTCGTGTCCGTTTGGGAATATCAATTCATACCGGGAAATTTTGCCTGTTAATTATTCGACATTAGATATCGAAATCAATGTCTAATAATTAAATGATAGAATTTCCCGGTACGAATTGATTTTTCCAAACGGACACAACCTTTGGAATGACCCAATAATTTCAAATTTTAATACGAAATTTTAAAATGCTCTTTTAATTTTTGAGATTTTTACTCGATTTTGCCTTTGAAATTGCCGAGAATAATTTCAAATTTTATTACAAACAAATCTATGCGTCGATTTTTAAATACCTTGAATAGTTAATTTTTAAGAGGTTGGTTTTCTCAATTCCATATCGATTTTCATCAACATTTTGCCTTTTAATAAATTAAAAATCGAATTTAGACTGTGTAAATGAAGAAGAATTTTAAAATGCATTCACAGTTTCTTTGTAAGCAATATCAGGATTTTTCCTTATCAATTTCATGAATTTAGATAAAAAATTAAGACGCATGGAGCATTTCAAAAATCTCAAAACGTTGAAAAATCAGATTGAGAAAAACAGATTTAAAGTCCATTAAAGGGCCGAAAATTTGTTTGTGTGCAAATTGCAAACGATTGTAACATTTAAAAAAAAACAAGTAATATAAAAATTTTGTTTTTAAAGTCAATTCCTACTTAGGTCATCAAAGAAAAATTTAATATAATCCCTTAAGCTAATATTAGTTTTTGTTGCATTAAAATATCTCAGTTTGTTGATTTTCTATAAGCAAGTAGGTTTACAATGGGGCTCTATGGGAATTTGGCGAAATATTAGAGATATCGTCAAGTTGGCGTCACTTTTGGCGACTCAATTTGGACGCCAAATTTGGCGATATAACGCCAAGTTGGCGATAAACTTGGCGGTATTTGGCGACCGAACAGGATTCCCCCTATGGTAACCCCTTATTGAAAATACTTTCATTCATCTTGAATAACAAATGGCCGCCATTTTGTTTCCCATGCAAAGCTAAAATTAATTAATTAAAATTTAATTAATGAATAAATATTTGAAAAAACTGTATTAACATCAATTGTCATCCAGTACAAGTTAAAAAAATATATTACAACTTGACAGGATGAATAATGAGTATTTTATTAACGATTGAAAATTTGAAGAATATATAAATATATAAATAAATATATAAATAAATATAGGGAGAGTGTGAACTAATGGTAGGAATTTAATAATCGCATCTGCATGCGGTTTTTCGAAAATGACTCAGTACAAACCGGAAAATAATAATATGCGCAAACATATTTTTTTTTCGATTTTTGGGTCTATTTTTGCTCAATTAAAGGTCCATGGCCCCTAGCTCGTTAAACTACTTAACTACTTAAATCAGATCAGTATTTAAATTAATAAATATGAAAACAGGCAGAGAATGCGAAAAAGAGGCTCTTTTCATGAAGCCTTGAAATAGGTGTATGGTGTATGATAAACGTATATTGGTTGTTTGCATTTTCTATTTCTTTTTTACAAGTCACTACGTAATTACATAATTTTCTATTTACATTAAGAGGTTTATTTTTCTGTGTGGTATTTAACCCTAAGTTTTCCCTCCCCAATAGCTGTATCATTAATCCTTTTGAGCTCAAATTACTTCTGTTGCTAAAATGTTGAAATAATTTACTATTGGGACTTCCGAGAAAATTTATTTGAAAAAAAAATGCAATTTAACAAATTACAACGACCATTCGGAAAATGATTTTTTCAAAGACTAAAATTTAAGACATAAAAACTCGCACGGTGTTGATTATACATCACGTACGCCATGGATTACGCCATGGATTACATTTTTCGGTACTGTAAATTTTAAAACTTCTACGGAGCTGGTCATACACCATGGATTAAACATTAATATTCCTGGACCAATTTTAAATAAAATTTCATTTTTAAACTTCTAAACATCCCACAATATTACTTTTTAAACCGTCGTATATAGAAAAAAAATGTATTTTTAAACGCAATTTGTTCGAAAACTGTATCTCAATTTGTTTCCGAGTTATTAATTTTTTTTGTAGTTTTTATCACTTTTCTGTCATAGTGGCAACAGAAGTATCCATCTCTGTTGAAAGTGAAGGGAAAATACAGTCTACTGTATAGACCAATCAGAAAAAGAATTAAACGCTAATAAAACGCTAACTCAACTACTAAAACGCTTCAGATATATTTTTGATTTCCTACCCTGACCGAGGACAATAACCATTTTTCCAAATGGTTATTGTTCCAAATGGTTTCAAATGGTTTCCAAATGGTAGTTTCTAAATGGTTTTTTTCCAAATGGTTAAAAAATATATTGTACTCCACATTTCTTTAACAGTTAATGAAATAAGAGTTCAAAAACCTCTGTAATATAAATAACAGTTTCATATTATAATTCAGTCAATTACTGTTGATGTTCCAACTTTTGACTCAGTTTATTCCAAATCTAAATTTTGTCCATTGTATCCCTTGGCTTCTGGGGTTCTCATATAGAGTGAAACATTCAATTAACGAAGTCTCATCGTTACGCTTAAGCATTTCGTTATGAAGCAAAATTCGTAAACTAAAAATCAAATTCCTCAAATTTGTGCAATAAAATGTACATGCATAAAATGAAAAATGCTTATAAAATTGCAATATTGGAAAAATTAATTTTAATTCGGGCAATAACTTTTTTTTATGCAATGTAGACATATGAAAAAAAAATTAGAACAGTCTAAAAAACACATAATAAAGAGAGGTAGATAAAACTTGAAGTGTAGCGCTCCTTTTCTCTTTTTCCTCAGCATTTAAAATCCTTAACTTTAAAAAAGTCTGTAATGTTACTTTATAAAGTTTTTTTATAAAAAATATACTGTTCTTAAAACTTTTCGCAATTTTGTAAGTATCCGAAAATTCCATATGTAGCATTTTCGTGAAACTGGAATCCCCTTCTTGATGTATCGAAGGTTAGTATTTCTTCTTTTGAATGGAAAGGATTAAATAAATAAATAATTTCATTTTCATAGAATCCGCTAAGATAATTTCATGCATCCATCGCAGCAGTAACCTCTCCTTTTGAATATTCTAGAAGCACGAAAGTGGTATATACTTCGTTATATAGATTATATTTTTCGTAATATGGAGGTTAATTTACGTTTAGTTGAAAGCTTCGCTAAATAGAGGCTTCGTTAAAAGGAAATTCGATTGTACTTAATTTATAGCAAAAAAATATTTATTGTAAAGAAGGTGGATTTAGATTTATTGTATTTTACGCTTAAAAATTTAAATGATTTTGTAACATACACTGAAGTTTACATTAGTAACAAGATTTTCTTGCCTTATAGATATAACAAAAAAATAGTTTATTCAAAATAGTTCAAATCGAATTACATAAAGTTTCAAGTATTTTAAGAAGCATTTTTGTAGCTTTACATGTACCAAATTAATTTGTAGATCCTATTTCAAAACTTTGAAAAATTATTAGAAGTTGGTACAGTATTAGATTTATCGTATAAGCCTCCCCAGCTAGAAAATGTTTGCACTTTTTTTGCAAAATAGTATAGATTGTACACAATTTGTGCATAAAAAGTGACTATTTTTGAACACTTCGAAACGTATGCACCTTTTGTGCAAACTGTCTGTATTTTTTATACATACAAAAAAGTGTATATCCTATGTTGTCAAAAACTGTGCACATTTTTTTGCATAAAATAAATTAATATTCCGTGTTCGCGAAAAGTGTGCATTTTTTATGCAAAAAAAAGAAAAAAAAACTGTAGATTCCAATTTTCCAAAAATTATATATTTTTTATGGATGTAAAAATTAGTACTTTTATTTTAAATAGTATATTTACCCCCCCCCCCCCCCCCCGAAAAAACCCCGAAAATTCTCAATTCTATTTTAATTTTAAGGTAAACGAAATAAATACATTTTACTATGTTTTTCAAAATAAGAAAAAAACAAATTTTAATTATATAAATTTCAAAATCCAGGAAGAGACAATGGGGCTCCTCCCCCCCCACTCTTTCTTTAACGGAAATTTCCTGAGTTCCCCTTTATTTTAAGTCGCTTGAAAAAATTAATTTTACTATGTTTTTCAAAATAAGCAAAAAAGAATTTTAATTAATTAAATTTTAATATCTGCGGTACGGATAATTGTTCACCTAAACCCTCTAACTTTACAGAAAAATATTTAATTCCTCTTTTATGCTAAGTTACTCGAAAAGAGAAAATTTTACTGTGTTTTTCAAAATCATTGCAAATAAAATTTAGAAATAATTTAGATTAAATCAAATTCGAGGGAGGGGCAATAGCTCTCATATGACCCCTTCTACCCAAGTAAAAGTTCTTAGTTCCTCTTTAATGTACTCGAAATAAATAATTTTGCTGTGCATTTCAAAATTGGTGAAAAAGACATTTTAATTAAATAAGTTTCAAAATCCAAGGAGAGGCAAAATGGACCTCTCCTCCCCCCCCCCCCCCTCCTTAACAGAAAATCCACATTTCCACTTTTATTTTAAGTTACTTGAAAGAATAAATTTTACTTTTCTTTTTCAAAATCGGAGAAAAATAAAATTTAGTTAGTTAAATTTTTAAATCGAGGGAGGAGAAATGGCCCTCCTAAGCCCCCTTCCCCCAAAGGAAATTTCTTAGTTTATCTTTATTTTAAGTTACACGTAAATGATAAATTTGACTCTGTATTTCAAAATAGGAAAAAAATAAATTTTAATTAATCAAATTTTTAAATGCAGGGAGGGGCAATGGCCCTCCCATGCCCTATCAGAAAATTCCTTACTTCCTCTTTTATTTTAAATTCTTCGAAAAGAATAAATTTTATGAAGTTTTCAAAATTATCAAAAAGAAAATTAGCTAGTTAAATTTTAAAATCGAGTGAAGGGCAGTGGACCCCCCCCCCCCACACACACACACACACGCAAACTCTCTCTTTTTGATGATTACTAAATGCATCCCTTATCATCGATCAAGCATAAATTCCAGTTATTATGAAAATTACTTCTGCTTTCAAAAATCAAATGAAAAACGTTTATTTCTTATTAATTTCTTTCAAATTTCTATTTAAACATTTGGGCAGAGATCCAGATACATTTTTCGATATCAGCCAAATGAGATTGACCAATCAGAAGCCTGCATATTTGCAAACAATGAAAAGGTCGCAAAAATACGGGCTTCTGATTAGTGGATTTCGTTTCGCTAACAGCGAAAATCTATCTCGATCACGGCCTTGATTTTTATTTTCGCATGTGTAGCTGCAATTCAACTCAACACTCCTTTCCTTGTGTTTACATGCATCGAGCCACACATCGAGCTGCGTGGCCGGCGTGGCGGGCGTTATTAGTAGCGAAATTTGTAAGAAATAAGAGAAACTTTTACTAGAATATGAGCTCAACTGGATCGAAACTTCGGACTTCAAAAAGGATAAAGCCTAATACTAGGAAAAAGGGATTGATATCTTCTAAAAATGAAAGTGAAGAAAGTGCAATGGATTCAAATGCCCTCACTGAGAATAATGGAGAAATGAACGACAGCAAGATGGAGGATGACACCGTAGCAAACGGCGTATCTTCAGTTCAGGAAAACAACGTTTATTATTTGGATATCTCACCAAAGGAAATAATACAAGCAGGGCCCGTTTAACACTTGGAAGTAGGGGAAGCCCGACGTCACACAGGGCCCCCTATTACTCTACAAATTGCTTTTTTATTTACTAAATCCCTTTTTCGTATGCTTAAATAATTTGAAATTTTACCATCAAAGTTTAGAGTAAATAACACTTAATATTAAACTAAAACTAACTACCTGTATATACATACTATGAAAAAGTATTTTATTATATTTTTAATTGTAAATAACCAATTTATTTTGTAAATGACAAATATGGAACTACAGTTGAGGATATTTGAACTTCAAAATATCATTTGTGATTTACAAATTGCCACATAGTAAGAACAAAAAAATTTCAAAAGAAAAAAAATGCATTTTTTACCCTGATTGAGTTTCTTTTTTCTAATAATTAGTTTTGAAAAGTAAAATTGGGGTCCCTTTCGTATCTCAGTGGGTAAACACAGGCTTCATGGGCCTATTCCGTAAAGAGGGCCTGAATACAAGTGCTGCAGAGTGATATGTACGAGGAAATTAAAATCGGTACTTTTCGGTTAGCCGGGTGCTAGTATTATGTATACATGTATATATACATATGTATAGATATACATATATGTGGATATATGTGTATATATACAATATATGTATATACATACATGTGTATATATATAATATGTGTATACATACATGTGTATATACATATATTTATGTGTACATAACACTGGCACCCGGCTAACTGAAAAGTACCCTATAATCTTTTTGGAAGCAAATGGGGCTCTCCCAAGCATACACCCGCGTCGTCTAAAGAACGGAATTCAAGGAATTATTCAGTCATGACCAAATTAATGAATTCAAACTAACCTGGCGAGGGAAACTTAGCAACGACAAGCTCTCTAGAAACAGCGCAACAAATCTTAGACATCCAAGAATTGGAAGAAATACCGGTATCACCTGTTCTCCAACAAGAAAGCATTACCACGTGGTTCCTGCTGCATGGCATCCCCACAGATGTATCGTGTGAAGAAATAACGAAAGACCTGCAAGATTTTGGAATATATAGCTTAGAAACTCATCGATTTTCTAGGAAGATAGAAGGTCAGATAGTTCCCGCCAAAACTGTGTTGATAACTAAAATAGGTACCTACTTGCTTAAAGAAATTAACCCTTTGTATCACCGTGTTGCAGATCTGCAACATACCCAAAAAGTCAATGATATTTTGACAGTAAACATCAAAACACGATTTTGTTGATTGTTGTTATTCTACTACACTGCTAGTAGTATAATTATGTCATTAAATCCGAAACAGATGGCGAATAATTATTTTTTTTTTCACGCCAAAGTTTCATTTATCGTTTGATCAGCTAAATGTGATTTTTGCTGAATTAAGCTTTGAAATAGTGGAGTTAAAAAAGTCTGCAGACAAGTATATTGTTTACAAAGGTAAGTTTAAATTCTTTATTTAAAGACCATTATCGAGCTAAGAAATTTATAATATGTATAAAATAAGCGTAAACTTTTGTTTGTTGCAGATCTGCAACAACGTGTCATGTCTTCTCTTGTAATGGTTGTTGATAATGTGCGGAAAAATCTCAAATTTCTTTCATTCATGGAAAAATAGTGAAATTTGTCGATCAGGAACGGGAAAAAAAGGGGAATTTTGTTGAACTGATGTGGGAAAAAAGTGAATTTTGTTGAACGGGTGTAGAAAATCGTGAATTTTATCGATTAGGAGTGGTAAAATCTCAAATTTCGTTGATTCATGGAAAAATAGCAAACTTCGTCGATCAGGTGCAGAAAAAAAGGAAATTTTGTTGATCAGGTGTCGAAAAATAGCGAATTCTGTCAATTGGGTGTGAAAAAATAGCGAATTTCGCTGGTCGGGTATGAAAAGATTGTGAAACTTGTCAATCCGGCGTAGAAAAATTGCGAATTTGTTTGATCGGGCACAGAAAAAGTGTGAATTTTGTCGATAATGTGCGGAAAAATCTCAAATTTCGTTGATTCACGGAAAAATAGCGAACTTCGTCCATCAGGCGCGGCAGAAAAGGGGAATGTTGTTGAACTGGTGTGGAAAAAAAGAGAATTTTGTTGAAAGGGTGTAGAAAATCGTGAATTTTGTCGATTAGGAATGGAAAAAATGTCAAAATTTCATTGAATCACGAAAAGATAGCAAACTTCGTCCAACAGGTGCGGGGAAAATGGAGAGTTTTGTTGATCAGGTGTGAAAAAAAGGGAATTTTGTTGATTGGGTGTCGAAAAGTAGTGAATTTTGTCAATAAGGTGTGAAAAAATAGCGAATTTCACTGGTCGGGTATGAAAAGATAGCGAAATTTGTCAATCTGGCGTAGAAAAATCGCGAATCTGTTTGATCGGCCATAGAAAAAGTGCGAGTTTTGTCGATAATGTGCGGAAAAATCTCAAATTTCGTTGTTTCATTGAAAAATAGTGAACTACGTTGATCAGACGCAGGAAAAAAGGGGAATTTTGTTGAATGGATATGGAAAAAAAGGAAATTTTGTTGAACAGGTGTAGAAAATTATGAATTTTGTCGATTAGGAGTGGGAAAATCTCAAATTTCGTTGATTCACGGAAAAATAGCGAACTTCGTCGATCAGGCACGGAAAAAAGGGAATTTTGTGTTTTATCAGGTGTAGAAAAATAGTAAATTTTGTCAGTCGGGTGTGAAAAAATGGCTAATTTTGTCAATTGGGTGCGGAAAAATTGGAATTTTATCGATTGGCTTTGAAAAAATTGTGAATTTGGTCGATCAGGTGTCTAAATATCGCAAAGTTTTTTTATAGGGCATGGAAATTTACAAAAATTGTCTTCAAAAGGTATACAGTAAATTAAACTTTGAATTGAAGTTAATAAAAAAAAAATATTATATGTTCATGACATTGGGTGTCGAAAAATAGCGAATTCTGTCAATTGGGTGTGAAAAAATAGCGAATCTCGCTGGTCGGGTATGAAAAGATTCTTAAACTTGCCAATCCGGCATAGAAAAATCGCGAATTTGTTTGATCGGGCATAGAAAAAGTGTGAATTTTGTCGATAATGTACAGAAAAATCTCAAATTTCGTTGATTCACGAAAAAATAGCAAACTTCTTCAATCAGGTGCGGGGAAAAAACGGGAATTTTGTTGATCATGTGTGTAAAAAAGGGAATTTTGTGGATTGGGTGTCGAAAAATAGTGAATTTTGTCAATTGGGTGTGAAAAAATAGCGAATTTTGCTAGTCGGGTATGAAAAGATTGCGAAACTTGTCAATCCGGCGTAGAAAAATTGCGAATTTGTTTGATGGGGCATAGAAAAAGTGTGAATTCTGTCGATAATGTGCGGAAAAATCTCAAATTTCGTTGATACACGGAAAAATAGCGAACTTCACCGATCAGGCGCGACAGAAAAGGGGAATATTGTTGAACGGGTGTGGAAAAAAAAGGGAATTTTGTTGAAAGGGTGTAGAAAATCGTGAATTTTGTCGATTAGGAATGGAAAAAATGTCAAAATTTCATTGAATCATGAAAAAATAGCAAACTTCGTCAAACAGGTGCGGGGAAAATCGAGAGTTTTGTTGATCAGGTGTGAAAAAAAGGGAATTTTGTTGATTGGGTGTCGAAAAATAGTTTATTTTGTCAATAAGGTGTGAAAAGATAGCGAATTTCACTGGTCGGGTATGAAAAGATAGCGAAATTTGTCAATTTGGCGTAGAAAAATCGCGAATTTGTTTGATCGGGCATAGAAAAAGTGCGAGTTTTGTCGATAATGTGCGGAAAAATCTCAAATTTCGTTGTTTCATCGAAAAATAGTGAACTACGTTGATCAGACGCAGGAAAAAGGGGAATTTTCTTGAATGGATATGGAAAAAAAGAAAATTTTGTTGAACAGGTGTAAAAAATTATGAATTTTGTCGATTAGGAGTGGAAAAATCTCAAATTTCGTTGATTCACGGAAAAATAGCGAACTTCGTCGATCAGGCATGGAAAAAAGGGAATTTTGTGTTTTATCAGGTGTAGAAAAATAGTAAATTTTGTCAGTCGGGTGTGAAAAAATGGCGAATTTTGTCAATTGGGTTCGGAAAAATTGGAATTTTATCGATTGGCTTTGAAAAAATTGTGAATTTGGTCGATCAGGTGTCTAAATATCGCAAAGTTTTTTTATAGATCATGGAAATTTACAAAAATTTATACAGTAAATTAAACTTTGAAATGAAGTTAATTAAAAAAAAATATTATATGTTCATGACATTGGGTGTTGAAAAATAGCGAATTCTGTCAATTGGGTGTGAAAAAATAGCGAATCTCGCTCGTCGGGTATGAAAAGATTGCTAAACTTGCCAATCCGGCATAGAAAAATCGCGAATTTGTTTGATCGGGCATAGAAAAAGTGTGAATTTTGTCGATAATGTACAGAAAAATCTCAAATTTCGTTGATTCACGAAAAAATAGCAAACTTCTTCAATCAGGTGCGGGAAAAAACGGGAATTTTGTTGATCATGTGTGTAAAAAAGGGAATTTTGTGGATTGGGTGTCGAAAAATAGTGAATTTTGTCAATTGGGTGTGAAAAAATAGCGAATTTTGCTAGTCGGGTATGAAAAGATTGCGAATCTTGTCAATCCGGCGTAGAAAAATTGCGAATTTGTTTGATCGGGCATAGAAAAAGTGTGAATTTTGTCGATAATGTGCGGAAAAATCTCAAATTTCGTTGATACACGGAAAAATAGCGAACTTCGCCGATTAGGCGCGACAGAAAAGGGGAATATTGTTGAACGGGTGTGGAAAAAAAGGGAATTTTGTTGAAAGGGTGTAGAAAATTATGAATTTTGTCGATTAGGAGTGGAAAAATCTCAAATTTCGTTGATTCACGGAAAAATAGCGAACTTCGTCGATCAGGCATGGAAAAAAGGGAATTTTGTGTTTTATCAGGTGTAGAAAAATAGTAAATTTTGTCAGTCGGGTGTGAAAAAATGGCGAATTTTGTCAATTGGGTGCGGAAAAATTGGAATTTTATCGATTGGCTTTGAAAAAATTGTGAATTTGGTCGATCAGGTGTCTAAATATAGCAAAGTTTTTTTATAGGGCATGGAAATTTACAAAAATTTATACAGTAAATTAAACTTTGAAATGAAGTTAATTAAAAAAAAATATTATATGTTCATGACATTGGGTGTCGAAAAATATCGAATTCTGTCAATTGGGTGTGAAAAAATAGCGAATCTCGCTCGTCGGGTATGAAAAAATTGCTAAACTTGCCAATCCGGCATAGAAAAATCGCGAATTTGTTTGATCGGGCATAGAAAAAGTGTGAATTTTGTCGATAATGTACGGAAAAATCTCAAATTTCGTTGATTCACGAAAAAATAGCAAACTTCTTCAATCAGGTGCGGGAAAAAGGGGGAATTTTGTTGATCATGTGTGTAAAAAAGGGAATTTTGTGGATTGGGTGTTGAAAAATAGTGAATTTTGTCAATTGGGTGTGAAAAAATAGCGAATTTCGCTGGTCGGGTATGAAAAGATTGCGAAACCTGTCAATCCGGAGTAGAAAAATTGCGAATTTGTTTGATCGGGCATAGAAAAAGTGTGAATTTTGTCGATAATGTACGGAAAAATCTCAAATTTCGTTGATTCACGAAAAAATAGCAAACTTCTTCAATCAGGTGCGGGAAAAAGGGGGAATTTTGTTGATCATGTGTGTAAAAAAGCGAATTTTGTGGATTGGGTGTTGAAAAATAGTGAATTTTGTCAATTGGGTGTGAAAAAATTGCGAATTTCGCTGGTCGGGTATGAAAAGATTGCGAAACTTGTCAATCCGGAGTAGAAAAATTGCGAATTTGTTTGATCGGGCATAGAAAAAGCATGAATTTTGTCAATAATGTGCGGAAAAATCTCAAATTTCCTTGACTCACGGAAAAATAGCGAACTTCGTCGATCAGGCGCGGCAGAAAAGGGGAATTTTGTTGAACGGGTGTGGGAAAAAAGGGAATTTTGTTGAAAGGGTGTAGAAAATCGTGAAATTTGTCGATTCGGAATGGAAAAAATCTCAAAATTTCATTGAATCACGAAAAAATAGCAAACTTCGTCGATCACGTGTGGGGAAAAAGGAGAGTTTTGTTGATCAGGTGTGAAAAAATAGTGAATTTTGTCAATAAGGTGTGAAAAAATTGCGAACTTCACTTGCCGGGTATGAAAAGATAGCGAAATTTGTCAATCTCGCGTAGAAAAATCGCGAATTTGTTTGATCGGGCATAGAAAAAGTGTGAATTTTGTCGATAATGTACAGAAAAATCTAAAATTTCGTTGATTCACGAAAAAATAGCAAACTTCTTCAATCATGCGCGGGAAAAAAGGGAATTTTGTTGATCATGTGTGTAAAAAAGGAAATTTTGTGGATTGGGTGTCGAAAAATAGTGAATTTTGTCAATTGGGTGTGAAAAAATAGCGAATTTCGCTGGTCGGGTATGAAAAGATTGCGAAACTTGTCAATCCGGCATAGAAAAATTGCGAATTTGTTTGATCGGGCATAGAAAAAGTGTGAATTTTGTCGATAATGTGCGGAAAAATCTCAAATTTCCTTGATTCACGGAAAAATAGCAAACTTCGTCGATCAGGCGCGGCAGAAAAGAAGAATTTTGTTGAACGGGTGTGGAAAAAAAGGGAATTTTGTTGAAAGGGCTAAGAAAATCATAAATTTTGTCCATTAGGAATGGAAAAAATCTCAATTTCATTGAATCACGAAAAAAATAGCAAACTTCATCGATCAGGTGCGGGGAAAATGGAGAGTTTTGTTGATCAGGTGTGAAAAAAAGGGAATTTTGTTGATTTTGTGTCGAAAAATAGTGAATTTTGTCAATTGGGTGTGAAAAAATAGCGAATTTCGCTGGTCGGGTATGAAAAGATTGCGAAACTTGTCAATCCGGCGTAGAAAAATTGCGAATTTGTTTGATCGGGCATAGAAACAGCGTGAATTTTGTCGATAATGTGCGGAAAAATCTCAAATTTCCTTGACTTACGGAAAAATAGCGAACTTCGTCGATCAGGCGCGGCAGAAAAGGGGAATTTTGTTGAACGGGTGTGGAAAAAAAGGGAATTTTGTTGAAAGGGTGTAGAAAATCGTGAATTTTGTCGATTCAGAATGGAAAAAATCTCAAATTTTCATTTTATCACGAAAAAATAGCAAACTTCGTCGATCAGGTGTGGGAAAAAGGAGAGTTTTGTTGATCAGGTGTGAAAAAAAGGGAATTTTGTTGATTGGGTGTCGAAAAATAGTGAATTTTGTCAATAAAGTGTGAAAAAATATCGAATTTCACTGGTCGGGTATGAAAAGATAGCGAAATTTGTCAATCTGTTGTAGAAAAATCGCAAATTTGTTTGATCGGGCATGGAAAAAGTGCGAATTTTGTCGATAATGTGCGGAAAAATCTCAAATTTCGTTGATTCACGGAAAAATAGTGAACTACGGTGATCAGGCGCTGGAAAAAAAGGAAATTTTGTTGAACAGGTGCAGAAAATTATGAATTTTGTCGATTAGGAGTGGAATAATCACAAATTTCGTTGATTCACGGAAAAATAGCGAACTTCGTCGATCAGGCACGGAACAAAGGGAATTTTGTGTTTTATCGGGTGTAGAAAAATAGTAAATTCTGTCAGTCGGGTGTGAAAAAATAGCATATTCTGTCAGTCGGGTGTGAAAAAATAGCGAATTCTGTCAGTCGGGTGTGAAAAAATAGCGAATTTTGTCAATTGGGTGTGGAAAAATTGGAATTTTATCGATTGGCTTTGGAAAAATTGTGAATTTTGTCGATCAGGTGTCTAAATATCCCAAAGTTTTTTTTATAGGGCATGGAAATTTACAAAAATTATCTTCAAAAGTTATACAGTAAATTAAACTTTGAATTGAAGTTAATTAAAAAAAATATTATATGTTCATGACAGGGTTGCCCTCTTTTAGCCAGGCAAAAAAAGCCGGCTGGCTTTTTTTTGTTTTAACCACTTAAAAAAAGCCGGTTTTTATTTTTAAAAGGTTGTTTACAGCTAATTTGTTTTAAATTTGGATCAATTAATTTATAATACACTTATAAATATTTTCTACTAAGAAAATTATAAATTTCTATTAAATTTTGTCAAATAACTGTCTTTAACTGCTAGAAGGCAACTGTGAAGGCATTATGTCTGAAAATTAAAAAAATATATATATATATATTGAAAAGAATATTAAGTTAGACTCCAAACTGGTGTTTTGAAATTTTATATTACATTATATAGCTCCACATATACTACACATTTTAAAGATCATATTTAATTAAACAATGACAAAATGTAGCACATCAAAATGGAAACATTCTTATGTGTCCATATGGAGAGTTAACTTATAAATGTTAAAAGAAAAATTAGAAAGGATATAATATTTGAGGAGAGTTAGGTACATAAGTGTATAAAAAATAGAGCATTTAAACAAGAAAATAAATAAATAAATAAAATTTCTCTAAATAAATTTTCGAAAAGCTTGTTGTTAAGCATATTCATGCATATGCTATTCATAATGTTTTTTTAATAGTGAGAAATGATGTTTTTATTATATGACTATGTATAATTTTAAATGGTTATTAGAAATAAAATAAGACTTGTATATTAATAGCTCTTAAAATTAATTAAGTAATGAAACATGTAACTAAGTAACTATTGTCCTCTTAATTAAAAACACTTTAAAATATGTAGTTTATAATTACAATGCTTCATTGTAAAGCCCATTATGGCCAAAAAAGGCCAATTTTGGCCAAAAAAAGCCGTTTAAAACCAATAAAAGCTGCCGGCGTGGCTTTTTTAAATTTTAGCCGGCTTATTTGCAACCCTGGTTCATGATGAATGTTTATGTGTATTTATAAACGCATGCACACATAGGAGTATTACCCCTAAGCTCACATCATGTGCACATGAGTGCTTTTTTCTTCCACACAGTTAGTTGGTACTCACAGAAGTACTTGGAGCACCACTCGTAAAAATATTAGGTAGTTTTAGTTTAGCCAGGCGCCAGTGTTATATATACATACATATATATGTATACATACACACATATGTATATACATATATTGTCTATATCACCTATATACATATATATGTAGTATATATATTTATATAAACATGTATATAGACTTATATATGTATCTATAACATTGGCGCCCGGCTAACCGAAATAAAGTACCAAATATTACAAGCATTTAACCTTCCTTCAGCTGTAATTAGAAATTAAAAAATTGTGAAGAATTCATCATAATGTTTTAAAATTTAAAATATAGCTTCATCGTATGTTATAAGGTTCAATTTTAGGTTATATTTATAGAAACATCTTTTTTTTTAAAAAAATTTCATACTATTATAAGAATATTGCTCAGCTTTCTGTTGTGCCACTGTTCAGTTACAGGTACACCAATAAATTTATGCTTGATTTTTGGTCTTATTATTGATTTTGCAGTATTGATATTGCAGTGTGAATTATGTATGTGATAGCAATATGTTTAACCCTTAACCGGAAATGTGAAAATCCCGTGCACAAACAGACCACTTAATAATTTATCAAATAGTGAACTTAAACATTTAATCTTTAATAGTAATGCATTAATAGGAGCAATTTTTTAATATAACAGCCTAAAAATAAGTTTTGAATGCCGGAGTGCGAAAATATTAAGGGCAGATATATCGACAAAACCATCTCACAGATGGTACGTTTCTGGTTAAGGGAACTGGGCTTAGATGCCTTATGTTCCCTCAGCCGTTGTTTTGAATTGTTTGGCGATTTTTTGTTGGTGTGTTGGCGGTGTTTAAAATATGGCAACCTCGATATGTGGAACCCCGTGTGACATATGTATTCTGACGTGTTGTGTTCTGGCAACCACTGAGAAGTGGTGGATTTTGTGGATGGATTTTGATATTGTGTTGTATCGCTCTGTCTTTTTATTTTTATGTTAAATTTATTGGATGTATTTGACTGACTATATGGTTTCTGTAATCTGTTTAAAAGCTTTTGCTGAAGTAATTAAGAAATATGAGGAAATTTTGAGAAGAAAAGTAGGTTTGTTTATTGTGTCTCAATGCATATTCATAAGCCTATTTTGGAAAATGATGGTGGTGTTATGAGAAAGATTTCGTACTGGAGCTTTCAAGAAAGCAGATATCTGTTAAGGTATGTTGATAATTTTATGTATATTTTGCTGCTTTAAGAGTTTTTTACATTTTGAGATTGCTAGAAAGCGAGAACTTCGGAATCTTAAGAATGCTACACCGGGAGAACTGCTGAATGCAGTGATTTTTTTTCGGTTAATGTGCGCGAAGCGCTCATACAAGATTACTGATTGCCACTTTAGCGAGTTTCATTTTTTATGTATATTTTGCTGCCTTAAGAGTTTTTATATTTTGAGATTGCTAGAAAGCGAGAACTGCTGAATTTTGAGAATGCTACACCGGAAGAACTGCTGAATGCAGTGATGTTTTTTTTTCGGTTAATGTGCACGAAGCGCTCATACAAGATTACTGATTGCCACTTTAGCGAATTTTGTTTATTATTTACATTTTATTTTCGTTAAGCGAAACATGCGTATGAACCGGTGCTTGGTGACATTTACTACTTGGCGGAAAAGGGGTTTTCACGCCAAGAAAATTCCAAGATGGCAGCCGTGGGAACTTATGACATCTGTTCCGGGAACTGCAATAATTAAGCCTTTTTGTGGTAAAATTTAGATAGGCAAAAAAAGTGTAAAAAGAAAAGTGCACAAAATCTGAGCGTATTTGGCACCTGTGATTGTGCATAAAAAGTATAAAATTTAGATAGGCAAAAAAAGTGTAAAAAAAAAAGTGCACAAAATCTGAGCGTATTTGGCACCACTGATTGTGTATAAAAGGTGCACATCTCAGGTATGCAAAAAATGTGTAAACAAAAAAGTGCACAAAATCCGAGCGTATTTGGCACCACTGATTGTGTATAAAAAGTGCACAATTTAGGTATGCAAAAAAAGTGCAAACAAAAAAGTGCACACAATCCGAACGTATTTGGCACCTCTGATTGTGTATAAAAAGTGAACAATTTAGGTATACACTTTTTGTGCACAATTCAGTGTGCACTCATTATGCATAAACAGAGGTGCCAAATACGCTCGCTTTTTGTGCACTTTTTTTTTACACTTTTTTTGCAAACTTTTTCTAGCTGGGTCGTAAAAACATTTGGAATTCATGTAAGAAATATTCCATTTTTCATGTTTCTGCATCAAATCAATTCTAAGATAGCAACGTCACATCGACAGGATGAATAAGAAGACCCTAACCCGCTATGTTATTGAAAATATTAATTCAATTAAAATTAACAAATGCTCCTTCTATTTCAGTATGCACAATCTATACGGAATGAAATATTCAAATTCCGACAACATACAAGTACACTAAGAGGAAAATGTTTATTATTTTATTTGTTTTTGTTTTTAAATCGAAACTTAATGAAAAAAGATCGTTTTTTACTATAGATCATATTTTAAAATTTAATATTATATTTTGAAGTTTGTTTTTTTATGTTTGAACTATACTAAATTACGTCATTTTTCAAGTGAAAGTATACGTTTCCAAGAATGATTACCTTTAAAAAAAAACTACCAGTTTCTCCAGTAAGGTAAAGTGAAACAAATGTAAAAAGTTTTCAGATTAAATCTATGCGATAAAGTAATTAACATAAATATATGAAATAACTATACACAAAAACATATATTTCAATATGAGATTAATTATGCTTGGATATTTTATTATATACTAAAAATATTGTGAAATAATTACGTAAATTATTTTATCAAAATAATTTTGCAGACGATAAAAACGGCTTTGTCCGAAATTATCAGAATTCTGAGACATATCTGTATGTTTATGGATCTGTAGAAATATTTCCAAGATATTAAAACTTGTAATTTGTGTTGTTCATCATGAAGATTGTGTCGTGGGGATCGCATCAGATGGTGGTTCGCGGGTTCGCTGAAAAGATGATTAAAAAACTCCAACATATCGATGAATGTACAATCACTTATTTATTTATGTTCAAAAACAAAGGAAGACATCTCATAAAAATGGAGCTTCGGATATGAAGCAATACAGAAGGACACATTAAGTATCCTGATGTGTATAATCAAATTCGTTTCATCACTGCTACGCTACGTCACAGAAAAGAAAAGGAAAACAACAGCGATCCTTTAACGGACCTTCCAGTCAGGCGGTCAGGGGCGAACTCTGTCATAATGCGTACTGAACTCATATGTCTTGGCATATTGTATTATCGCCAACTAATCAAGATTTTGACGCTTATATTACAAAGACAAAGCATTGGCGACAGGATTAGCAGACAAATTACGTGGCAACCCCGCCTTTCGGTTCGCCCACAGGATGTGAAGCAACCCTACATGTTTCAAGAATAAGTGCGACGAAAAGTCTCGCATTTGTTTATATTAAAAAAACAGATTGCAGCTAAACGTGATTGAGTAATCTTTAACAAATGTATGTGGAATGTAGAAAGCATAATGATGTTAAATGAAAATATAATTTAAAACTGCAATTCCAATAAATACATTATTTTCTTTATTTCCTTTTTTACCCGTCAAGTTCTAATAGGAAATGAGAGTGGTTTATTTATAGTGCAGATAAAAATACGTTAAAGAAAATGAACCGTTAAAGGGGAAGTGCAGCTGTACGAAATATAACTGCGCACGATTGCTGTTAACTAAAAACCGTTAGGAAGGGAAATAAATAAATAAACAATCGAGAATGTGAATTTTGAATAAGTGAAACAAAATATCTGAAACCATAAATCATTACATGTGTTGAGAAAAGTTCCTTGTGAAAGGAAAAAAAACTAAATGAATGTAGAAGTATGAATTGTTTTAGGAAAAAGAATTACTATAATGAATTTACTTGTTTACAGTAGATTTTGAGAAACGGGTCGAGGGGGGGGGGGAATTGATATGTTGCAGATAAAATCTGCCACAGATTGATCTCGCAAATTTTATTTAGAACTGTATATATATAATACCGTGAGATTAAGAGTATTTAACCAAAATATAACGAATCTAAAAGTAACTACTGAAATGAAACCTTCACTACTCCATCTAATAAAATGACTCTATTTTATTGTTGATGAGAATTATTTAGAACATGTATAATCAGAAACAATGTTAAAATGAGAAGCCACGTATATATTTAAAAATTGTAATGATTTATCTCATTCCTTAGAGCATCATATTTACTATAAAAAGAGATTTGTAACTTAATGCTCGTAAAAATTTTAGTTTGTAATCTTTATGATTTAAATTGATCCACTTATCTCATTTTTTATAGTCTCTAAAACCGGGGTTGGATCGAAATTTTTTTTTTACAAGAAGCAACATTTGAAAGGTAATTAATGTACAGTGAATATCTTTTCAAAGAGTGAAGACAGGTGGTGCTAGTAGTTATCTTACACCGGTTGTGCGGGGGGGGGGATAGTGTAAGTTCGGAGCCGCGTAAGAGCGATTGAAATTGCGCTTAGAAAAGTGGTCTTACTTGTGCCATTTTGACAGGGTTACGTGAAGCCATCCAACGCAAACGCCCTGGCATGTTAAGTGATGGTGTCCTTCTCTTGCATGTTATTAACACTATTCACCAAGTTCAGAATGTGCTGCAAAAGCTCAAGTGGGAACTTTCCCACCTAAAAAAAAAGAAAAGAAAGGAAAACAGCCAGGTTTTGGCACCAGGTGACTATTTCCCGATTCCAATATTGAAGGAAACTCTTATCTGGAACAGGGTTTTCTTCAAAAAATGATGTAAAAACAGCTGCTGAGAACTGCTTCAACGGGGAGGAGCATGACTACTACAAAGCTGGATTATACAAGCTGGTCCTACGTTCAGATAAATGTCTAAATAGATTTAGTGATTATGTGTGATAGGGATCGGCAATATGCGTCTTAATTCCATTTTGTAATTTCTGTCTACTGTTAATAAATTATGTTTATTGCCCTTGTAAGCTTTTTTCATCCAACCTCGTAATATCAATTTATAAAGAATAAATAATTGAAGAATTAAATCCAAAAATCTATTAAAATATACAATTAATTTTTTTCAGCAATATCTAATAATTTTATAATTTTAAATGTCACCTTTAATAATTATCGTATATTCTGGTGTATACCGTACACTTTTGAAACTAGAAAATTTATCAATATTTACATGCGCGAGTTACACGCAGAGTTAAAAAATGAAATAGTAAAAGATAACCTTAATAATTTTTCTTTCGATAATAATGAAGAAAAAAAGACGAGTTCAGAGAGTATGATTACAGACAGTTTGGACAGTTTCAAAAAACAGTATAGACAGTAGCGTATACTCTCTTTTTGCGTTTCTTTTCTTATTTAAATTTGTACTAGTTATTATACTTTTTCATGCTCTTTATTGTATTTATATTCTATATCGATCATGGAATTTTCTTTGCAAAAAAAGAGGGTTCACCTAATACGTAGAATATGACTAAAAATAGAAAAAAAAATAAATTTTCAAATTATAGATGCGCGTTATGATCCAGAGAGTGTTATACATTGGAATATAGGTCGTTATATTTATTTTTATTATGAGTCGATTCTGTCTACTTCTCAAGTATTAACATTGATTACAAACATCGGCCACAATTCAGGGTATCGTTAACGCATTTGATAAGTAATTTTATAGACTAGGGAACTTATACCACTAGTATTTCTGAATTACACCAAGAGTGATATCGATGAAAAGATCTTGTCAAGAGGATCGAGGAAATAATAGAAACTGTCGCTCTGAATTAAGACTTTCACTAGTAAAAACAGGCCAATATCTTCCAAAATGTCAAACATTAAGAAAAAAATATCTGATTGTGTCAAGTGTGGTATCGTTATACAGGGTGTTACCAGACCGACAAACTTGCAAGTGGTGTACAGGGCACGGATACGACTCGGACTCGCATAGTAATGCAGGGTCAGAAATGAAATCCTAACAAGATAGAGGGGCTGTTAGGGTCTGAATCATAGTGCTAGCAAATTGACATTTAAGAACCATAAATTTAAATGAGTCATAACTTTCCTGATACTGAAGTTCCCAGAAGTTTTCTGCCTACGTGCCTTGTTCTTACCATATTTTGAACGTTTGAGGTAGTGGGGGCGTTTTGAAATAGCGCATCTTCGTTGCTATCGCAAAAGTCTGAAACACGCGCAACGAATTTCAAAACATCCGAGATTCTAGGTTACGAATGTTTCATTCACACATTACGAAATATAGGACAGCATCATTATCAGTAAAGTCATGACTTATTTTAAGCTTATGGTCTTCAAATGTCAATTTTCTATCAATATGATTCAGTCCCTAACAACCACGCTATCTCCTTTTCGACCCTGGATTGCTATGTGATTCCGAGTCGTCTATGTGCCCCCTACATAGCCTGCAAGTTTGTCGGTCTGGTTGTGAAACACCCTGTATAAAAATTGCCAGGAGGATCAAGAAAAGTATTCAAACTACTCGTATCGAAAAAGGCATACATGAGATGTGAAGCAGTTTTTTCTCTGGAGACATATATGTGGTTTTCTCACAATCTTTTGACTTTCGGAAATAAAAATCTGGTGAAATGAAACTTGCTAAAATAACATTTTAATCTGATAGACGAATGCCTTAATGATACAAAATAAAGAAAAAAGGGTCAGCAGCAAAAAAGTTTTTTATTTAACTAAGGTTTGAGTTAAACTTGCGTGTTTAATTTTCCTTACCATTTTACCACTATAACTTTTTATTTTCTTCTAAATTTTTACTTATAATGAATTTGCATAGTATCCACAGGAGATTCATATACGAAAACATAAAAATGTAGTACTTTTAATACAGGATTTTTGTATAACATTGTCTTAAAGAGGTCTTAAAGAAGGGACGGTAAGGTAAAAAACGGAGATGGTATAGGAAAAAGGTACGAAATTGGAAAAAAAGGGACGGTAAGGAAAATAACCATCTATTTTTAGGAAAATCATGTTAAGACTAAGTGATAGCCACAATGTTCATTGATTTTTAGAAACAGTTATTAACATTGGATTAAATTTATTTTATTTTATTTTTTTTTTTTATTTACCTCGAAAAGTACAGGAATAAATCTTGGGGACGGTAAGACTACCAATAAAGCCACGATCGTGAAATTCATATTTAAATGCTGATTTAAATTCTGCAGTAAATTTCCTATCACAGAATTTTAGACATTCTTTCTCTAGCATACTTCTGCATGCGAAAAACTTGAAAAAAATTCTGTAGCTGCATCTGAAGTGATTTTCTGTATAAGTTTAGCAAGAGGGACGGTAAGGATGAAAAACATAGAGACAGAGTCAAAAAAATAATATCAACCGTAAAAATGTGTACAGGTTAATTTTTCGCTACATATTTATATAAAACAATTGTTCCTGTTTCGAAAAAAAAATTACATCGAATTACTTTTATTGAAACAATTTTATACAGACAGCTCCAAACTTAAAAATCAGCATCAGGGACACGGGACGGTATAGGAGTTTTCCTAGTATTTGGACCCTCAACATCGTCCAAAACTTATTTATCTTGTTAATATTGTTATGCAATCATGCAATTGGATGTTCCCCAGTATATGAAATAAAAAAAAAACACAAAAAATGTATTAAAATAAAAATTATTATTCAGGGACATAAAAGTCAAAAGATTGTGAGAATTCCCCATATAAAGAAAATAATAAAGAAACAAACTTTCTTCAAATTCAGTATCGTTGGAAAGTTCTTGTCAGGGGTATTAGTTAGCGATTTACTATTAACGAGACCCTGGCTTTAATCAAATATCACACTAGTACGATTAAAGCGAAACTACAGATTGTACTTTTTCGTGATTTTTGTCTTATGTATGTATGTCGTCACGGAAGAAATTGGCCGTTATCGCTTGAACTTGTGGATTCCCGTCAGTAGTTCCAGTATTATTATTCACACGCATTGCATGGCCTTTTCAACGTTACCGCTCTAGATGAAATCCACAAATAACAGTTAAATATGTTCTCTAGAAGGTTCACGATAACTTTATTTTGTCTTTTGTGGGAAAGTGATCACTGAAAATAAATAAGCACTACACGTATCATTTAATAGAACTTATAAATTTAAGTCCATTGTTGATATGGTTTTTACAATAAAACATCTTGTTTTAACTAAAATACATTTTTTTCTGTTTTCATGTGTGGTTCTTTAGATATAAAAAATTACATATAAAGTAAATGATAAATCCACCAGAATACAACCTGCTTTTATTTTGAAATTTAATTTAGCACAGAAATTTCGGCAGCAATTAATAGATAAGTATTTTTCAGTTTAATGTTTAAAAATACAAATTTGATCAACAGATCTTGAGAATAAATTAAAGAAATATCTTTTTTTAATGTTTTTATGAGTTCAATTAAATAATGTACAATTTTTAAGATTTTAATTAGAAATTTACACTGAAAAAAATTTCAATAAATTTTTCGTTTTCATAAAAACATCGCTTAATGTATATTTGATACACTACCGGTTTACTGAAAAAAATAATAAGTTGTTTCGGTAGCTTCATATATTATCACTATCAGATTTCTAGTTTGATTCTATTCTATTTGAAAGACAATCTCATTTCCCGCGAGCTTATTTAAGGAAATCGATCATTTCTGAAGGTCACGTGTTTAGTAGTAAGTAGGTCGACGTTAACTGGGAAAGAACTATTTATGCCAGGAAGGGTAGCTTCTGATTATTTTACGCTTTGCATAAAAAAATAGATTGTTGCATTGAATAGAGGGATGAGATTTGCCTTGTGGCTATGTTTATCGGAATTTAATTAAATGAATATCTCTTTTAGAGCAGAATTCAATTGAAACAATACCAGAGATTTTTTCAATTTTTTTTCATCAAAGTTTTGCAAAAATGCTTACAGTTCTATCCCAATTTTCGAATGGAAATTTTCACTTTATTGAATAGCAGAAAAGATTATTTAAAGAAATCGATCATTTCTGAAGGTCACGTGTTTCAGTAAGTAGGTCGACAGCAATTACCTGGGAAAGTATTCGTTATGCCAGGAATGATAGCTTCTGATTTCTTTACGCTTTGCAAGAGAAAATGGATTTTTGCATTGAGTAAAAAAAGGATGTGGTTCACCTTAAGGCTAAGCTTAACTAAATTTAATTAAATGAACCTGTCTTTTAGAGCAGAATTCAATTAAGACAATACTAAAGATTTTTCAAATTATTTTTCATAAAAAAGCTGAAAAATAACGAAAGATTTACAATGTGCATACAGTTCTATCACAATTTTCGAATTGAAATTTTTCGTTTATTGAACAGCAGGAAAAGTGAAAATTATATTCGATTAATCGCAGAAAGATTTCTAATTGGAAGAAGAAATATTAGACAGTGATTTCTAATCTGAAATAGTGTCCCATACCTTCGAAATTCTAAAGAATGCACGCACTTTTGATTTATATACAGGGTTTCATTGCGTATTTCAGTTTGAGTCAATGCGATTTTGAGTTAGAATGGAAAAACTTATTTTAGATTTTCTTTAAATTAGTGTGTGTAAAATGTCGATTAGTGCACAATATCATTATAAATGACTTCAAAGGAGAATCAAGAAAAACTTTGAAACTACTCTTCCCGATCAATTCATTCAAGATATACGGAGCTGTGTATTTATTCTCTTTAGACTTTAAGACTGTTGATTCTCTTATGAAGAAACTGATAAAGAGATACTCTTTCGTCGACAGCGGTTTCGTAAGACAGTTCTTGTCAGGAGTATTAATTAGCGATTTACTAACTAACGAGTTTCTTGCTTTAATAAAATAATGTACTAGCACCATTACAGCGAAATTGTATAATCGATTTCTTCTTGCTTTTAGGCTTCTTTATGTATGACGTCACAGAAGAAATTGGTCCGTATCTCGTAAACCTGTGAAATCCGGTCAGTAGTACCAACATATTTCTTTACACGAATTGCAAGCTGCTTTAAACAACATCGCTCTTGACGGAAATTCACAAACAGTTAAATATGTTGTCTAGAAAGTTCACGATAATTTTATTTTGTTTTTTGTGAGCAAGTGATCCTTGAAAATATGTAAGCGTTTCATTGTAAAGAAATTACAAATTTAAACTTATTTCGGATTTTTATTTTACTGTAAAACCCATTTTCTGAACTAAAATACTTTTCCTTTTCTATTGTTCTGTGAGATTCTTTGGATATATAAAAATACATCTGAAAATAATGAGAAGTGTTTAAGAATAAAACATGATTTTATTGTGTAATGTAGTTTGGCACAGAAATTTAGGTAGCGAACAATAGATAAATATGCTTCGGTTTTATGTTTAAAAATAAAAATATGAGCAAAAGATCTTGAGAATAAATTAAATATGTTTCTTCTTGAATGATTTTATGAGATGAATTAAATAATGTGCAAATTTTAAGATTTTATTTAGAGTTTTATACTTAAAAAAAAAAAATTAAAAGAAACAATAAATTTTTCGTTTTCTGAAAAAACATCGCCTTATTCGATACGTTACAGATCTACTGCAAAAACCAATAACTTGTTTCGGTAACTTTATATATTAAGTTTGTATTTACATAATTATATTTCTAGTTTCATTCTTCTCCATTTGAAAGGCAATCTCACTTTCCGCCAGCTTATTTTAAACAAATCGATCATTTCTGAAAGTCACGTGTTTCAGTAAGTAGGTCTGCAGCAGTTAATTGGGAAAGAACTCTTTATGTCATGAGGGACAGCTTCTGTTTTTTTTTTTACGCTTTGCACGAGAAAATGGATTGTTGCATTGACTAAAGGGATGGGATTTGCCTTAAAGTTACGCTTATCAAAATTTAATTAAATGAAAGTCTCTTATACAGAAGAATTCAATTAAAATAATTCTAGAGATTTTTCCAATTATTTTTCATGAAAAAGTTGCAAATTAATGAAAGATTTACAATGGTGCGTACAGTTGTAACACAATTTTTGAATAGAAATCTTTGCTCTATTGAATAGCAGAAAAGCTTATTTACAGAAATCCATAATTTCTGTAAATCGCGTGTTTCAGTAAGTAGGTCGACAGCAGTTAACTGGAAAAGACTCTTTATGCCATGAAGGATAGATTCTGCTTCTTTTACGCTTTGCACGAGAAAATGGATTGTTGCATTGAGTAAAGGGATATGTCTTGCTTTTAGGCGAAGCATCGATACTTAACTGAATGAACGTCTCTTTAAGAGCAGAATTCAATTAAGACAATACTAGAGTTGTTTCCAATTATTTCTCATGAAAAAGTTGCAAAATAATGAAAGACTTACAATGGTGCGTATAGTTGTAACACAATTTTTAAATGGAACTTTTTGCTCTATTGAATAGCAGAAAAACTTATTTACAGAAATGGATCATTTCTGTAGGACACATGTTTCAGTAAGTAGGTCGACAGCAGTTAACTGGGAAAGAACTCTTTATGCCAGGAAAGATAGCTTTTGATTCTTTTACGCTTTGCACGAGAAAATGGATTGTTGCATTGAGTAAAGGGATGTGATTTGCCTTAAGGTTAAGCTTATCTACATTTAATTAAGTGAACGTTTCTTTTAGAGAAAATTTTTATTAAAACCATACGAAAGACTTTTTAAATTATTTTTTATGAAAAAGCTTTTATTGTGAAATGTAGTTTGACATAGAAATATAGGCAGCGAATAATGTATAAATAATTTTCAATTTAATGTTTAATACGAGCAACAGATCTTGAGAAAAATCAAACAAATACGATTCTTTTTTAATGTTTTAATGAGATCAATTAAATATTGTACAATTTATAGATATTAATTACAGTTTTATACTTAAAAAAAGTACAATGAATTTTTCGTTTTCTGAAAAACATCACCTTCATGTATTTTTGATACATCACTGATCATTAAAAAGGAATAACTTGTTTCGGTAAAATGGGATAACTTGTTTCGGTAACTTCATATATTCAGTTTTTATTTACACAATCACATTTCTAGTTTGATTCTTCTCCATTTGAATGACAATCTCATTTTCCGCCAGTTGATTGAATGAAATCGATCACTTTTGAAGGTCACGTGTTTCAATAACTAGTAGGACGACAGAAGTTAACTGGGAAAGTACTTTTTATGCCAGGAAGGATAGCTTCTGATTCTCTTACGCTTTGCAAGAGAAAATTGATTGTTGCATTAAGTAAAGAGATGTGGTTTGCCTTAAAGCTAAGCTTATCTAAATTTAATTAAATGAACGTCTCCTTTAGAGAAGGACAATACTAAAAAATTTTCAGATTATAATAAATCAAATATGTTTATTTCTGAATGCCATTTTGAAATGAATTAATTAATGTACAATTTTAAGATTGATTATCTGTGTTTTATATTTAAAAATATATTTCAGTAAATTTTTATTTTATGAAAACCGTTGTTTAAAGTATTTTAGATACATTACGGAATTACAGCAAAAACGAATAAGTTGTTTCGGTAAATTCATATATACAGTTTGTATTTACGCAATCACATTTCTAGTTTAATTCTATTCCATTTGAAAAACAATCTCATTTCCTGCCACCTTATTTAAAGAAATCGATCATTTCTAAAGGTCACGTGTTTTAGTAAGTAGGTTGACAGCAGTTAATTCTTTATGCCAGGAAGGATAGCTTCTGTTTCTTTTACGCTTCGTACGAGAGAATGGATTGTTGCATTGAGTTAAGGATTGTGATTTGCCTTAAGGCTAAGATAATATAAAGTTAATTAAATGAACGCCTCTCTAAGAGCAGAATTCATTTAAGAAAATACTAAAAGTTTTTCAAATTATTTTTTATGAATCAGCTTTTATTGTGAAATGTAGTTTGGTACAGAAATTTAGGCAGCGAATAATTGATAAATACTTCTCAATTTAATGTTTAAACATAGAAATATGAGCAACAGATATTGAGAATAAATCACACGATAATTTGTTTAATGGCTTTATGAGATAAACTAAGTAATGCAAAATTTTAATATTAGTTATCTGAGTTTTATATAAAAAAAAAAATGTACTACATTTTTCGTTTTCTGAAAAACATCGCCTTAATGTTTTTTCAATAAATTACTGATCTACTGTAAAAAGGAATAACTTGTTGCGGTAACTTCATATATTCAGTTTGCATTTACAAAATCACATTTCTAGTTTGATTCTTCTCCATTTGGAAGACAATCTCATTTTCTGCCAGCTTATTTAAAGAAATCGATCACTTCTGAAGGTCATGTGTTGTCTTAATAATTAGTAGGCCGACAGCAGTTAACTGGGAAAGGACTCTTCATGCCAGGAAGGATAACTTCTGATTCTGTTACGCTTTGCAAGAAAAAATGGATTGTTATATTGAGTAAAGAGATCTGATTTGTCTTAAGGCTAAGTTTGTCTAAAATTAATTAAATGAACATCTCTTTTACAGAAGACTTCAATTAAGGCAATACTAATGACTTTTCAGATTATTATTATTTTCTTAAAGCTTTTGCTGTTAAATGTAGTTTGGAACAGAAATTTAGACAGTGAATAATAGATTTTTTTTTCAATTTAATCTTTAAACATAGAAATACGCGCAACATATATTGAGAAATGTATCAAACAAATATGTTTATTTATGAATGCTATTATAAAATGAATTAATTAATGTACAATTTTAAGATAGACCATCTGAGTTTTATATATATATATAAAAATCTACTACATTTTTCGTTTTTGTGTAAAACATCGCCTTAATTTATTTTCGATACATTACTGATCTACTGCAAAAACGAATAAATTTTTACGGTAAATTAACATATTCAGTTTGTATTCACACAATCACATTCCTAATTTGAGTCTTCTCCATTTGAAAGACAATCTCATTTTCCGCCAGCTTATTTAATGAAATCGATGATTTCTGAAGGTGAGTTGTTTCAGTAAGTAGGTCGACAGCAGTTAACTGGGACAGAACTCTTTATGCCAGGAAGGATAGGTTCAGTTTCTCTTATGCTTTGCACAAAAAATGGAATGTCGCATTGAGTAGAGGGGTGTGTCTTGCCTTAAGGCTAAGACACACCCCTTGCCTTAATTTAATTAAATGAACGTCTCGTTTACAGCAGAACACAATTGCGGCAATACTAAAAAAAAATTAATTATTTTTTATGAAAAAGGTGCAAAATAGCGAAAGATTTACAAGGTGCGTACCATTCTGCCACAATTTTCGAATGAAAATGTTTGCTTTATTGAATTGCAAAAAGAGTAAAAATTAAATTATCAGATTAATCACAGAAAACTTTCTAAACGTAAGAAAAAATATTAAACAATGATTCCTAATCTGAAACAGTGGTCCCACACCTTCGAAAATCTAAGGAGTGCACGCACCTTGGATTTATATAGGGGAGACTCGGGAGGGTTGACCCACTTTTTACAAAATGAATTTTTATATTTTAAATTTTGAACGTAGAATAAAGTCTTATATATCATTTTATTCGTTATACAATCAGTTATCAAAATAAAATTGCTACATAAGTGTAATATATAAGAAATATGAAAAATGATTGGTTTTAATCATGAGAAAATAATGGGTCAAGACTCCCCACATATGGAAGGATTGACCCACTATATGGGAGGCTTGACCCACTTTGTTTTTATTGAAATATTTGTGAAGAAATATAAAATAATTTACAAAAATGCAAAATAACTTTATGTCACATGCTTTAATTATATAATTAAATATTAATTAAAAAATTAATAATTAATTTAATTAATATTAATTAAAAAATATTTTTGAAAATATGATCCTTCAGTAAACCTGTTTAAGCGTAATCGTATGTCATAGGAGAAATTTTTTGTTTTAAACAGAATTTTGTCTGAGCAGGTATAATTGTACAACAGGGAAATAGAGTTTTAACATTTAAGACAGTATTCCGACAGAGACAGGATCCATTTCTATAGGGTTTCATGCCTTATAACGTCCGGATTTAGTAGCCACTGTCCCACTTTCTTTTCATCTCCTTGTCCTACTTTTCGTGACATTCGACCTGACAACTCTACTTTAAATGACTGGCACCGGAATATACGAACAAATTTATTTGGAAATAAGAAAAAGGCTATATTTCACATACATATTAAATTGAAAAGTTTTTAGCAAAATTCTGGTACCATTGTGGAGTTTGAGAATTAAAATAAAGTGGTTTCATAAACATACCATTGCCACTGAAACGGTTAAGACTGCTGCTTTCGCACTTTCTAGTCATGTCCACTATTTCTATTTACCTATTGTAAGTGATATTTAAACGGAAAAAAGTTCCTATCAACTTTCCCATTTATATTTCATTATTTTTTTTCTTTTAGTGCAAATTGCAATTTGCACATCTTTGTTTAATAAGTTTTAAACGTTTTCTTTTTCATCATCCCATTTTAGTGTAACTTTGCAGAATAAATTTATATTCATTTTTATAAATAGCCATTAATATTTCATTATATACAGTGTATAACAAAAAAATTTCCAAAATCCCTTAATTAAGATATTGCCAACGGGCAATTTTTATCAAACCCAAATATTAAAACAGTAGAAGCTCCTCCCTGTTCTGAAAGTCTTTAGTAAATTTATGTTCGAGATAGGTTTTCCATGTTTATATATCAGTAAGTATCTTTCAGTAAACGAATTTAATGTAAAATGGGTTACAATCTAAAAATAAAAAAAAGACAATATGATAAAAATGCAGTTTTTGTAAGGTAGAAGCCACGCCCTTTGTAATGATATATTTCAAATGAAAACGAGAATTCTCGTTTCCCGTCGTGAATGTGTTAAGGGAGCCTTGAACCGTCCCTCACATTGACCTTGTCAAGCCTCTCCACATAGCCTTTTTCTAAAGAATAGCACATTGTTATGTTAAGCCTAACTTACTGTATAATCTTTATGCTTGGAATGAAAGCTCGATATTTTTGCATTACTTAAAATCTACTTACTTCAATTTCAGTGATATATTTTATCTGAAAAAAGCTTACAAAATATTTCTAAAAAACACAACTTTTAGGTTGAAAACGCCTCACAATTGATTTTTCCTACACCTATTTCGATTATTTTTATGAAACAGTGATTGTTGTTTCAGCATTCCGGTAACTTTCGTTGACACCTATTTATAAAACTCTGAAAGTGTTTTAAATATGAAAATTGATGGCTGGGTCAAGCATTCCGTATGGTTAACCCTCCCTAGTCTCCCCTACAGGGTTTTATCCCTTATTTCATTTTGAGTTCATGTGATTTTCAATTAGAGCGGAAAACTTTTTGTAGATTCTCCCTCAAGTAGTGTGGGTAAAATGCCGATTAATGAGCAAAGCTAAAATTGGCTTATTTTTTCTGTTTTTTTTTTCCCATTCTTAATTTTTCTCTCTTTTTTGTCAATTTCTTTCTTTTTTTATGTTTTTGGCTAGCTATTCAGGGTTTAATTGTTAAAAAAACTGAAAAATAAATAACATTTATATTAATTATAAAACATTTTCAAAACCAAAATTGAACAAACAACATTTATAGACATAGATCCAGATATCAATAGAAGTAAGCAAGTGCACCCATGTTTCAAAAATGAAATTTTTTATTACAAGATGTATTTCCAAAAGAAGAAGTAAAACAAATTTACTACAGTAAATTTAAAATAAAATAGTGACCATTTTTAAAAATTAACTTAATAATAAGCAAAAAAAACAAATAACGCCGTAAACATTTTCCTCCTTGCTCAGATATGTATAACATTAAACCAGCTATTATTCTACGACCAAAACCTACCGAGTTATGGTAATTTGAATTTTATAAAATATGAGAGATTTCCTCCCCTAAAAATGGGCAGAATATTTTTTAGTGCCAGGTAACTCCGAAAGTTTCTAAAATTAAAAGTGTACCAACACTGTAAGTTTTGGTCGACAAAGGATGTAGTTTTTAAATTTGTGTTTCTTAGTGCATGGATAAACTTCTTATGTTTTATGTGTGTACAAATATTTAGAAGTTTAACTTTTTGAAAATTAATAATTTCACCAGCATAATCTCATGGCCTACCTTATTTTCAACACTTTTGAAATTTACTTTGTGTACGAATATATCCATATTAAGAAAAAATATAAAGCATGCATAAGTCTCTTTGTGACACTCGGTATATTTAAAAAAATGTTCATTAAAATGCCCCTTAATTCGGGAATTATTGTACAACTTATTAAACGAATGCAATTCTTTACCATATTCATAGATATTCATATAAATCATAGATATTATCATGCACTTTCAAGAGATTGCTATTGTAATGTTGTATCATGAGTCAATAGGTAATATATAATGATCTATGTTATTAAGATAAAAATATGTCCGTGCGTAACGTTGACGTCATATAGTTAAAAATTAGTTAAAACTAAGTCAATATTAAAACAACGTACGAAAAAATGCAGTGTGTTCCGATAGATGATAGTACCAGGAAATGTCGCTGTTAGAAAAAGTATAAGAATTTTTATTATATTATGTCTGAAATGCCTATGAATTTCTAGCCCTTCATGTGATAACCTCATTTCTAAAACATGTAAGTAATGACAAGTAATTGTTTCTTTCTTTTCCCTTTTGTAGTAGACTATGGAGCCCAGTGGATCGCTTTTGAAGTTTTTTTTTTCTGAAATTTGCTGATAAATCTAATTTGAAAATTCCTTAATACTTTATTTTCTTATCTTGATTCATTAAAAGTCACAAACTATAAGTCTAAATACCTTTTAAAGAAAAATGAAATTCTTTTTAACGCTTAAATATGTATCCCACTGTACCCATGTCTTGGATAGGTGATTAAAAAAAACATGATGCATTGTGAACCATGCATTACATAGTGAAAGATAAATTAAAATATCAATGCACATTTGAAAGTCAAATTAATTTATTATAAATCTTTACATATCAACGCACAAAATGAAACAATTGATTGCTTTTATATGTTTAAAGAATTACAAGAATTTTTGTGCAAAATATTTTTTGAAGTTTTGCTTGGATATTTAATTCAAATAAAAATATTTAACATGCGTTAAACAATATGTGAATGGGAGTAATTTGCCTCGGAACATCCTGTTGACTTCCGTAACACCAAATTAAAAAAGTACACATTTAGACTAATGTATTGTAGGTTAAGTGGTATAATTGTTGTGTTCTGAAAAAAGGAAAGAAGAAGAATGATAAAACACCAAACGTAAATAATACAAATAATAAAAATCTTCTAAATTTTTTTTTTCTGAAATTAACATGATTTAGTAGATATTCTTTTCGAAATACTAAAATTTATCAAAAAAAAAAAAATAAATAAATAAAAAAAATAATGTATTTTTTAAGTTACTACAAAATAAAACAGATCATTTTTATATCTACAGTTTTAATTTTAAATAAAAACAGGGAACATTGTTGTAACGTTTTAAGTACTGTATTGAAAATTTTACTTTTAAATTAGTATTGAAAAAGCGATTCAGTCTACGTCTGTTGGAGACGTTCCAGTTTTAACCATACAGACATGGAATATGAAATATTCCAAAATATTTTTCTTCATATTAACATCTCAAACTTTGGCTAAATCAACCAATAAATGTGTACTTTCTTTGCAGTTGAAGTGCACTGTCTTATATACTTTTAATCTGTTATAGGTAACAATCTAAAATTCTAGCATCATTTTACGTTTGTAGCTAAAAATAGCAAACTTCTTCTAAAAAGAATATTGCAAATATTCATTATAATACTGTAACAAATATAAACTGTAAGCAAAGTAAAATTACTACAATATGATGTGGTGGTCCTTTTTGCCACATCTATCCTTAAGTTTTTCTTAAATTGACATTTTCTGCACTACATTCTAGTGCAACCTTTATATATTATACTTTTGAATGTTGATAGTTGGAAGTTATTTAACACTAGTTGGATGTGAAAATATAACATCTGGTATATTAACAACATAAAATAATCTGAATAAACTTAACATTATAGAAATATCTCTTTTTAATTTTTCTAATTCAACCGTTTCTTTCCTGTTGCAAAGAAACGATGTCCCTAAAAAAGGACAAAATAATATGAGAAAAATAACTATAATGCGTGTATTTTGTTTTTATTTGCCAATAAAATTTCAGATTTTCTTGCTATATTTTTGCATTTTTGAAATTGACGCCATTCTAAACAGAAAATGCACATTTTTATTTTATTTTTTTTATATATAACATAAAACTTTAACTATAAGACCAGTAAAATGACGTAGCACCTTAATTGAAATGATTTTTTTAAAATTAAAACATCTACTTTAATATATACAGTCAAATTTCATGAAAACAATTTAGGAAAAAGAAAAGAAAATGTTAGATATGACGTCAAATTCTATCAAATCTTTTCAATGTGTAGTCAAACTCACTGTAAATAAATGGCTCCTATATTTTGTTTATTACTTCGATTGTATACTACAGCCATTTCTTATAGCTATTCGTTATAGCTACGTGTTGTTGTTGTATTGGTTTAGATTCAGTGGTAACATTTTCTGTGAATTATAAGAAAAGGAGAGAAGATACATCCTATTAAAAAAAAAAAAAATCTTGACTGAATCACGATTTAAAATTTTTTGGAAAATGACATGATTTCATGTAATCATTGCAGATTCAATTCCTATTAATGAAGAATTTAAGTTTACGTTTAAGAGTAAAGTTTTATTTAGAGTGGAAACCCTCTTGATCTAATACTTTAATTAAAGCGTATAATTACACGTAAAGAGAATGTTTTAGTTTTAAGCAAATAAAATTTCAAATTTTCCAAATAAAATTTCAGTAACTGCTACCTCATTTGGATGTATTTATTTTATTTTTCTCCGTATTGTGCGAAATCGTACACTTCTGTTACTCTATATTTTAATTTTAAAAGTTTAAACAAATACCAGAATGTGTCAAAAGCACATCCTTTTTCGGAATTTAATATTCTCGAGTTCCAAAATTAAAACTAAAAATGTGACTTTTTTCATAAATATCAAGTTAAGGCTGTTCATAAAGTTAACTTTCTCGCTGTGTAATAGTTTTATCAAAATAGCTTAAAAAATTGCGTACTTAATTCCTTCGCAACGAGCGTTTTTTTAAGAATTTTTATTCTTTTGCCACCAGTTTTTCAAAACAAAAATTTTCGTCTTATTTAATCGGGACAATGCTCCGATTAGATAAGGTAAAATTTACAATAAAAAGTAACCGGTGTGATTGATCAAGCCTGGTTAATTAGACGGAGAAAATGCATCCCCGATGAAATCTCGGGTTGCGCAAATATTGCTACTTTTACGTTGCCCGAGAATCTCTCGGGTTGCGCAGCGAGACGGTTAAGGCTGTTCTCAAATCCAAAGGAGCAACTTTCTGACATATTTTTAAATTAATTTTTGTTCGGAAACGCGTAAAATTGGCTTGAGTTCTTATTGAAAAACTATGAAATCGAAAGATAGTTTCCATTTTTTGGTAAAGGTATAATATCTTTCAGGTGGTGTCTTGAACTAAATTTCGGACGCAACACAGCAATAAAGGAGAAAAACTGATCGTTACGTAATCACAATTGCTCATAACCCGATAAGTAATTTGTTTATCAAAAAATGGAAAACTCATTTCAATTCCAAATCGTTTTAAAAGTCAGGCCTACAAATTTTAAGCCTTTATGTTTAATGAGTCAGAAAATGTGCCAGAAAGTTTCGCGTTGTTGAGCAGGGAACTAGAGAAGCACCTTAAGCATTATTGGAGGTTAGTATTTTGTAATGGAGTTGTATGCCAGATATACGCTTAAAACATAAGTCATCCTATATTGTTTTAAACAAAAGTGCATGCCATAATAGGTGTGAGGCTACAGGGTTTAATTTGCGTCGGGGCCCACCGAAGCCCGGCTCCGTACTTCTCTGTTTTCAGTAAATATTAAAATATTGGTCGGAATTAACCGGAACTCATAAATACAGGGCTCCGGAGCCCAGTGCAATAGCGCTTCCGAAAAACTGAAGCCTAAATTACTTTTTCCGTTCGTTCCCATCTCCAAGCTTTTGCATTCTTTTTTACCAAACATATGTGACGTAATGTGCCGCACACGTAGAAGATGGAGTCAAAACGGACGCAGTATATCAGTTTTTGCGCTTGGACAGACTCGAGCTCAATCTGTATAACAATTAAAGTGTTATTTATTCAAGTATAGAAAATAAAAATAAAAAAAGTCTTTTCCTCCTTTAAAAGTACCTATTATATTCTATTTCAAATCATTTTAATGCTATTTTGATCAAAATGAAGGGGAAGCAGAAATCGTGTTTTTTTATTTCAAATTTATGTCGGCGATGACGTGTTGATGCGGCGCCACTCAAGAGACTGAACAATGAATTTACTTTCAGTTCGATTTTCTTTTGTAACAGTAGGATAATTTTTTATTGGTTGTTTTTGTTTTATTTATTTAGATATCTAACCTGAAAAGTATATTTTCTATTTTAGTCAAATAGCGTCAGTTTGAGGTTTTGTTTGTTTGATGTTTTTTTTTTGTCTTCTATTGCGCACGAGTGTAAAAAATACGTTAGTGATTTTCTATTTATTTTGTATCATGAAAGGTACACATTCTAACTCTCTGCTCTGCACATTTACAAAGCCACTTTCATTTGTAAGTAGATATAATTGCCATGTTATTATTATTCTGATAGAAAGCATTCGAGCAGTGTTTCCGCTTTTCTATAAAAGCATCGGTTCTTTCAGATAACGGTGCCAAATTTTTAATTTAATGGGATTTTCAACGACTCACCACAAAAGATTGTTATGTGGAAGAATCGATTATAGTTTAAGATATGCACATTTTATAGGAAATTGTAAGCCATTGTTACATGTTTCAGCATATAAATATTGATTTCTGTAAATTCCATTAAATTTTTCCTTAAAATTTCATAGCTGCGAACTATCCTTTTTTTGTGTTAACACTATTTCTTAATCATAATCCTTACAATATGTAATCGCAGAATGCAGCAATTAATTAACTTTAAAATTAGGTAAAGATTATTACTCAGAAGGAGTGATAACAAAAAATTGGAATAGTTGACATCTAAATATATGCTGATAAATATATTTAAAATTTTTATTTTGCTAAAGAAAAAAACTGTTTTAAATTCTGCAAATAATGTACGAAATAAAAATGCGCAGACTGGAGTGACAGGAGGGAAGGGGGAGGCGAATGGTAATGTTGTTGTACCGGTATTGCAGAATATTAGGGCTCCATTCCTTATTTTGTTAGAAATTAAGTCCTGGTGAGGCATACTCATTAAAAGACGAACACGCCAACTAGCGCACAGCCCGATTACTGAAGACTAACCCGCGAGTACTTAAAGAGATAAAAATAGTTGTGCATTTTTCATTCTGGTAATAAGACTAAATTTTCATAATTGTCTTTAGAAGATTACATAACTTTCCCGTATAATTCTATGACTAAGCAATGGAAAACAATATGTTACGCACTCAAATCTTCCCTGAAAAACTAATAGTGCAAGTCGCTTTGAAATCCGTTCTGAAGAATTCATGTTATATGCACCCGAAACGAAATTTCCCATTTGCAATTTATTCACTTAGATTATTTTGAACAGTTTGATTTGATATCTGTTAAATTCGTGTTTTATTGTATTTTTGGTGTTTTAAATTAGTTTGCCAATTTATTTATTGAATAGCACACGAGAACAAACAAATTCTGAATTATTTACAATGTTTTCGAACAATTAAGTTAATATTTTGTAACTGGGTTGCATGCAAATTTTTAAAATATTCATGCTTGAAAATTACTTTAAAATCCATAAAAAATCTGTAAATTGAGATAGACATTACAAACAAATATTACTACAAGTACTTTTGTTTTTTATACGGCGTTGGAACAATCGAATGTACGATGCTTAAAGGTTAAATTGCAGTAAAAGGAAAATTTATTGTTGTATTAGGTTGTTGCCACCAAAAATATGATACCAGCGTTATTTACAGACATGTATTTTCTATATATTATTGCATTGCAAACGGTTTCATCTTTCGTAATTGGGTTGCACGCACCTTTAAAAATATGCATGCTTGAAAATTACTTTAAAATCCATTAAAATCAGAAAACTGAGGCACAATTTTCAAATAAATTTTATTTAAAAGAAATTTTTTCTATTCGACATTGTAAAAAATGAAATTGTGTGATGTTTAGAAGTTAGAAAAATTGTAGTAAGGGCACCCTTTATGGGTTAAAGTTTATGGGGCACAATTTATGAGCACTGATGCAGTATGTTTACACTGTACAAAAAAAATATGACCAGTTTTCCTGTAGGAATCGGAAAAATAGTTGCCCTTATCGTACCGGAAAATTTTCCGACCCAGCTCGGGATAAAATCTATAAAATACCGTTTTATTGACTCTTTCCTTTTTTTATGAATTTTATTCCGAGCTGGGTCGGAAATTTTTCCGGTACGATAAGGACAACTATTTTTTTCAATTCTTACAGGAAAACTGGTCGGATTTTTTTTACAGTGTACATTATAATGTAGATATATACCATACAAATGAGAATTTCACTAAAAGCTGCGAGATTTCGTGGATTTTTGTTTCGTATTGTCCGGTTAATCACATATTTTTCTCTTACGACCCGCCAAAGAAAACCCGCATTCTGTTATTAAAGCTCAGGGATTTTACTATGGTTGCGAGATAATAACGTAATGTTTTCTGATTAACTTTTTAACGATTTGTGGGTGGGAATGCACAAATTTCAGTTATTGTGATTGCTGTATTATTACGTTTTAATTTATTTTACCTAGAGGACTCCTTATAATTGACACGGGCGAAGCCGGAAGAAGTAATTCTGCTAGTTTTCTATAAAAACTTAATTTTAGCCAGAAAATATTGACAACAGTAATTTAAATCAATAAGTGTGTGATGGAACATTAAACAATATCTTTTGCAGATAATGTCAATTAATTATTATTTGCTTTAACATGTTAGCTAAAAACACTCTAAATATGTATACAATGTATAATACAGTACTTGAATATTAAATTGAAAGATACAAAAGCTACAAAATGAATTTATGTAATTTTCTTAAAGAAAAAATTGTTGCTGAAAGGAAATCAAAGCACTTAATTTCTTTGAGGGTCAAAGGAAATTCTTTTAATATCAGATTTGTTAGATCAATATTGCTTATAATTATTTTAATGTGCCGTCATTATTTTAAACTGTTAAATATTCACATTATTTTTTCTTAAACCTTTTATCGCAATGTAAAAAAAAAAAAAAATAATCTTAAATTCCTGCTCGATCATCTGCTTAGGTCACATGTTTCTGCAACTAGGTCAATGGTTGTCAGCTTCCAAAGAAACTTTTAACGACATAAAAGAAATATTTCTATTCATTTATCCACATTACTAGAAATCTAATGGCAGCAAACAAACAAAGCAATTATTGGAATTTGCTGCTAAAATAAGAAACAGATAAGAAGAACCGCTAAATCTAATCGCTTTAATATTTATTTAGAATAATTATTGAATTTAAATAGAGATTATGATGCTTGTATTGAACAAAATATTATACAAACTGTTTTTCAAGAAGATTATAAGAAAATATATGCATAAATATGCACTATCCTTCAGAAGTAAATGTTGTCCATATTATCCATCAAACATGCTTCTATTATTAAATAAAGGAGTCTTCTGGTAAGTAATGCACAATCGCGGATAAATGAAGATCAAACTTCCCATAAAAACTTAATTTTATCCTAAAATATTCTTAACAGTAATATAAATAAATAAGTGTATGATGATACATCAAGTAATATCTTTACGTAACCAATTAAATTATGTATCATCTGCTTCAAAATGTTAGCTAAAAACCCTCTACATTGAAATACATATTACTGGAAGATTAATTTTAAAGATATAAAATAAATTTCTGTAATTTTCTTTTAAAAAAAATTGTTGCTGAAAGGATATCAAAACACTGAAGTTCTTTGAGGGTGAAAGGAAATTCTTTTAATGTCAGATTTGTTAGTTCAATATTGCTGATTATTATTCCAATATGCATTTTTTAACTTGTTAAAGATTAAAATTATTTTTTTCTTAAACCTTCTATTGCAATGTAAATATATATATATATATATATATATATATATATATATATATATATATCTGAAAATTTCCGAAGACATTCAGGGAAATAGATCATTTGCTTAGGTCACATGATTCTACAACCAGGTCAATAGTTGTCAGCTTCCAAAAAAATTAACGACGCAAAAGAAATATTTCCATTAATTTATCCACATTACTAGATAATTATTTGTTGAAAAAAAAATTGAATTTGCTGACCAAATAAGAAATTAATAGCATGAACCAAAATTGAATCATTGTAATATTTATTTAGTTTGAAAATTGAAATTAAATGTAGATTATGATATTTTTATTGCTGAAAAAGATTGTTCAATCTCCTTTTCATAGAACAATATTATAAGATGGTATATGTATATACAAACATCATCTTTCAAAAGTAACATTAGCTCTAAGCGTCGACCAAACTTATGTAGTACTGTTATTAAATAGGTGGGACAACTGATAATTAATGCGTAGTCGTGGATAAAAGAAGGGCAAAATGAATTAAAAACTTCCGTATGTCTTCAAAAGGTGGCTAGCATCCACATTTACAACTTTGGAATTGGGCTTGAACATCACTTGACTATTTTTAATCACTAAATGTCAGAAGGGAGTGTAGTGCACACGCGACGTTGACGCGGTTGAAGCAAAAAACTGTAACAGAGTTTTTGATAACTGAAAAGGTTAAAACCACAGACATTGAGACAGCGGGAAAATTATGGAGAGGCTGATGTCGCGTCTATGGATAAACATAGTCCATTATGTTTTAGAATGTTAAAGACCAGCCTCACATATTTCAAGCAACCAGCGCTAATCTCAAACAGTTCTGGTTTGAGATCATTCAATACACGTTATACTTACACAATCCGGCACCATTTGACTTTTTCCAGACCTCAAGAAGTAATTCAAAGATATCCTCTTTATGTCTGATGAATTAAGTGAAAGAATCAGTTAAGTTTCTGATCAAAGAGAGACCAACAGCATATTTCAATGACGGAATACAAAATGGCTTGTTACTCGTTCGGAGAAGATCTTGATTATGAATAAGGACTTTGTTGAAAAACAAAGGCAATAGTTTGTAACTAAACAAATGGATTTTCATTTTTTTTTACGAATTTCAATTACCACTTTTTTTTTATTTATTCATGAACGTGCATTTTTTATCAGCCTACGCCACTTTTATTTGTTTCGAAATAAGAAAATATATATAGAGTTCCAGTACTAAAAAATAACTTCGTAAAAATACACAATTTGTAAATATTAGCATAGCGAAAGAAATCTAACTGTAATAAAATGTACATTTTTATACGTTTGTATGCATACCTGACATAAAAATTATTCTTTAACATTGATGTAGTCGAAAATTTACTTCTAAAATACCATTAAGAGGCTGGTGGATTTCGAAAAAAGCAACAATAAGATTTTTTATTTTTGTGCCACATCTAAAATTAACAATATAGCGCCATATAACTGCATTTTCATACTTATAAATGTAAATAATGAAAATAACGAATTATAAATAATAGTAATGCATTTTTTTTCAAAATAAATTTTCCGCACTCTATACAATTAAAATGCTCCATGCATTTAAATTTTTGTTCAAAATTCTCCGGTTCACTAATGGGCAATCTTGATACAGACTGCAAAAGGAAATTTTCGTATATTTTTTTACCCGACAGAAAATTATTTACTGAATTTTCATGAATGAATTACATTTTAATAGATTTTATTGTTAATTTGATGAACTTAAAAAGCCACCATTTCGAAATGGGCACACATACTTTTCATAGTTTTATCAAGATTCCACTTTAGCGATATGAATAATTTCGAACAAAAGTTAAACGCACGGACCATTGTAAAGATGTTTAGACACGGAAAACTTGTTTTGTTAAAAAAGCATTTGAAATAACTTAGAAAAACTTTGTTTAGCCGTTGTGGAATGGTGCAAAATCTGTAGCAAAAATGATTTTCAGACTGTTTAGAAATTGAAAAATCCCTTTTGGACAATTAAAATGAATCAGACAATTTTTTTACAATCTTTAATTTAAAAGAAATAAATATCCAGGTTGAAATAAGAAGTTCCTTGGTATCGGAATGATTCCAAAAAAATCGAAGAGACTGCATGTTTGCAGGATGTTAGTCAGATAAGAAATGATGAATATCATACTTTAGAAACCGTTGTTTTGACTTATTGGGTATAATTATTTTGTCAAGAACATATGAATAATAATATGGTGAATAATTCGTAAGAAGGCTTTCATATTACACGGAAAAATTGGAAAAGGTAGCAGCAGTAAAAACCATTTGTATATTGGAACAATTTTGGAAACCCGATGTAAATCGCTTAGTTAGACTAAATGAAATGAAAGATAGGCTATAGATTAGACATTAAATGATTCAGAAAGAAAGAAGTGTATAAATAACGAAATTATAACAAATTCTAATTGAGAAGCTGCTGTATTTCTGAGATGGCATATTATCTTTTTATAACAGACGCATCTGGTAGATCTCTCTTGATGACTAAAGATTTTAATTTTCCATAGCTACATTTAGCGACAGAATTCTATAATTTATATATTGACAAAGGAAATGAATTTGAATAAAAATAAAAAATAATTGATCAATTAATTGGAAAAGAAATATTAAATAAACGAAAGGGGGATTATTTAAAATCATATATAATTTCATATCACAATTGCTTTAGGATAATTTTATTTATATTTAAACAAGAATTATAACACACATTCAGTCAAGTAGGTAGTATTGTATTGATATTTTTAAAAAATTAGCACAAAACAAAATTTCGTCTTTCAGCTCTTTTTTCTCTCTCTCAAATTTAAACAAAGTTCATTAGTTCTAGAAATTCTTGTTTATTCTTCTGTTCCTTAAAAATACTTCAAAATAGCTGATATGCGAGTACTCCTATAACATGTTTATTAAAAACAGTGAACTTTCAGCTATTCGATTGTAATTTCTTGCATCAGTAGCCATGCACGTATTTTTTATTCACATTACCTGTACTAAAATATAGTAGATATTTCATAATAGTATTAACTCTCTCGCTGCGTAAGTAATTCTACGTGATGAGCGTCTTTTACAGAATTTTTAATCTTTTATCACCGGGTCTTTAAAGCAGAAATTTTTAACTATCGTAATCGGGGAAAATGTCCAGATTAAATTAGACAAAGTTTTCGTTAAAAAATAACTGGTCGGAAAAACCAAATAGTATTAATTAGACGGAAAAATGCATGCCCGAGTATATCTCGGGCTGCGCAGCCAGAACGTTAAGAGATAAGCTAGAAAAAAACGCAACATATGGAAATATAAATTTAAGTTTTCGTAACAATAAAATTTTAATTCCACAGCCGTATTTAATAACAAAATCTTAAGAATCTGAACTTATGTTTCTCGCAGAATTTACGACGACAGCGTGCTTACTGAAAGGTTAAAGAGGAAACCATACTGAAATTCATCACTGGCTTTTATAACACAAGGAACTTGCAAATTATTGACAGCTTTAATAGTAAGAGGTAATTCTTAGGATATCCTTAATCCTTTCTGTCGATAACCCTTGTTTTAATTTTAGCGCTATTAAACATATTAAACAACGCATCGAAAATGTTTAAGATTCTTAGGCTGCGGATAATCTGTTTTGAGAAAAATGCATTTGAAATACTTTAAAGTATGTTATTTTCATTAATTAAAAATAAATAAATTAATAAATTTATTAAATTAATAAATAATATTTTTCAGTCTTTAAATTACATTTTGGAAAACAATGTTTTTCTTTTTTTAATTCTGATATTATTTTATGTGTTAGTAATACATTTCGCTGAAAAGTATATGGAACTCAATGAAATGTAATATAATATCCAATCGAAGCATTACGCATTATATAAATACAAATAATGTTTTTAATATTTTCTCGCTTTTTTTCCTCTTATGTATTTTAAATTTTGAATTTTTTGTGTAAAAATTAATAATAAATGTATATTCCACGTTTTGATACTTATCTGAGTAAGAGAGCAGTTCTAATCCCGTTACTCATTACTACCAACTATTTTGGAAGGGTGATTTTCATAAATTGTACTCTTAGTATGATAGAAGCACTCGAGTGTCAAATTTTCTCGGGAAAGCGTGCTTGAGTGGTAATCTGACATACGCTTAAAACGTAAACCTTCATACTTTTGTGTAATACTTTTAATTCACGTGTTAGAAAAATGACTCTTGAACATTTCACAATTAGGAAAATGTCTAAATGTCTAATGGACCAATGGATATTTTTGGAAACACGTATGAAATGCTTTTAACTTAACGAAAACAATATTTATATTTACAGAAATTATAATTAGCTAAAACAAATGTATTTTTAAAAATATTTAGAGTGTTTCTACTAAAATAATTTATATTTTGGAGTCTCTAAGCTTAAATATAAAAGGATTTCGAAACATAATGGAATTTTAAAATACCAGGTTTTCCTATGTGTTTTTTAATAGCTATAATAAGTGCGGTTTTTTAATTGAAAATCAGCTTGATCCTAAAAATTTAACAATTTAATTTCTTACATTCTAGTAAGCTATTTAAAAATAAAATCAAGTCAAAACCTAGTAGCTTCTAAACAAATAATAATTATCAAACGTTATGAACTTCAGAATTAGAAACGAAAAAAGCGAACTATAAATATTTCATCTTAAATTTCCAATTTTGAAAAAAAAAAAGTATTTGGCAATAATTTTCTTTTTAATAAAAGTTCAATAATACTAACTTACTTTGAGGCGCGTAATGATTACAAAACATTTTGAGATATTAGAGTAATAACTGGCGAATTTTTCATCCTCAATTATTATTTTCTAGATTCGAAAATTATATATATACAATATATATAAAATTATTTATATTTATCGATACAAAATACGAAAGCTTTTTTTCACCAATTGGTGATTGACGAATTTTTTTTGAATAAGGAAGATAAAAATTGTAACCTTGAAATACAAACGTATCATTAATATATGTATACACTGTAAAAAAAATCCGGCTAACTTTCCGGTAGGAATCGGAAAAATAGTTGCCCTTACCTTACCGGAAAATTTTCCTACCCAGCTCGGAATAAAATTCGTAAAATCGCAATAAAATCCAAAAAATACCGCTTTAATGAATGTTTCCTTTTTTTACGGATTTTATTCCCAGCTGGGTCGGAAAATTTTCCGGTACGATAAGGGCAACTATTTTTCCGATTCCTACAGGAAAACTCCTCGGATTTTTTTACACTGTATATATATATCGTCGCCTGAGAGCATCAGTAAGATATCTAGTAATAATAAAAAATGAGATGTCTGACTTACTGCTATGAGAAACTGTGTTTGCATCTAGTGGAACAACTTCTGAAAAACAATGCTATGTTTAATACTATATCTCAGATGTGTTTTAAAAAAATTCCCTATTGTTCCACTAGATGCAGACACTGTTTTTCATAGCGGTAAGCGAGACATCTCATTTTGATTATTACTAGATGTCTTACTGTTATTTTGAATAGACGATATATAAGATATTATAGATTGAAGAACTTTAATTTTTTTAAATGAGATGAAATAAAATTTTTATAAATATTGTTAAGTAGTATACCACAATAAAAATTTGCAATCTAGCTTTGAACTTTGAATCCTATTATAGTTTGAAGCAATAATATTACCTAAATCTCTATAATAAAGACTAAGTTATGTGACTGTCACCAACAATTTCGGGTTGACCGCTTCACTTTTTGCATGCCAAGTGGCCAATTTGGTAATAAAATGTTAGCCGGGAGCAGGTGATAAATCGCCAAATATTGTAACTATCATATAATCAATATTATAATAGTCCATTTCATGCGACTGTCATAAACAATTATTTACGTGGTAAATTAAAACAAAGCTTTGATGTTGAAATTAAATGTCATGGTTTATGGTATTATTTGTTACATTTCTTTTTTTAAAGCAATAATTGAGAGACATAATATTTCAGTTTTAAATTGATGCATTTTAAATAAAATGAGTCAAAGTACTATATTTTAAATGAAATACGAAAAATTACGACGGGAACAATGTTTGGCAATTTATTGCCTGCGCCCGGCTAACATAAAAATGTCGAGTTCAGGATTTCTGTATTAGAATCTTCGGATTTGGCGAAGGATTGACCAAGTAAATTAAATTATGACTAAACATAACGTGATACGATGCTCAGCATATGTTTAAGGGATACCAAACTGTTCGCCAAGGGCGGCTAGAATTAATATAAGTGTACAAGTAATAGGACACCAGTTTTGGCAAATGTAAAACAAGTTTATCTATCACATTCACTAGCAACTAAAGTGATAGATAATAAAGTGACAGTTTGAAGCAGACACCTGTCAATTTAATTGCTTTTGATTGTATTAAATTAGCTTGAATTTCATTTGTAAAAGCATTTGAACCATTAGGAACATTGCCCATTACTTGTTACTCTCGCTTTATTCGTAAATGTGGGCAAAAGAAAGACATTTTATCACGAGTTTGTGACCCTTTTATACAATGTGTAGCAAAATGCGGTACGCCTAGGTTCTACTTATTTCTAGTTATAGTTATTTCTATTAGGTTATAGTTATTTCTTCCGAAGCATATTTTAAAATCTCATATTGGTAAATTTGAATTAGATATTTTAATAAAAATACATGCACAATAAAAATACATTCTTATATTTCTACCTATGGAGAACATTTTAGTGGTATTGGTTCAGTGATTTCTTAAGTTAGAACCCATACATCCAAATAAACATTCAAAACTATAGCATCGGTAGAAAGAATGAGAAACTTATATTTAAACATTAATCTATGTACGATGGAAAGGCATGCTGGTACAATTTCCTTTTATTTAAAACCTGGTCTGTTTCATAATAATTCAAACAGCCATATATATGCTTAAAAGAAATTGATTCTTTTGAAAGAAGTTCTTTTACATATAAAAAAAGGAAGAGCATTTATTTCTACTGAATGAAATATTTACTTACCTGCACTGACAGCATTTGTTAAACTGAAGTAGCCAAAGGGTAAAACTAATAATAGTGAGATCATCACCATCTCCTAAAATAAAAGAAATAATTATAAAAAACAGAGAAAATATGTAATACTATGTGCATTATATAAAAAGAATAACGGAAACTTTAAATAAAAAAATATTAAAAGACATATGTATCACTTTGGGTTATTAGAAAAAAATATTTCAATCCTACTTGGTACTTTTAATGTGTACATTGAGATTGTGTACTGAGAAGGATCTTTATTGGCCTGAATGGGCTTCCTTTCTGTAGACTGCAACTACATTTTTTATTTATAAACGTTTGAAATTGTTTATAACAATGTCAAAAATTTAGGTAATCAAATTGAGTTTCGAAGAAAATACAAAATCTATTTAACGATAGCAAATTTATCTATTCATCAACAATTTTTTTTCTGTTTTCCGTTAAGTTCTTCTTTCCGTTTCCATTTCCCATAAGAATTTCTATATAGAATGTTTCAGTAAATTTTAAAATATCTGCTTTGGCGTGAACTACTTCGAAAGTTGAAAAATAAAAATACAGATGATATTTACAATAATGAAGCCTATTTATATCAATAGTTGGGACTCTCACTGAACAATCTCAGCTTTACTTTGAAAGTAATACCAGGTGGTATTGAAACATATTGATATTTTTATGAATTTTTTTCCACACTTATTACCATTCACTGGGAATTCTTATTTTTTGAATTATGTACATCTAAGTATATTATTATAATAAGCATATTAATCTCTGTGTGAAGCACATTGCAAAAAGATTGAAGTAATTACAAATATTTGATATCAATTTAAATTCTTATTGAATATACATATTTAACGCCTTTGTATATTCCAAAAGAGAGATACTTTTATTTGATTTGATAACAACGATGTATCGATACACTTGGTTAGTAACCGAAGTTCAGCCACATTCTATTGCAGTTCAAAAGTAACGCATATCATTATGCAAAGTCGTACTTAATGTTTATTAGATATATTTATATAATATTGTAAAATTTATTCCTTTTTGTTTATTGAAGATTGGATTAATTATCAGTTATTAATAAAAATAACTAAATTTATAGCGAAACAGCACCGGAAACTGGCGATATGAAGCAATTAAAATAATAAAACTTTGTAAAAAATCACCATAAAATAAAAACAATACAGGACGCCTTTCGAGCTAAAAAAAGGGATCTTTTGGTTTTTTCTTGTTTTATTCTTTTATATTTCTTTCTTTATTATTATTATGTATATTTTTAAATTTACTTCTTTTATTTTATTTTAATTTTGTTTATTTCTTTTATTTCCATTTTTTCCTTATCAATTTCTCTTCTATCTTTTTGGCAACACTTTTCTCTTCTGCATGTTCTCCTTTCAGCTAGCGCCATCTGTCGCATTCTTTGCAACATTCTCTACCTTTCAGTTCATTTTTGACATTGTCCGCTTACGGACTCATGTTTACTGTAGCTGATGACGAGCTGTTATTATTTTTTTTTTAGCTCGAAACGCGTCCTGTATTGTTTTTATTTTATGGTGATTTTTAACAAAGTTTTATGATTTTAATTAACTAAATTTATATTAATACATTTAAATAAATTACCTACAAGATTTTGCATGTACATAACCAGACAAAAATGCTTTATTTTATAAGACATTGCTTGATCTCATTATATTTCGAAGACTTTTACATTTGGATTTCGATTATCAGTTATGCATTTTATATTAAACAATTTTTAAATACTTACCTTTACTACACCTTTTGGAAATATTTTTGCTAGAAATGAGATTCAGTGTGGTACATCAGATCCAAAATATTATATGAACAATATTTTTATTAATCTTTTGAAAAAAAAAATAGACATAAATCTTTGTTGTCTTAATCATAAGGATTGGAATATAGGTAAACAACTATATTTATAATTTTATAAACATCCATCACTACCATCATTTGTGAAAGGCCTTGTTAACTACATATGTCATTAAATGATGTATTTATAATGGACAACAATTTTACCTTGTTTTTACTATACTTTTTTTTAAGAAAGAAGGGCTAAATAAAATATTTTAATTTTTGTTTCACATGTGAGCTAATTTTCAAGCAAGGATTGACAATAAAAATTTGCATTCTTGAAGAAAACTGTGTTCATGTATTTTTTTAATTGTCTGATTTACTTATTATTATGTATTTTTGCTTCCAATTGTGTAATAAAGATGAAATTAAGTTAAGATATTTTAAGTGACAAAGTCACTTATTTCTTTCGCGTCACAGAAAACAACCTGTCTTATTACACAAATGAACACTCACGATGAAAATAAAATGAAAACTGTTGAAAGTTCGTAAAAAATGCCAGGTTTCTGAAATTGACGGCCAACAAAGGTTGGTTGGTTGTGTTTATGCCGACCAGCAAAGGTTGGTTGGTTGTGTTATGAAGGCCATTTATCAGCACGAGAGATATAGGTCCTATGGCGGTTGGATGCACTCCGTGGGTGTCTTTCTGAGGGAACCTAACCCGTATTTATGCTTGGAAAACCAAGGTTCGAAGAAAACCACGGGGACTCCGAACAATTAGGCAGACGGGCGCGATTGGGATCGAACCCAGCACTTCCCGTCTACCAGCTTCCAGAGCAGAAACTCTCGGCCACTGATGAGGCCGACAGCTTGCAAAGGACAGTTTGTATTTCAGAAACATCACATTCTCCGAAACCATTCTTTGGAAAGTCGTTAATTATAGTAGGTGAGCTGTTGAACATTTTTGAGTAGGTATTTGAGGCACCCTGAAAATTTGTGCAACACTTCTTTTGTAATGCCTGAATACAAAATCGAATGTCTGGCTGAAGGATCGTGGCCCAAAAACTGTGCCAGACAAAAAATGGCACTTGACACGTGTCTGGCACATGTTTTGTGCCGACTAAAGTGTCTGTCATTTTCAAAATATTTTTTTCTAAGCATAAATATTATTCTGTCTCAATCTCAGCGTGCCTCAAATACTTTTTTGGGTAGTAAAAAAAATGGCACTTGACACGTGTCTGGCACAGTTTTTGGGTCGACTAAAGTGTCTGTCGTTTTCAAAATGTTTTTTTCTAAGTATAAATATTATTCTGTCTCAATCTCAGCGTGCCTCAAATACCTTTTTTGGGTAGTAAAAAAAAAAAAAAAAAAAAAAAAAAAAAACTTGACACGTGTCTGGCACAGTTTTTGGGCCACGATCCTCCAGCCAGACATTCGATTTTGTATTCAGCCATTACAAAAGAAGTGTTGCACAAATTTTCAGGGTGCCTCAAATACCTTCCCTAAAATGCTTAACAGCTCTTGGACTATTAGTTATTTTTAAGGTGGGAAATCTTTCCGAAATCCGACTTAAATTTTAAAATGATTTTTTTTAAAACGTGTAAAATTTACAACATATTTACAGTATAATATGCGAATTGCATGTGATATGTTATCTCCGTTTATTTTCCCAATATCAATAAAAAAGATTTAAAAAAATATCATTGCTTTAAAATTTCTCTTATTTCACTGAGACATTTGAACATTGAAGAATCTAATTCTACGGAGCAACGGGATTATAATCAAGAATATTATTATTAAGCAGGAAATACTTTCATGCATGATATTTATCAAATCGCCATCTATAAAGAAATTCCCAGGATTTTAAAGCTATGTTGACACAGTCGATAAAATATAAAAGTAAAAACCTAAAAACAATATGTAATCATATGTATAAATCTACAAATACATTGTTTGAGGAAAGAAAAGTATAAAGAAATTCCAACTCTTGGTTCCCTTAGATAAGAAGGTTTTAGACAGATCGAGGTTAAAACAGATAATTCAATTATAATAAAATCGATTTCCTCTTTTTTTTCACATTTGTCAGCAAGGTACATAAGAAAACTTTGTGACGACATTCTAATATTCGATAATTATGAAGGTTAAATTTAGTAAGTCTGAATATATTGATTAGAGCACTAATAGGAAATTTAACATATCCAAATTTTTTTTGTTCTTTAACGTACAATTTCTTTTCCTATATTATTATTTTTGATAATTCACATGTTTGTATTCTTCTTTTAAAACAAAACAAATAGATATAAACTGTTATAGTAAAAATTAGAATTTTAATTTTTGTAAATGCTTTTTACCTATTTTATGTAAGTGAAATAAAGATGTCAATCAAAGAAAAAAATTGTTTAAATTGAAAAAAAGAAGTCACTGATATTACTGCAGCTTTTTAATCCGTGCTTTCTTAAAAAAATCCCTAGATAAAGAATCCAAAAATTAATACAACACAATAATTATATTTTTTAATGGCTGAAGATATATTAGAAAATTTAAATATTAATACTATGGAATTGAGATGATCATTTTCAATAGAACTGATTTAATAAATCGATTGTCAAATATTATTTAATTGTAAAGTATTTTCAAGAACAATTAGATTAATAAAAAACATAATGCCATCAAAATTTTTTTATATAAAAAAAACAATGTAAATAAATGTATTAGGATCCTATTTAAAAATGGTAAGGTTCTTGAAATTTCAAATATTTGATATAACATTTTTAAAAAAGAGATAAATTACATTCATGAAAATATTTGGGAAAATAATTTCTTTAAAAATATTTACATTCCGGCTTCTTCTCTTTGGTTTCTAAATTCGATAAAGCAAAGAATTTTCAATAAAAAGTAAAATATACATTTATTCGTAGATGTTTGACATAAATTTCGTATAAGATTTTTATAATGGTAAGTAAAATACCGCTCAATCACAAAGCGTTATATGAAAAGTAAGAAACTATTTTTTTTTCTAGCTTTCTGATTCTTCCATCATAAGTACAGAGTGTTTTCGCAAATTTTTATATAATTTTTATTGTACTTACAGAACTAATTTTCAAAAGATATTTGTGTTGTAAATATTAAATTTGGGTAATCCTTATTTTGAACTACCTTTCTACAACGTAATTTCCCAATAATTCCTTTTGCAGTTTTTAAAGAGGTATTTGGGTCCATTTTATTTGAAAAGATTTCCAAAGTCCATAAAGGATTGTAAGTCGATGGTTTGATAACCCGCTTCTTAAAAGTTCAAAAGCGCAAAAATCCGTCTGTAATACATCAATTTAGCAGGTATATCAGTAAAGGATATAATCCTGTAACCAGCTTCTCGCTTCATTCTGTTGAAGAAATTAACAGGCATTGTGTTGTGTTACTGCTTCCTTTATCTTGATGCAATTCATCAGATTTGTGGCACTGGGGAAAAAGAAATGATATTTTATGTTTGAAGATTGGGTGTAAAATATATATCTGATAGTGCGTTGAACTTAACATTTCCCCCCTCTCTCTTTACTTTTAGTTTGCGTATAGTTGCAAATACAGCAACAATCCTAAATCCTTTGCTAAAATTTATTTTAAATACAATGAACCATGTTTTAAGAGTTTTTTCTCCTCTTTTATGATAATAAATGGATCTATTTCTATTATCATTTGTATCTATATATCTATATAATTTAAATAGATACAAACTTCATCTACTCTTACAACATTTTCTCATGATAAATGCTTCTCATAAAGAATTCTGCATTGTGTTCTACGTTCCGCGATACGTCATGGATAAAGATCATTCTGTTTTTAGCCTTTTAAAAATTTAAACCTGTGTTAATTAATTTATTAACAGTTTACAGTAACACTGAGCATTCTAACTGTTTAGCAACAGTTGCTTGATTTGGACTATTTTTTTATTATAATTTATCTTACTTTTGCAATATTCGAAGAATTCCTTTTTGTTCTAGGGTGCGATTTGGGACAATTTTTCCATTTGAAGCCAGACATTCTCGTTATTTGCCCTGTATTATTAACGATATTACCTACTATGACTTTAGATATAGAATAAAGAACCTTTCACAGCATTTTTTAATAACCAAGTAAGGATGATTCTCTTCTGGAAGTGCAGAACTATAGTATCCCATCCACTGGTTCTTTAAAATCGTCAATTTGCATGGAAACAAAATTTGCAACTGACAGGCCAGAATCTATACTTTCAAAAGAATATAAGTTGTAAATAAATAATTTCTCTATGCAGCCGATTTTTTTTATTTTTTACATCAAAACAAACTCGTCTATAAAAATTTTAATCAGCCTCTATATTGAAATACTTTATCCATAAGGTTTTAGAGAGGTCAGGTACCTTTGAAATGTCTAAAGTTAAAAATAGCGTTAGAATTTGTTATCTTGAAAATCATTCGTTTGATTCGTTAAGGAAATATATAAGCAATACTTGAAGTGTTTTAACTTTGTTTTTAAATTAAATAATTTAAATATTTATACATTGAAATCTAAAATTCATGTATATTTAATCAAAAATGGATGAACTGTTAGTAGTGGAATCCTTACATAATTCGCCCGTATGAGTTACATTATACATAATATTAGACAAACAGCTTCTCATTTAAATGACGTACTATCGGAATAAAATTCTTTCATTATTAAAAAAAACATATTTAGAAAATATAGGAATTTCAGATAATTTAAAAAGCAATATGCAAACATATTTTAAGGTAAAATTTTTCATGAAATACTGGCAAGCCATTTTTAGAAATGGCATTTTTGGATATAAATTTCTATAAAAATAAACGTTCTTATGCTGCATATGTCTATAAATAAAGTCCATTTAAACACAAATTTAATACTACCGGAAAAGTGTCATGTGTTTTAGTTTAAAATATCAAAATATGAGTGAATAATTTTTTTTTTAATTTTTGACGAATTTAGATAGTTGACAATTTAAAGAACACATCTTTATTTACTGAAATGTTTCATGTTAATTTTGTGAATTAAAAAAAAAAAAATCTCCATTTCTATTTTTTTATGTAGGGTAAAGTGCCCATATTTCGACCCCTTTCCTAATTTCGTCCACCTTATCATCCCCGCTTCTGCGAAAGTGGCGCCACTTATGACGTAGAGCATAGGGGAAGGAAGGTGAAATGTGTCAGTATTGAAAGTTTCGTTCGCGAAGACGCATACATAAATTAAAGACACCGTATTTCCTATTTTTAGAAGACCTGAGTTGTTATTACGTCGTTTGTAGATTGTTATTTACTGTACTGTAAGTACTTATTTCTTATTCATTGCATGTATTTTACGTAGGTATGATGCTGACAGTAGCATACAGTGAGTTTTAGGACGCTCAGTTCAGCTTACAGGAACTGTAGGTCCGCCATATTGGAAAATAGCGTGGTAAAAATTTCGTCCCTCTTGCAGTTCTTATTTTCGTCCCAGGGACGAAATTAGGGATGCTTTTTCATGACATTTTTTTGAATTTTTTCCTCATGTTTGGATTGCTAATGTTTCGTTATGTTATGCTTCCAATGATAAATTAGTACTTTTCTATGTCCCTTACTTTAATGTAAATTAAATTACTTACTCATTTAGAAATAAATTTTGATTTAGTTATAAGTTAAGCCTCGGCTTATTGGATATTTTGGGGGTACGAAATTTGGACCATTTTTTTCTTTTGTATTTTTCAGATACTTTTGAGAAAACACTTTTTCGCATTTTTAAAAATTTTTTGGTACGATATGTGCCTATGTTCCTATGTTCTTGTGACAGATTTGCCAGTTTTGCGTTTTTTTAATTCGACTTCACACCGGATATTTTCAAACAAGAATTTTTTCTTTGTGTAATCATGAAATGTGTGTATTTCATCAGAAATTTTGAAATGAAAAAAGGGCCAAATTGGCCCCCTTGTGTTTGTACCTCAACGCGTCACTTGCGCCCATACATTCCTATACAATAAATTATTGTTACAGTGCCCTCTACCAAACCTTAAAGTTTGTACCATGGATTTAGAATTACCCTGTATAGTAAATACATCGGTTTCCAAAAGCACTAATTTTTTTTCTAAGTTAGCTGAAAAATCCTTAAAATTTTTAATTGATAAAATTATATTTATTCTTTAATCGCTAAAGAAATGAAAGTAAAAAAAAAAAAAAAAAAAAAAAAAAAAAAAATCATAACATAAGTTGCACAGTAAGCAATTATTTTATTTTTATTTATTTTGTAATAATTACTCAACCGAACTACGCCGAAAACCTTTGTATCAGATTTTTTATGAAAATAAGTTTAGTATGAAATACCTGAATTGGGGAGTAAATTTTATCAAAAGAGAAAAAAAAGCAAAACTGTCATTTTTTTTACGATTACTTTAAGTACGAAGAAGGTAAAATAATTATTATTATGTTAATAAGTAAAAAAAAAACAACTAATAAGTTATTAATAAAAGTAATATTTATTAAATTATTAAAAAACATGCGCATTATAAACTGTCAAATTATAATCCTTTTACTTATAAAAGATTTTACTAATAAGACATAATATTGTTAAGGAGTATTTTTATCATAATCTCGCCTGAAAGGAAATATTTTATTTGATGTCTTTATGACGAGACTATTCGTAAAACTTAGATACCTTCTGGCACTTAGTTGACTGAACTGTGCTACTAAATGACATAATTTTATCATCAATCCAGAAACTTTTGCGGGAGTGACATGGATAATTTTTCTATTGATTTATTATTAAAAGTACATTATCAGATAATATTTTGTGTGTTTAACTCACTATGTTGTCAAGGTATTTTATTAAAACGTTATTCGTGTAATCATGAGTTCTTTTGCTAATTCATACATTTTTATGAAAAATATATTTTCATTAGGAGTAGTACTTATACAGTAATACACTATAAAAAAAATTCTGCCAGTTTTCCGGTAGGAATCGGAAAAATAGTTGCGCTTATCGTATCGGAATAATTTCCGACCCAGATTGAAATAAAATTCGTATAAATAAGGAAATAGTCAGTAAAAAGGTATTTTACGGATTTTATTCCGAGCTGGGTTGGAAATTATTCCGGTACGATAAGGGCAACTATTTTTCCGATTCCTACCGAAAAACTGGTATTATTTTTTTTTTTACAGTGTATGCAGTAGTAGAAAAATGGTACCACTTCATTGCATAGTATTATCAAATTGTTGCAGAGAGATGCAAGAAGTATCGTTCGATTCGGAATCGCGTCTACTTCTTAAATATGATTGAAAATTTTAAATAGGAGTCGCATACAAAATGCAATTTTTGCTAAATTTCATTTTCTTAACTGAAACGCTTTATAACACTCGTCAATTAAAAACCTCGGTTAATTATTCATGAAAAACTCATAGAATTATAACAGAATATTTTTAATGGTTTATCTTTACTACTCAAAAAATAAAATAAACAGATTGCCCATTAAAAATTGGGAACATTGAATTAGTTACCTGAAATAATTACACAGAAATCCTAAATATAAAATATTTTTGGGTTTATTCATTGTATCTTCTTGTGCAAGAAAAAGATGAATCCGATGATAGAGATTTTTATGAAATTTTATTATCGTTTTGCACACACATTTAATATTATCATACTAAATTTTTGACTACTTTTATCTCGATGAGGATTTAAGAAAAACTATAGAGAATATTAATTTTTCCTGGCTGTATTGATGTAAGGAGATCAAATAAAGAATCAAACATGCTTATTATTAATTTAAAAATGAAAGTTTGTACAATTTTTAATATGTATACGACCTCTATTAAAAAAATAAATACATCCATATTCTGATAGTAAACAAAATTCATAGCCGGTTCCTCTCTGCAATAATACAGCAATTTGGCGATAAAGTAGCACGAGGTAGTGTGTTTTGTTTTCTTATAACTATACATTTTCCACTTAAAATTTAAAACTCTAACAACGTATTACTTCTTCTAAGAAAAATATCTTTTAAGTTCCAAAAAACTTTTGTGTTCTTATCAGTGGTTTATTGTATCATTATGGGTCACTTCCACATTGTATTTGCACTCAAGTCTCTAAGGTGCCGACATAATTTTACTTAAAAACGACATAACTTTACCTTATAAATAAGTTCAGAATTCTACGAAAGGGGGATTTAGACAATTTTATCAAATCTGAACGCTTCGTTTATGAGATCGGAGAATCCTGTAATCAATCAGACTCTTTACGCACTGAAGTCGAAACGTTTTTTAAATCGAAGTTTGTGCTTGTAACGGAAGATTTCAATTTCTTCAGTGATGCTTAGTTAGGAGTATTCGCCGATCACATCCAAGTGGGGATATTATGTTTTTAGGAAATACCAAAAGAAAATGCATTTTTGTAATTGAATAGTACTAATTTAACTCTGTTATGTATCATATACAGGGTAATTAAAATAATAAAACTTTGTAAAAAATCACCATAAAATTAAAACAAAACACAGGACGCGTTTCGAGCTAAAAACATAACAGCTCGTCATCAGCTAAGCATACACGTGTCCGAAAACGGACAAGTGTATGCTTAGCTGATGACGAGCTGTTATGTTTTTAGCTCGAAACGCGTCCTGTGTTTTGTTTTAATTTTATGGTGATTTTTTACAAAGTTTTATTATTTTAATTGCTTCATATCGCCAGTTTTCGGTGCTGTTTCGCTATATACAGGGTGTCCATATATAAATGCCCCAGTAATAAATTTTAATAGCATCAACTGTAAGAGTTTTAGAGTGTTGATGCAAGGTCACAACTAAGAATAACTCAAATAGTTTTAGATAAGCGCATGCGCGAGTACTGCTTTGCTATTTACTCGCTTGTAGTGCCACATATGTAAAATGGCTACTCCTGAGCGTAAAGCGTTATTTCTGGGCTGAAGATTTAAAATCCGTTAGAGACATTCGATTTTTTCTTTTGGTGCTTTATAAAAGATCATGTCTAAGTTCCGCCGCTACCTAATGATTTGTCAGAATTGAAACGCAGAATTGAAGAGGCTATTGCTTTTTTACTCCTGACTTGTGAACTGAAATATGGGAAGAATTTGGATTTTTGGTTGGATGCGTGCCGTATAACTGAATGTGCACATATTGAGCATTTGTAACAAAAACTGGGTTAGTTTACCTACAATTTTATGCATGATTTGTTGCCAATAGTCTAAATTAAACTGTTATAATATACCGTTGAAACTGGGATATACCTTTATAAACACTCTGTATTTTCAATCTTTTTGTATGTGATATTTCAGCTTAAATACAATACATATGCTTCACGCTTTCTCCAATTAATACCAAAGACTTAACCCTATCAAAGAATAAATAATAATAGTATAACCATTTTGTAAAATAAATTTACGTAGTACATACTGAGACATGTCATGCTCAACAATAGCATAACACTGTCTATTACTTGAGAAAAGCATTAGATGCTGAAAATTACGTCGTATTTAAAGTGACATGTACAATGTCATGCATTGAAGTTTTTTTAAAGATACATGGTTCACGGAGAACAGTACATAAATGGAAGTTTTAAGATGAAAATTACGTCATGGATAACAAGAGAGGATTATTTTTTTTTTATCTAATTTTAATTTTAAAGATTGTTTGAATTTTTTTAATTTAATATTTAATTAATTTAATTATTATTTTTTCTTGTTACCGTATTTTTAAAGAAACTGATCTAAGTAAATATATTTTATATCAATACGTTGCTTTTGAACGTCATTTGTATTGTATTATATGTGAAATTCGTACCATATTCAGCAGATCACGTACATTTGTGTTTGTAAATCAAATTGAAGTTTGAATTAATCTGAAATTTAAAGCTACCGCTTCTAAAATTGTTGTCATATTTAAAATAAAATACCCAGAAAAGTCAAATATTTTCATAAATGTAAATATTTACACAAAATCCATTACACAAAATATCCTAAATTCTACAATCTTTTTCGTTTGTAGAGCCTTTTCTCCCATATAATTTTATCATTTTACTTTTCCGGCAAAAAGGGGAAATGGAATCATCTTTCATTAAATCAAAAGTGCTTTTCATGCTTATTTCACTCATTCAATCCATTTCATAAAATAATATTTATCTTCGGATTCCATCTCAGTTTCTAAATTTTCAGCCATATTTTCTTCTTCTTTTTAAAACGGAGAAAATTACCATATTTTCAGAGAACGCAGAATTTGTACGGGGGTTGATAAGTGTAGCTTGTTGGGGGCGAAAACCACTAATTTAAAAAAAGCGTTACAGAAATCAAAATACTGTTATAGATATTAGTAGGATTCTATAAATGGAGGGAAACTAGAAAGTAATATACACATAATAGCATTCAATTTGGCAATTTTATAACCTTAAGCTTTCCAAGTTATAAATAATTTTGAGTTAAGTATATATGGAAACGAAATTTTTATAAAATATCTTAAATTTATTTTTGTAGATTCGCTGTTTGCTGACATTTCATATGTCAGAATTGAGAATTCATAGAGCTTAAACAACTTAAATTCAAGCCAGAGCAGAGTAAACGCAGTGTAGACAGTCATTACCAACTGATTATATACTGAAGACACGTCGAACGTTTTATAGTTTTTTTTTAATCACAAAAACAGACAACATTGCTTCGATGTCGAAAAACTTAAGCCACTAAATATTTAAAAACAATGTAACTGAGATAGACATGCTCTTAAACGGCACTTAAACTTACATAATCCTTAAAAAAAATAAAATAAAAAAAAATAAAAAAAAACAGAGTCGCTTCTTATGCCAAGATCACACGATATATACATTCAGTTAAACCGTTACGTCATACCACATATTTGCCGAAAAAAATTGCATAAAGCAAGAGGCTGGAAATAATCAGTAACAGAAGAAAAACTCCCCGCATTCAGACGTACACGAAGACTTCGTAGAATGCGAAGTAACTGACTAAAAGAGCTGGAAAACCGGCAATGTGTGGATTCAAGCGATTTTTGCTCGTAGCTCGGGACAAGGTATTGGCAGGAGGATTAAAAATAAGTTAAATACACTTAACTTGCGAAAAACTCGCATACCTGCCTGTCAAGAATTGCAATCAAACAAAAGAGCACCTTTGAAAATAAATGCATGTAAAATCGCTTACGTAGAATTACAGTAAACTTTCAAATGCTATCATCTATCAATCCCTTATATGTGCAGTAACTGTAAGGCTTATAGACATAGTAAAACTCTAGTTTCGAGTAGAAATTTCAGCATCATAACTCTCTAACATTTAGATTTTTCATCCACTGACAGGACTTTAATTATCACTGAATTTCGTTCTCATATATGACATGCATTTCAATGACTATAGAGCGTATATATATATATATACTACTAGAGCGTCATGGGCCCACCTAATACAATCTCAAAACTTTAAACATTCGACCACTTCAGACCGGTGATTTTTGCGGAAAAGTATCGCAAGATATTCAATAATCTTATTTTATAACACTACACTGTCAGAAAAGTCCGTCTTTATACACTAAATTATTCGTCATGTTTAAACAAATATTTTACGTACTCTTAGAAAGCATTCTTTTGCCGTTAATTCTACCCGGAAATCTTAAAAAGACAGAAATTTTCCGTTTATTCCTTGAACGCACGCATATTGGCTGTATTAATACCAAAGATCGAATTTATTTTTTAAATGAAAAAACAAAAATTCAATAAATTAAAATTTCTAATTTATTTAAAAAACAAACAAACAAAAATAATGCTTCCGAATTTAATGAAATAGTAATTTTTTTCATTCATTTAAACTTATTCGCAATTTATTCTTAGAGCACTAAAACAATATTCGCACGTAAAATACACTCTAAGCGAACACATTTAAAAATATATAGCAGTTCAATCAGGTTAGTAACAAATCGATTTTATAAAAAAAGGCAGGTATTTCTCTCGAATTTAATTAAAAATATAATACTCATATTCTACATCTAACAATCAAATTATGTCTTATATGTAATAATTTTTACCCTCTATTAAGTTTTCAAACACCAATCATTATTTCATAACGACGAAATGTTCCTGGAATTAAGTTTAATTAATTTCCGAGCTTTCTTAATAAGAAATTTAACAATCCTTAGCAATCCCCATTTGAAGGAAACCCATATCTTCATTTAAAACTCGCCCTAGTCCAAGAGCTCGATGCTCGAGTGGTTACGATGCTCGTTTCGAAACGCGTAGTTCGAGTTTAGAATGCAAGGAGATCCGCAGATGAACGAGATAGGTATATTTTAAAAACTTCTCTTTTGAGATTACAGAAATTTTCTGTTCTAAAACGGAAAAAAGACAGGAATTTCTTCACTTCTCGGATATATACCGGTAGTCGTGCTGCCAGGAATATTTCCGTGAATCTAAGAAAGTATTTATGAGGGTGTAGACATCAATATATGAACCTTCGTCTATACCAGGTAGACATAGAAATTTTGTAGCTTTCATAAATATTTTATTTTATAAAACATAATAACTGCCGTGTAATTTGTTTTCAAATTACTTCATTGTCAATAAAAATAGTTTATAAGTGTATAAAATTAGCAAATAAAGCATTTGTGCAACAATATTAAAAAGCCAGACAGACTAAACGTGCTCTTAGATTTCGTTTAAAAGAGCATGAAGGTTATGTTAAAAATCAGGACCTCAAACGTTCTTTTATTGCTCAACATTCTTGGTCTTCTCAGCATAGGTTCGGTTTTAACTCAGCCATCATTATCCAAAAATGTTTTTGGGAAGCTTGTCACATCATTAAAAATTCTCACGCTTTAGTCAATGACTTGTCTAGTACACCTAATTTTCCAAGTATTTGGAAAGCATTAATTTAATTTCCCCTTTTTTGGTTTCTTTTTCTATCCTTCTCCGGTAGATATCGCTACTTGCCCACCCAGGCGTTTCCTCTGATTCTCTCTCATTGGTTGTTTTTGGCGCTTTCGCTACCCGCATAGGGTATATAAGCCAGCTCGTCTCTGTCTATCACTTTGCTCAGCCTTGCTTTTTATAGCACGCTGTTCGTTTTTCCCTGTCTTGCACTGAAGAAGAATCCAGCTTGTAGATTCGAAACAGCTGTTTGCTGCTTTTCATGTATTATTTGTGCATTTTTAAACGTTGGTTTTTCTGCTTTTTAATTTACAAGTGCTCTTTGTTTCATATTTTCTGTTGAATATACAAAAATATTAGAATTCAAACCTTTCCTGTGATAGCTTGCATTGTAAAATGTATAAAACAATGCTAAATGATATTTCGCATCGTCACTTTTTCCTGGTAAAACTTACATTAGCTGTCTCAGAAAAACCGCATAGAGACACTAATTACTTCAGTAAATGTCAGTTAATATGTCTTTAAAATTTTTAAATGGGATTTGAAATAAAACAGATACTAGTGCAATATAAAAGCCACAGTCATATGCATTTATTAAGTAATGTATATAAATCAAACCGTTTTTTCTAATTTAAATTGCTAAAAAATATTTGTAATTTTATAGCACAATATTGCGGTTGTAATAATGCTGCATTTGTAGAAAGTGGCATATATTTTTAATTAACAATGCTATGTTTTATAGATGTACAGCATTTCTATTTAACCCCGTTTCATTTATATTATAAATGTCTAAAAAGTGAATGTAAAATGTTTAATATAATATGTAAGTTTTATCTCTATCAGCAAATAATATAAAATAGTATGGTTAAAATTGCGAATTGAAAGTAAAATCCACTTTCGTAAAAAAAATTCGAATCATTATAGCGATGAATATTTTTTTCTTCCTTTGGGATTTAAAAGTTTTAGGCAAATACTTCAAGATTTATAAAAATTAAAAAAAAAACAAAATGTACACTATTTACAATTATCCCGTTTCATTAATATTGCAGACGTCTAAAAATTGAATGTAAAAAATACAATATTTATCTTTATCAGTTAATAACAATAAAATTACATGGTTAAAATTAAGAGCTGAAAATAAAATCCACTTTCGGAAGAAAAAAAAATATGTATCATTATAGCAAAAAATATTGTTTCTTCCTTTGGGATTTAAAACTTTTAAGTAAATACTTCAAGATAAAAGTATGTTTTTATTTTAAAAATAATCTCTAAAACTTCACTTAGTTTAAAAATAAAATATCAAATTCTCTTCATCCTAAGGAATTGGGCGTTTTTAAACACTACTAAAATAATACTAATATTTTTTGCTATAGATTAAAGAAAAGTTGAGTTATTTAAATTAAAAAAAGGATAAAATTTTTAAATGCATATCCAGAAAAAAATATCAGCATTAGAATAGGTAAAAAAAAAATGTTTATCCTTATTTTTTAAATTATAAAACATCAATACATTGAAGAAATTTCTTATGCATTTCTGCAGTAAATGATTCCTAATATTCCAGATTAAAATATTCAGTAAATATCCTGTTAAAAAACAAAACAAATATGAATATATTAAGCGCTTATAATAAAAAAAATATACGAAAAAACACATAAGAATTGCAATCTTTTATCATGTTGTTTATAATCAAAATAATAGGCTCTACCAATATTGGGTTTCAGTAATTCAAAAAAGCATACATTAAAGAAAGAATAATCTTACATTAAACAGGGAGGCGGTAGCACAGACACATCACCTGATCGAGTTGGTGGCTGAAATTCCAGTATTATAGTTAAAACTCGATTCGCATATTGAAATGCAAGTGGCCTGACAAGTCATATCATGGTGGAAAATACCTGAAAATCCAATTTTAGTGGTTTAATGGTAGGTGTAGCATTGTGTTTTCCTGCTTTCAGTCATCCATGTTCCATAACTTTGGGTGCAGGAAAACACAATGTAAACCTACCAGGCGACAACAAAAATCGAGTTTGCAGGTGTTTACTACCAAGATATGACTTAGCAGACCAGTAGAATTTTAATATGCGAATCAAGTTTTAACTAATCCTGGAATTTCAACCGTCATCTGGATGAGGTGATGGTTTGTGTAGCAGCCTACAGGTCTATATTGTGTATGACATAAATTTTTCGAACCATTAGAAGTCAGAAAATATATTTTAGTGTACTAAAAAAATGTATTAAAGCAAATATTAACAGGGACATCTTTTGAGAAAAGATATCAATACATATATTTTAAAAGATTAGATATCTTATTTAATATTATTAGATAAATCACAGGCTTTGACAAAAATTTAATTCTGATTTATTTTTAATAAAAGGGAGAATAGGAACTTATTAGAAATAGAAGACACGCTGCGAAAGGCGTATTAGAAATACATTTGATTTAGTGGGAACAAATTTTAGAAATGTCTGCAATCACACCACTTTGCGAGACGTTCAAATAATAAATATCAATTTATCATTTTATATGGCACATTCCGGAAATATCTTGATGAGATGTGACAGTGAAATGAACAGAATTTTCGGACATTTTTTAGATAAAAATGTTATTAATAGGTACAACATAACATAAAAATAACATAAAAATGTTATATAATAACCTGTTGATAACATAAAAATGTTATTTACAGGTACATTACTAACAGGTACAAAAACAATTTCGAATCTCAGCAGTTTTTTAATAATAACAAATAATTCCTGCGGTAATCAAAAAATATAAATAATGACTTCGATGTCAAATGTTTTTAAAAATATTTTATTGGAAATTATATAGGAAATTTTTTTTCAGATATGTATCTAGACAGATATAATGAAAATAAACCAAACAATAAATATAGGAAAAGGGAAAAACCATGCTTACAGCATAGATTATGAAACACTTTCCAACACATTCAGAGTACTATAACAGAACTTTACACTTTACTAAGGTGAAAGATGATGTCCAAATGAACATTTATAAAAACGCATAAAGCATTTGGAAACCCGATTTCTCTGATACCATGAATAGTCATTAAAATATACAATTTTTTGTGGAGCCCTGTATATACCGGGTGTCCCAAAAAGGACTGACTGATTTTAAAATTCAATAACTTCCAAACGGTGACAGATAATAAAAAAATTCTTGCAGGAGGGTTATGTATAAAGTCAAAAGTTTTATTACAGTGATTTTCGATTTTAGTTCGAATAACAAACAATAGATGGCGCTGTAAACAATAGTCGCTAAATACAGGCTCGATTTTTCGTCCTTTCTGTTGTTCCATGCAGAAAAAGGGGATGGAAATGTATTATCCGGGACACGAAGTACCAAAAATCAAGCCTGAATTTAGCCTCTATTGATCGTAGCGCCATCTATTGTTTGTAATTCGAACTAAAATCGAAAATCACTGGAAAAAAACTTCTGACTTTATGCATAAACCTCCTGTGAAGAATTTTTTTAATATCTGTCACCGTTTGGAAGTTATTGAATTTTAAAATCAGTCAGTCCTTTTTGAGACACCCGGTATATCTACAGATATGTATGCATACTACATAGTAGCATAAACGGTAGTTCATTTAAACGGAAAGTTGAAAATTTCCAGAAAGCAGTTTCCTGCCAGTAAACGGATGTTGTATGCGACCTGTATATGATCTATAGAAGTTATGCACTCCAAGAAATATTGAAAAAATAGTTATATTTCATAACGCATACCACAACTTAAAACGCACTTCCAGAAATTAATGTATGCAGTCTTCAATTGTTCAATTATTGCTCATTTTCTTCTATAGTGAAATTATTTTGTGTGTTCCCGCAAATGAACGACAAGTTCTCCGTACAACTTAGTCTATAGGAAGAACCTTGTAGTACACCTCAGTTATGTATATCAATTTCAATATGTTTAAAATAGTGTAATATCTTTAAATATATGGCAAACGATTTTTTCCTCATAGACGGTAATGTAACGGAATTCGTTTGAGTGGACCTGTAAATGAACGGAAAATGCCATACACTTGATTTTCAATACCGAATGTGTCATAGTAAACCGCAATAATATATATCAATTTCATGGCAATCGGACTATATTTATGACAGTTAGAGCACGGAAAGTCGTATTAACAAATCAAATTCACAAACACTTATCAATTATATTGGAAAGTGTTAAAAAGAACCAAGTTAGATATTAAATTGTCCCGATGTCAGATGGTAGAAGATGAACAAGTCTCTTTAAATTAGAAAAAAAAAAGAAAGAATAAAAATATTAATAAAAAAAGTATTAATAAAAAAAAAAACACTCACATTATAATCGTTTTCGAAGTAGGCTCTTTAAGTATAGACTTACAAGAAAGAAAATTAAAACTAATCAAAGAAAGCTGTAAATTGAAAAACGCCTTATAACTTTCAAAAGATATTACAGTTGTATATTCTTTAAGCTTAAATTGAGAGAAACTACATAAACCGAATGTATGTACTAAAATGAAAATCGAAATTTAGTTACACAATGCATAGAGAAATATGCAAAATATAAAATATTATTATTAGTTACACTCTTCACACAAAAGGACAAAAAAATGTTACTTTTTGTCCAGCACAGTGTACATATTTTTGAGTATCATTTTACCAAATAAAAACTTTCAGAAAACATGCGATTAAAAAACAGAAAAAATTGTATTCGTACAATAGTACAAAAGAGAATCTATGTATAAAATATTAATAATTACTCAACGTTATCTCAAACTTTGTACACCTTCTTCTTCTTCTTCTTCCATTGCTTGCATTGTATCATAGCATATTTTATTTTTGTATTATTTGATTAAAAAAAAAATGTGTTCTCTAAATGGTATTTTAATTTAACGAAAATAAGACAATATATTATATATATCCTGACTAGCAATTTTTTTATTTTATTTTTACAAACATCTAATTGTCACATGCTTTCTTTTAATTTACAATTCTGTTTATTTGCATGCGATATTTAAATCTTCTTACTTATTTTTCACCCACTTCCGGTTGACATAGTGTATTGAAATTTGAAATATATAGGTATTCATGAGGCCAATACAGGAGTTTTTAAAATTCGATCCCTATTGTGGGCAAATTGGGTGAAAGTGTTGATTTCCTACGGAGAAATCAGTATCAGCTTTAAAAATGGGTAATTGTTGAAAAGTACTAATTGCAGGGTTAGCACAATAACACCAATTTTTGGCCAACTTGGCGAAATATCACCAAATTTGGTGACAAAAAAAGTTTTCCATATATGATGCCAACTTGGCGACAGCTGGCTAATTTCACGAAATTCCCATTTCTACTTTTTAGTGAATTAAAAAAAATATATATTTTTTAAGCTTTTGTGAATTTTAGTAAAAGCATATTAAAAAAATTACATTTATATTTATTCTTTATATACTTGCATACCGGTATACATAATTCCAGATACCATATGTTACTTTTCATATTTTTTAAAAAACAAGGGTAATCCTTTTAAATCACATGCAGGGATGGAAATGAAAGTTTTATATTTATAGTCCTTTCACTCTTCGAAATACCTCGAGCACTTAAAGTACAACATTGACATTGAATGTAAAAATCTTAAAGAAATTTTCTATTTATATTTATAGTTATCTCGCTGACTAAAAATCATAATATTTTATTTGCCTTAATTTTCTATGAACAGATGCTAATTATGTTTCTTTCAGAAATACATATAGCCCTAAATGCAATAAAGCGCGTGTGCCAGGTTCTAAATCGATATTTTAAAATTTTAGTTTCTGCATAATTTTACTTTGTTGAGCATCGTGTATATCAATGCAATGTTAAGTTGAATTTATAAATATGAACAATATGTAATTTGTATTCACTATCTAGAAAATTTCGAAGAAGTATCGTTATTTTTAAAGCAGAAAATGTTTTGTAGAATATATATGGAATAGAAATGTCACTATTATGAACAACCAGCTTTTGCATAATTTTTCAGTTTTTCGAAAATAAAAATTGTGAAATAACATTCGGTCAATATGTAGAAGAAATCTCTGAAAGAAGTATTCTTTGAGGTTTTAGATAATTTTCAATCAACATATAATTTCAGTGTTAATGTCCTTTTAATATGTGAAAGGAAAAAAAAATATAAGTTGCTTTTTGTGCTCTTCTTTGACGCATGTTACTAGGTTTTTACCCTCTTCGGGTCCAGCACTTCGTACACGAATGTTATTCATTTGGAAGCACTTTTTTAAATAGTTACTTTTACATATGAAATTACAAAAATTCAATAAATGATGTGACAATTACTTTTCTTTATTACTGGTGTCCATAATCAGTGGTGCATGTACCTTATGAAGATGCAAGTATGTATTTGGAATGCGTTTCTAAATACGTTAAGAATTAATGTACATTATTTACGTCATTTCATAAATATATAATTCATAATATTGTTGTGCGTAGAAATTTGTATATCCACACCCGCCCTCCCCCTTCCCCAAAAGGGCATTCATCATCAAAAGAAATGTCTATCAGGTAAATATATTTTAGAAAACTAACGCTGGCCAACAAATTTGAACTTTTGCTTTTTCACAAAACCTAAATTAATTGTTTCTCACGCGGTTTTTTTTTGTGCTCATTCCAAATCTAGTTTTAGATTTATTCTAGCAGGTCTTGTTTTTGAGATATTTGCATATTTGGATTTCTGCAAATCTTATAAATTTTGTACAATTATATGCATATTTCACGAAAAGCATTATAAGACTGGCTTTTTTGTTTCATGTTATGATTACTGTCTAGTTCACTTTACAAAAACGTCGTTTCTGAGATTATACTGACATATGACCGTGAAATGTCTGCCTAATTTGCATGTTTTTCACATTTTTCTAATAATGTTTCTTGACGTTCGAATACTTCTGCCACACGAGTACGCTAATATGTTTCCACACTGTTAAAACACTACACTGTTAAAACACTGTTTGTTGTTTGTATACCACACTGTTAAAAATTTGCAGCAAACTGTCCAGTCATTCGACCGTTTTCATAGAAAACGGTTCCAAAACCGTTATTTTACTGTATTCTGACTACATTATTGCCAGTGTTATGGTCAGAATAAAGTTAACTTACGCTTATGTAACCGTTTTTTTTTTTTTTTTATTTATTTTTTTTTTTTTTTTTGTAACAGTGCAGTTTCTTGCAGTGATTTGAAATCTGATATCTGTTTTCTTCATATCGCGTCTAGTTTTTGAAAAAAAAAAATGAAACTTTATTCTTCGGTAAAAAGAAAAACAATTTAAGAAATTACAACGACCATTTGGAAAATGATTTTTTTAAAGACTAAAATTTAAGACATAAAAAATCGAACGGAGTTGATCATACATTACGTACGCCATGGATTAAACTTTAACATTCCTGGACCCATCATGAACAAATTTTAAAAGAACTTTCAGTTTTACAATTTTCGGTACTGTAAATTTTTAAACTTTTACGGAGCTGGTCATACATTACGTATGCCATGGATTAAACATTAATATTCCTGGACCAATTATAAATGAAATTTCATTTTTAAACTTCTAAACATCCCAAAATATTACTTTTGATATCGTCGTATAGAGAAAGAAATGCATTTTTAATTGCAATTTGCTTGAAAGCTGTATCTCAATTTGTTTCTGAGTTATTAATTTTTTTGTAGTTTTTATTACTTTTTTGTCATAGTGGCAACAGAAGTATCCATCCTTGTTGAAAGTAAAGGGAAAATACAAATTACTGTATAGACCAATAAGAAAACGAATAAAATGCGAGATTCAACTAATAAAGCGCTTCAGATATGTTTTTGATTTCCTACCCTCATCAAGGACAATAACCGATTTTCCAAATGGTTAAAATAAATAAGTAAACAGAAATAGCTTTTTATGGTACATTGTGGTGTACTTCAATTAATTAGGATAGATTCTACTACTTTTTCCATTTTTTTTCGATTATATAAATTGTTGTTTATGACACTATTAGGAATTTGTCACAGTTCACCCTTTTGACAATGAGGTACCCAGCCCTAAAAAGCGCGTTATATCAATCTTGTGTCAATACCGCATAAAAGTAGAAATTCCTTTTACTCAAAAACTAGTCGGGATATAACGAAACATTTTCACATTTAAAATCATTATAAAAATCTGATCTAGAAAAATATTAGGTCCATTCTGTGGCTACTACTTTAAAGCTGATGGTAATGTAAGCATTACACCATTGAAAAATATGCAAATTAGACTTAATAATTGACAGATAAATGTATTATAAACGGATAAATGTATAAATGTATTATAAAAGGCATTTAAAAGGATTTTTTTTTCAAAATTTCCACGATACTAACTCTTACTATTAACCGAAATTAAATGGTACACGTTTATGGCATATTCCGAAAATATTTAAACTAAAACGTTCTAAGAAAGTTTTAAAATTATATAAAATAATAATAATAATTTTTAAATATTCCTCTAAACAATAATGTTTCCTCTTTAGAGTGAGGGAGAAACTTTTAATTTTTTTTTTTTAACTTATAAAAAGAATTTCATGAATGTGTCTGTATGTTCTCGTTTTTTGAGTGTGGGGAAAAGAAAATATTGACCCTCAAGCAAAAAAAAAAAAAAAATTAAAAGAAAAAGTTAAAAAAGAAAACTATCGATTGTTAATTGACCGATTTCGTTCAGATTTTTATAAATTGCAATAATAGTTAATTAGGCTGCGTAAAATTATTGAAATATAATATGTTACTAGAAAATTCGAGCACCCACAAAAAATACACTATAGAGCAACTGCAAAGAAATCGGGGGGGGGGGGGATAGCTGTAGTTTCCTTTATTTATTCAACTCCGTGAAGTCGGAAGCCGAACGTTTATCAGTATCAGATCATTAGCTTTGGATGGATAGTATGTTTCGTTATTCAGAAGGAAACCGTGCATAAGTTTTTTCTTATTGAAAAAAAAAATGTCATATTCTTAAACCAAAAATGGTCACATGTTTTTCCAGCAAATAATTAAAAGTGAAAAAAAAAAAAAAAAAAAGAAAAAAAAATAGAGGGTGGAAAGAAGAAACATGGAAAAAAAAGCAGGGCGCTTTTGTTACATCTAAAAAAAAAAAAGGTAAGACGCTTCGGCATATAACAAAAAGGGCAGTACGCTGCATCGTTTGAAACCATTAAACGAGAACACTGAAAGCATGAAAGCAGAGATATTAACCTTGACGCACTTATTTGGGTGGGGCTAGTTGAGCTCCAACCAATTGGTGGGCCTCCCCACCTGGCTGAATCTGACGCACTTATCGATACAGTAAAATGTTTAGTCATCAAGGGGTGGATAAAAACACATTACAACCACTTTATTTTGCAGGGAGGGGGAAGGTTAAAAACGGTATTTTTTCAAAAAAATGAAATTTGTTGAAAATTAGGGAGATCGCTTACATTCGGGTTAAGACTTATTTTCGGAGTTTTACTATAATAAAGCATACACCTAAAAAATCACTTCTCTACAAAACGAACATTAAGTGAATTCTAATATAACCATATGAAGTAAACTCTCTGTAAGGCGGACTCTGTGTATGACGGAAATCTGTCTAACTCGGAAAGATTTTCAAGTCCCTGCGAATCCATAGACATAGAGTAAAATTTGTCTCAGGCGGAATATTGCCTACTACAGAAAATTTTCTCGTTCCCGTTCTATTCCACATTAGTTAGTAGTTTACTGTATTCGCGATAAAATTTTCAAATCTTTATCAATAAATAACACTAATAAACAAAAATTGACTTTTTTTTCTTAAATTTAAAACTACTATTCTAATTATATACACTCTTGAGTAAATAAAAATGATATTAGAATTTTTTACTTATTGCTTATTTTTTTAAAACGAAGGATGTGTATTTATAGATTATTACGATATATCACAATTTAGGAGATCGTGTAGTAATGCATAATAATAATACATAAATGTTAAATTTACCAGTAGTATACTTGTACACTGTTTATACACATTTGACAGGTATTGTACACACATTTTACACAGCTGAACACAATTTGAGTGTATTAATTTGAGTACATTAGTACCTATTTTTGCGTTTATATGTATGTTCAATATCTTCTCTCTTGATGAACCAACAGTAATCGGCAAGCATTGCTGCATTCCATTGCGATCAATATCTAGACTCCATAGCAGAAATTTGTTTGTGAAATCGTTCACCGTGCTCATCGCTAATTGCTCCCATATTATCTGGGAAAAAGCGAATGTGAGAGTACAAGAAATGAAGCTTTAATGACATGTGACAATTTAGCTTTTAAAAATTGTTTACCATATCTTGAACTATACAATTGTAATTTGTAGCTTTGAGAGATCACGCATTACGAGATTACGCATTACAGTTTGAGAGATTGCGATTCACTAAGAGATTATGCACAACGTCCTAGAATGAAGACCATCAAACTTCAGATTCAGGTATACGTTGATAAATATAGGGACTGATTACGTTTTGGTGTAAAACATCAAAAAGTGAAGATGTTATACTGAACTCTTCATAATTTCCGCAATAACTCTATCTCAAGAACAAATGCACGATTTTTCATCAAACTTCAGATTCACATATATGTTGACAAAAGTTGTTCCTTATAAGTTTTTGTGTTAATCGCCCAAGATGACGCAGATGACGCAGCTGTGCGCATTTTCCCCAATCTTTGAAGTAGCTCTATCTTAAAAACTAATGCACGGATGCTCGTCAAACTTCAGATTCAGTCAGACGATAACACATGTTGTTGCTGATTAGGTTTTAGTTTAAATCACCAACAGGTGGCGCTGCTATGCTGCATTTTGCAGGATTTACACTATTTTAGCAATAGTTATATCCCAAGAACTAATGCACGGAATTTCATATCTTTAGAATTCTCATGGTGAGCATAGATTGCCATTTAATGTTGGCACTCTGATAGTGAATTTTGTAGGATTAACATGTATGAGATAGAAAAAAGTTTTGAGATTGGCATATCCGACTAGATTTTTCTTTTGCTGTATTTGTTTATTTTATTTTATTTTTTTTAATTTCTATTGCCACATGCTGAAATCCCCTCCACTTTCTAGTAATTTGAATGTTAAAAATTTGTATTTACAAAAATGAAAACCTTTATTAAAAAAATGCATATTATAATTTATTAGTTTTTTTAATTTGTAGGTCCTTACATTTTTATAATTTTGGTCCTTGGAATTCCTTAAAAGTCCTTGAATTTTATTTAAAGAAATGTGTGCAACCCCTGTATTATTTTACTTATATATATCGATTTCTGCTTTCTCCTTCCCCTGTAAAAAGTATACACTGTTAAAGAAGTTCTTCACATGAATTAGTGCTGATTATGTTTTGGTGTAAATCGCCCAACAGGTGGCGCTGTTGTGCTGCATTTTTCACATGGACGAAAAAAATCTTATTGGCGCCTAGATGTATTATAAGTAGCAGGTATTTGTTCACTTTCAGGGTAATTAGACTGTAGAAATAAAGTACTTTAATAGTCAATAAATTAACATAATGAGATATATTTAAACACAGACATCGCTGAAACGAAAACCAACTTCATCTTTGTGTGAATATTTCCTAAATTCCCAAGGTTATGGTTACTTAAATCTCTGAAAATTTTCAAAGAAAAAATTTCTTGTTTATCAGAGTAATAGATAGAACTTTCTTTTGATATTCATACTATTGAATTCATCTCTGGAAAAGAAACTTTATTCATCACTCTTTTGACAAAAACAGAAAAGCTTGAAATCGATGAGGAATAGAGAAAAGGAAGAAAAAACATAGATAGAATCGAAGATCGATTTCCAGCGCAAAAGTGTGAAATTTCAGCATAAAATCCAAAAACTGGACGTTGTTCCTCATATAAGTAAGTTCACGATTTTAGTCTCCTATTAATGAGATTTTGCTATTATGATTTTCTGATATGGTTCAAAATATAAAGTTATGTGATAGAGGAAAAAGGGTTTGCGATAGCAATGAAACTATTTATTTTAAAACTTTTTGGTCACTCATGTGCTAAGTAATGATCAGTGAAATAATAGGAACAAAGGCTATTTCAAGACATCTTTGCATTCGTAAAAGTTTCAATTTTTCCTTTAGTTTGACATCATAACTCTTATTTGTACGATTAGAGTTTAAAGTTTTGCTTTGATATTTTTAGACCATAACTGTACATAATGTCGGATGGGGATGAAATGGAAGTGACTTTATGAACGAATAATGCTGAGAGAGTATTTTTGTGTAAAAGGGTACATGTACGTGATGAGTATAAGAATTATGCGATAAAGAAAGTCAACGCTAGCAAAGTTAGTTGAAAATTACTAATCAGCGTATATAAAAATAGCTTATTTAGCAAAAGCAAATTCAGCCTTAAATTTTGAGAATACTTTTGTATGAAATCTGAGATTGAAAAGTATTAAAATGAAAGTAGTATTTAATATCGGATATATGCACGTTAGATAGAAATCAAATAATTTATTTTGGAGGTTTCTAGTCACAGGTGTGCTAAAGATTGATTCAATGAATTCAGACGTTATAAGGTAAATGTCTATTTCATGATACTTTCTAATAGCTAAAAGCTTAACTTTCCAGTTTGACGTCATAACTGTTGAACATCCTTCCGGACGGGTGGGTTGAATCCGTCCAAGCAGACAATACACCTAAAGTAGGGGTGCACAACCTTTTTAAGAGAAGGGCCACTTATAAAAATTTCTGAGTTGCGGAGGGCCACATCAGAAACACGGGGAGAATTCTGTTGCTGGGAGGTGATCTGTGGCCTATTATCAGATAAAAAATATGGTTTCAGAGGAGGGGGGGGGGTAATTTTACCACTCTAGGTTTCCCTACCCGGTCAACATATCCAATTCAGTTGGCAAGGATATATCAACAGCTTACGTTTGTATATATAACAAAGATATAGCAAGTATTATTTAGAAGGACTGGTAATATTCCTTGACTTTATTCGGGGAAGTAAATTTTGTTTATTTAAAAGTGTAAAAAACAAACATAGGCATGAAAGTGGCTAATAGTGCCGAAAAAAATGTAAAATTTATGAACGAAGGGGAGATGAGGAGCCGATGAACGAAATTTGCGATTTTTCCGCGCCCGATCAACGAAATTTTCGATCTTTTTCTTGCACCTGATTGATAAAATTCGCAATTTTCCCGAAGCCGGTCGACGAAATTCGCGTTTTTCCGAGCCTGATCGACATAATTCGCGATTTTTCGGAGCTCGATCGACAAAACTCGCGATTTTTCCGAGCCCGGTCGACAAAAGTTGCGATTTTTCCACCCCTGATTGACAAAATTCGCGAATTTTTCCTCGTCCGATGAACGAAATTAGCGATTCTTAACTGACTAACGAAATTTGCAATTTTTTTCCCGCGGTAAATTGACGAAATTCGCGCTATTTTCTCGCATTAAACTGACGAAACCCGTGATTTGTACGCAGCCGATCAACGAAATTTTCAATTTTCCGCGCATCATTGAGAAAATTCGCTATTGTTTCGTGCATGATCAACGAAATTTGCGATTTTTCCGTGCCTGATCGACAAAATTCGCGATTTTTTTTTCGTGCCCGACCAACGAAATTTGAGATTTTCCCGCTCCTAATAGAAAAGATTTGTAATTTATTCGCCCCGATCGACGAAATTCGTGATTTTTTCTCGCAACTGAAGAAACTCATGATTTTTACGCAGCCAATCAACAAAATTTACAATTTTTCCGCGTATCATCAACAAAATTGACGATTTTTTCGTACTCGAATAATGAAATTTGCGATTTTCCGCGCCTGATTGATAAAATTTGCGATTTTTCCGTGCCGGACCAACGAAATGCTCGATTTTTCCGATCTCGATCAACAAAACTCGCGATTTTTCCTTGCCCGATAGGTCAAATTTGCAGTTTTTTCTGCGCCTCATCGACAAAATTCGCGATTTTTCCGTCCTTGATTAACGAAATTTGCTATTTTTCCGTCCTTGATTAACGAAATTTGCTATTTTTCCGCGCCTGATGGACAAAATTCACGATTTTTCCGCACCCGATCAACGAAATTCCCGATTCTAAACTGACTGACGAATTTTTCATTTTTTCTCGCGGCAAATTGATGAAATTCACGATTTTTTTCTTACGACCTATGGACAAAACTTTTTTTTTCCATAATGACAATTGACAATTTTTTTGAAGTTATAAATTGACGAAGTTCGCGGGCCACACGTAAGCCCATCACGGGCCACAGGTTGTGCATCTCTAACCTAAAGAATACACCTAAAACATCGCTTCTCTATAAAATGAACGTTATATATATCCTAATATATCCGTATATTCCTGATAAAATAGACAAAGCTTTATCAATGAATAATAGATAGAATTTTCTTTTGGACATTGAAACTATTGAATTCATCTCTGGAAAAGAAACTTTATTCATCACTCTTTTGACAAAAATAGAAAAGCTTGAAATCGATGAGGAATAGAGAAAAGGAAGGAGAATCATAGATAAATCGAAGATCGATTTCTTTAAAGCGTAAAAGTGTGGAATTTACTTTCTGTAGAAAATCCAAAACTGGACGTTGTTTAAGTTAACGATTTTATGCTAATGTCAGACGAACGTCTTTTTGCATGCTTTTTTCCTTAGGTATTATCCCTACACAATGCTAGCGGCATTCTGTAGGGATAATACGTAAGAAAAAAACCATGCAAAAAGACGTCCGTCTGTGAATAGTCTTAATCTCCAGTAATGAAATTTAGCTATCATGTTTTTTCTGGCACGGTATAAAAAATAAAGTCACGTGATATATGAAAAAGGACTGTGTTTTCATAAGCATTGTATTTGTTATTTCTGTTATACATTCTGATGACGACACAGTGAAGGAGTTGAAACATGTCAATACAGGTTTTTAATATACTTTTAATGTTTCTTTAGTAACGTCTTTTAAGCAAATAAATATTTTAAAATATTTTCGATTTTTCCGTTTGGAATATATTTGTGATATAAAAAAATGAGTTTGTGATAGCAATGAAACTATTTTTTATAAAAGGTTTTGGTCACTCATGTGTTAAGTAAAGATCAGTGAAATAATAGGAACAAAGGCTATTTCAAGACATCTTTTCATTCGTAAAAGTTTCGATTTTTCCTCTAGTTTGACGTCATAACTCTTATTTGTAAGATTAGGGATGAAAGTTTTACTTTGATATTTTTAGAACATAATCGTACATAATGCGAGATAGGAATGAAATAGAAGTGACTTTATGAATGAATAATGCTGAGAGAGTATTTTTGTGTAAAAGGGTACATGTATGTGATGAGTATAAAACTTATGCGATAAAGAAAATTCAACATTAGGAAAGTTAATTGAAATTTACTAATCAATATATTTAAAAAATAGCTTATTTAGCAAAAGCAAATTCAGCCTTAAATTTTGAGAATAATTTCGTATGAAATCTGAGATTGAAAAGTATTAAAATGAAAGTAATCTTTAATATCACATATATGTACGTTAGATAGAAATCCAATAATTTATTCTGGAGGTTTCTAGTTACACATGTACTAAAGATTGATTCAATGATTTCAGACGTTATAAGATAAATATCTATTTCATGATACTTTCTAACAGCTAAAAGCTAAAACCGGACGGGTGGACACATAATGAATACACATAAAACATCTCTTCTCTATAAAATGAACGTTATATATATCCTAATATATCCGTATATTCCTGATAAAATAGACAAAGTTTTATCAATGAATAATAGATAGAATTTTCTTTTTGACATTGAAACTATTGAATTCATCTCTGGAAAAGAAACTTTATTCATCACTCTTTTGACAAAAATAGAAAAGCTTGAAATCGATGAGGAATAGAGAAAAGGAAAGAGACTCATAGATAGAATCGAAGATCGATTTCTTTAAAGCGTAAAAGTGTGGAATTTAGTTTCTGTATAAAATCCAAAACTGGACGTTGTTTAAGTTCATGATTTTAATCTCCAGTAATGAGATTTAGCTATTATGTTTTTTTCTGGTATGGTATAAAAAATAAAGTTATGTGATATATGAAAAAGGACTGAGTTTTCATATGCATTGTACTTGTTATTTCTGTTATACATTCTGATGACGACCCTGTGAAGTAGTTGAAACATGTCTATATAGGTTTTTAATAAACTTTTAATGTCTTTTTAGTAACGTCTTTTAAGCAAATAAATATTTCAATATATGTTTTGATTTTTCCGTTCGGAATATATATAATGTGATAAAAGGGTTTTTGTGATAGAAATGAAACTATTTATTAAGAAGGTTTTTGGTCACTCTTGTGTTAAACAATGATCAGTAAAACAATAAGAACTATGGCGGTTTCCAGACATCTTTCCTTTCGTAAAAGTTTCGATTTTCTCTCTAGTTTGACGTCATAACTTTTATTTGTACGGTTAGCGATGAGAGTTTTGCTTTGATATTTTTAGAACATAATCGTACATAAAGCGGGATAGGAATGAAATGGGAGTGACTTTATGAATGAATAATGCTGATAGAGTATTTTTCTGTAACTGGGTGCATGCATTTTTATACACATTCACTTGCACATTCACATGCACATTCACTTATTTTGAGAATAAGAATTATGCGATAAGGAAAAGTCAACCTTTGCAAAGTTAAATGAAAATTAGTAATTAACGCATACAAAAATAGCTTATTCAACAAAAGAAAAGATGAATTTAAATTTTAAGAATATTTTCATAGGAAATACCAGATAGAGAAGAATAGAAATGAATTTAATGAAAGTAGAAGCGAAGTAGTTTTTTACTTCCAGATTTGTGTATGTTTTGCAGAAATCAAATAATTTATTCCGCAGTTTTTGAGTCACATATGTGATAAAGATTGATTTAGTGATCTGAAACGGTAGAAGATTAAAGTCTATTCTAGGAGATTTTCCAGTGGGTAAAAGCATATATTTCCAGTTTGACGTCATAACTCTTATACGTATGATTAAACAAAAATTCTTTAACAAAACGCTTTAGAATGCAATAGTACAGAATGTGAGATAGCTATTGTTTGGAAATTACATACTGAAATACTCTCCTGCTAAAAGTTGGTACATGTACGTTGTGACTATAAGATTTATGTGATGCAGAAAAGTTTAACTTTAGCAAAATTAATTATTTTAATTAATATTAAAACGCTACCGAAAATTTTTATTTTAAAAGGAAATTTCTAAATTCGCTTTTGAGAATGCATTCGCATATAATCGTAAATAGAAATAGTTTGAACGGTCTAAGGAATAACGAGAAATTATATTTCTAAACTGGATAAATGTAATAAAACACTCATACTACAATATATATTAAAACACACATAATAACGCCTGCATTAAACAGTTAAAGGTATATATAAATATTATACAGACACACAAACAATAAATACAATAAACCCAACTGGAGTGAAAAAATTAGCCAGAGCCAGGAATCGAACCCGGGACCACAGTACACAAGACTGCTGCTCTAACCACCGAGCTACTCCGGCCGATGCCTGAGTCTGCAATCTCTCACTAATAAACCATGTTGGGGAAGTCATCAGCCATCTATACGATAGCCCTGGATGACCGGACAACGATGAATAGATTTTACTATTACATCGATCTACGATAATTATAATAAAACACTCATACTACAATATATATTAAAACACACATAAATAGCGCCTGCATTCAACAGTTAAAGGTATATATAAATATTATACAGACACACAAACAATAAATACAATAAACCTAACTGGAGTGAAAAATTAGCCAGAGCCAGGAATTGAACCCGGGACCACAGTACACAAGACTGCTGCTCTAACCACCGAGCCACTGTGTGTTTTAATATATATTGTAGTATGAGTGTTTTATTATAATTATCGTAGATCGATCTAATAGTAAAAACTATCCACCGTTGTCCTGTCATCCATGGCTGTCGCATAGATGGCTGATGACTTCCCCAACATGGTTTATTAGTGAGAGATTGCAGACTCAGGCATCGGCCGGAGGGGCTCGGTGGTTAGAGCAGCAGTCTTGTGTACTGTGGTCCCGTGTTCGATTCCTGGCTCTGGCTAATTTTCCACTCCATTTGGGTTTATTGTATTTATTGTTTGTGTGTCTGTATAATATTTATATATACCTTTGGATAAATGTAGTTTAGAATTATCTGTAATGCGGTTAGAATAAATAGAAGGTTAAGAAAATTAAATCAAAACTATTTTAAGACATTGTTGACCGTCAATTTCCTATAAAATCTGTGTTTCGATATAATGAAAACCTCGCGTTTTCTGTAAATCGGTTGCTAAATAGTTTTTTTTTTTTTTTTTTTTTTTTTTTTGCGTTCATCTGACCAGTGGGTTACTTTATTAAAATTCAGATTTCTTCATCGGCACTGACTATTTAAAAAAAGTGATGCCAATCAAGAAATCTGAATTAAAAAAAAGTAGCCCACTGGCAATACTGCATCTGACGATAAATATTTTCAAACTATTTGGATTTTACGTGGAATTTCGTATAGTGTAACAAAAAATGATCAACTATTTGGTGTAAAGACGTAATCTTTCTGGAAAAAGCTTGCTAATATAATACCCAAGAAAAATGGCGTAGGTGAAACTAAGGCTCCAATGCGCGAGCTTTAGTCGACCACGTGTTGTTTTGGAAATACGATTATATTCGCCACAGGTCAACAGACTTTTAAGACAAAAAGTAGAAGAACTTTTTATTTTTACAAATGAATTTATCAAAAAAAGAAATTATATATGAATCTATCTTAAATATAAAGCTGTTAGAAAGGAAATAGTATAGCAATAACGAATTTAACGCTTATTAGCTAATCTTGAGACAATATTCGACTTCTGCAATAATCAGCGAACATACATTACTTTTTGTACCTCAAATCAACATATAAAAATAAATATGGTACCATTAGATTGGAAATAGTCACAATTAAAAAATGATATGGGGTGCTTTCAATATTAAGTTTCTAATAAGGATTTTCTAAATAAAAGTACTATATTCTTACAAAGTCGTTTTTATATACAATTAAAATTAAGTTCATATACCAATTTTTGAAACTACAAGAACGTGCCGAAAATATACATTCCTGAAACAATGAACATAAAAAATACTGTAATAATAACTAGGCATTCGTGAAAAAATAGTGAAAATTCTATGAAGAAAAAAAATGGTTTCATTTTTTTCTTGTAATACAACTATTCAATTAATCCTTGCACTGTTAAAAAAATCTTTCAAGTTACTAAGTTCTTTCTAGGAAACTGGATTCCTAGAACTTTTTATGTAACGGTAACAACAAAAATTCATGAAACAGATACTTTTTCGCACCGTAAATCAAAAATATCTATAAGGTTGCTAAGAATTTTTTAGGAAACTGGGATTCCTAGAACTTTTTATATAACTGCAACCCGGGTTACAGATAAAATTTTAGTAAGATTACTGTAATTATAGTAGATTCTTTTGTAAAGCTACAGAAATCTGTAGATTTACAAAAACTAGTTTTGTAGATTTACATCTTTTATCGTATAGTGTATGTGTACAGATAAAATTTTAGTAAGCATACATATTTCTGTAAATTTAAATCTGTAGAATTACAGATTTTTTTTTACAATGTAGAAAATAAACCCTATCTGTCATTTTGTTATGACGAAAATTGGAAATCGTAGAAACTAGGAGGTTTAGAAAAAAGGGAAAAAAATAGAGAGATTGAATCAAAGATTGATTTCATTAAAGCGTAAAAAATTTATTTTCTTTGAAAAATCGAAACTGTATTTTTTTCTTTCTGTAAGTTTTCGATTTAGTTTCATGTAATGAGAATTGGGAAAAAAGTCTTTAATCTATGGGTTTGTAAAAAATTTCATGTAATAAAAGAAAGTATGTCACATAAATAAATTCTTTTATTATAAATTTTCCGTGGAACTTATTTTATAAATTTTGATCAGATACATAATACGAATTGGCTAATTGAACGACATTTTCCCCCAGTACGAGTTTCGTTTTTTCCTCTAGTTTAATGTTACAATTGTTTTATGTAGGATGAGAAAATATATACACTGATGTGCAAAACTTAAGCAACAAACATACAATGCTAATTTTCGAACATGTGAGTTCTCGAAAGTAAATGATATAAAAGCAAGTAGGTATTATATCTACAACACACCTAGTTGATGTGTCATCTCCTTCATGTCACACATGGCCACAAGTGTTACAGTAACTACGTAGAAACAAAATTTGGGATCTTTTATTCGTCTCATTATTACTCCAAAATTATCGTCATATGATGACTCCACTGAGAAATCATCGTGGCTGTTGCTTTGTGATGAGTCACCAGGTGACATTACAACGAAGTCACCTCGAGATTCTCATGTGACTGTAATTTTAAGACTCAATTTTGAAGTCATCGTGAGCACTATATTGTGCTGAGTCTCTAAATAATGTTACAATTAAATCACATGGTGACTTTCAGGTGACCGAGACTCTACTGTGAATTCACCATTGCACTCCTTTGTGAAAAGTCACCAGATGATTTCATTTTCCATCACGTGTGAACTCGTCACAAAACAACTATCGTGATAATTTTACAATGGAGTCTCCAAATGACGTTGAGTGAGTCATCTGGTCACTCGTCATAAAACAGCAGTCACGGTGACTTCTCGGTGAAGTAATCAAATGAGATTAAGAATGAGACTAATGAAAGATATCACATTTAAGTTCACTGTAGTGACTGTGACACTTGTGACCATTTCTGAGGTCATGGAGACTTTCAATAGGCTGGCTATGCTGTTAGGATAACACCAATCTTTTACACTTGCTGTTTATAGAATTTTCGTTTGAGTACTTACGTGTTTAGAAATTAACATTTTGTGTTCAGTGCTTAAGTTTTGCACACTATTGTAAAGATATGTTAAATAAAAATTTATATTATTTATATTCTTTAAATTATTCTATTTTTCGGCATATTCAATATTTCCCTACTTTAATAATATCTACCATTTATTCCTCTTTAAATTCGTTTTAATGAAATATGCGTATATCAATAATTTCTTATTCCAAAAACCTTAATTTAAAGCTTTAGATTCCTTCATAAACTTTATAAGCTATCCTATCTATCATATCCTGAGTGAAGTTAATTTTTATGTTCGAATGTTTTCACAAGTCATTTCCTTTTTCTTTCCAAAATTTCAACATCTATTCCTGCACTTGACTTTTCACCTTAAAAAGCTTACGGCCTTAAACTGGAATTGCCTTTCCTTTGAAGCCATGCCCCCTATCTCGATTGGTCTAGACAATCGTCTGAGAGCGGTCGCCTTTCTGTAATTCATTTTTTTCTCGTGCTGCGTAACCATTGTCTCCTTGCACCGGCTTGACTAAACGTAGCTGCACGGTCTCGGAGAAGAGTTTTTTCGCCTGTATTCAAGTGTTAAATAATAGCTATCTGATGCTCCTAACTTCGTAGAATATGAGAATTACTTAATGAACTTCTTTTAAATGTCAGCGTGCTGCATAGCGCGCAGTCAGGCGTTTTGGCCGACTGGAAATTCTTCATATCCCCCGTTTATCAATAAATAACTGTTCACGATTAATGATGTCGTCTTATTCCTTTAAAGAAAATAGCATAGATGTTCAATGTCTGCCACTCGAATACTTTCGACTGCATAACTTCTCACTAGTGATCATTGCCTATCACTCCATCATGATTTGCGACTGCATAACCTCTCAGTAGTTATCATTGCCGGTCACTCTAACATTATCTTCGGCTGTGTTATTGTTTACATATGACGCAATCTCAATTGCAGATTATTCATTCAGTCACACGCCAATCTACCTAGAACCAGCAAAATCACCACATATACTTATATACTTTGTAAATTTTAGAATACTGTGTAAAAAGAGACAACTCTTTCTAAATCTCGAAAAATATAACATATCCGTGAACAAAAATATACAAAAGAAACTTATTTTTATATATATAGTTCTTCAACCACTTTTCAGTGTTCCCCGAGATTTGCTCAGGCAAACTTTTTTCGATATTCGTCAATTAATTTGCTCATGAAAATTCTGCTGTTTCTCTGTTAATACAATGGGTTGCTCGAATTTTTCCATTTCCCTAAAACAATTAAAAAAATTATATACAAAAATGTTTTCAATATAGTTGTATTTTAAGATATATGAAAAATAAAGAGATATGAAGTGTATTTTAGAAAGAAACAAGAAAAGGAAATTTAAATTGACATTAGTCTTATGAGGATTTTTATGATAATACATGGACCCCCCCCCCCCCCCGGCTCGCGCCATCCCCAGACAATTATAGGGATAATTTGTGTACTTATAATAGTTTGTTTTGCCGTTTAGTGTTTATATAATGGATTTGAAAAAATATGTTTAGCAAAATGATGCATAGTTTCGACTAGATAGCAGACTGAATAGCATTTGGTTGTTGGCATTGAAGCTGTTAATTGGTTGACCATCGAAAATCTATCGATTTCTGTGTTTTCTAAACATAAATAACGCTTTCCAGAATCATGTGTTATTCGGAATACGTTAGTGTAAATTTTCGTTTGTTAAATATTTATATTTTTACATCGTATATTTTTAAGTAATCTGAGATATCTCGAGATTTTGAAACTATTTTAGTGATGAATAATGCTTAAGCACTTCCTTACTATATCTTGATGTATGCACATTATGGTTATACGAAATATGCTATAAAGAAATTTAATTGTAGTAAAGAAGCTCCAAATGAACATTACTATGCATACAAAAGCAGCTTATTTTGCAAACGAAATTTTTGCCTCGATATTTTACTAATTCATTTAGTAGCAGTCTATCATAACAAAGAAATAGACCTGATTCGGTTTTGTGATTGAATAGTGATTAGAAAGTATTTTTCTAAAAATGTATATGTATACTTTAAAGTTATACTAACTAATGCATCTAGATATATAATGAATTATATTAAGTATGATAAAGGAAAGTAAATTTAAGTATGAGCTACGCTGAAATTAATATTGATACTCTGAAATGTAAAAAAGAAAAAAAGTTTATGTGAATGAAATTACTTTTAAAAAAGTCATTTGTTTCCTTTTAGCGCTTTCTTTAGAATACAACTAATTTATAATTCGTGTTATACCATCTAATCTATACAGAATACCAAGTTTTGCGAGAGTATTTTCTAAATTTGGGTTATGAAAAGTTAGGCAAAACCGTGAGCATCTTCTGTTATACCTATCGTAAAGTATCATAGGAAGAACGAAATGGTAAAATTTGATTGAAAATAATTTTAGTTATAAATTAGTGTGCAGAAATTATCATTCAAAGGGCAGTTTGAATGTAATTTTTAAAAACGTATATTTTCAAGATCAGTACCGAAATCTTATAAAATAATTTTGTTCTACATATAAAACTACGACTACTGATTTATTAAATTAATGAAGAACATATGTAAATCCTAACTTTCAGACATAATGAACAATAAATATACACTAATATAATAATACAATCGAACCGAAACAGTAAAAGCAATATGAATAAATCTTAGTTACGATTTATGTCTTACGTTCAATGAATTCATCTCTGAAAAATAAATTTTATTCGATTTTTTTTTTTTTTTTTTTTTTTTTTTTTTTTTTTTTTTATAAAAGTATAAAAGTTCTGAATCAATGTTCAGTAGAAAGAAAGGATAAATGTAACGACCGAATGCAAAATAACTTTCTTTAAAGGGTAAAAATATGGAATTTTCTCTTTGTGTAAAACCCGAAATTGGACATAGTTTATTATTTCAGTTTTCTATTTTTTTCTCTAGGTGAGATTTAACCCTTTATGCCCCGACGGTACTTTAAAGTACCATTAAAATAGCTTGTTACAGAATTAAATCAATACATACATTAGTAGTAATGCATTTTAGAATGAGTTATATATGAGTTATGAAAGTAGCACTGCAGTTCGCAGCCATGTCCAACAAATAAGAGTAAAGTATGACAACTAGGTATCGTGCGGATAGCTTAACAGGTTGGCGACCCCACCCGTGAATATGAGTTTCATATACTTTACTTTATCTTATTTAAAAAGTATTATTGGTAGAACAAAACAAAAAGTATTTTTAAAAGTGTGACTTCTTTTTCATTTGTATCTCTTCAGCTTTTTTGACGATGAAAGATTGTAGATGATAAGTTTCAGTTCGGAGTCATTCTTATATGTCTACTGTAAGAGCATTATATTTGTACATTTCCTAATTCTATAAGATGCTAAACAAATATTTAACAAATATTGGAGGGAACTTTGAAATATTGCAAAAAAAAAAAACCTTTAAATACAAATTTAATTAATTTTAAATGGCAAAATCCTTCTAAAAAATATTAAATTATTGTTTAAATCTTCTAACACATTTTAACAAAATTACGGGAAATATTTTAGAAGATATAATTTTCATGAATTCATATTTTGGGCCATAATGGGTTAAATAAAATTGTTTTCTCATGTATGATATGTTGAAAATATTTGATAGAAGTAAAAAGTTAAGTGATATAAATCAAACCATTTATACTATACGTTTATATATTTACCGATTTTCATCAGGTATTATTGCGCACACACTAGTGTCTTTCATGTATATCTCTGCTCTTTGATATCTGCTAAAGAGTCTTGATATAGTTATTAAGAAATGTTTTAATTATTTACGTAAATTACTATTTCTATTGCTTTCTAAAATTATGAACTTTTTGACATAGATGTCTTTAGAAGGATTGTGTTTTTAGAAACACTAATAGACTTTATTATACAGAACGAAAATACTACTTTTTCAGATAAATTGTAAATGAAATTTTTTTAGAAAGCAATAGAAATTGTATTTTATGTAAATAATTAAAAGATTTCTTAAGGGGTCTCAGGACTCTTAAAGCTTTAAAATTTTCGAAATTTTAATTTTTTTAGATATTAAACTACTATCTTTTCTGAACATTTTGGTATAAATGTTTCCTTGAAATTCCTATTAGAAAAGAAGTTATGGCTTTTAGAATTATACACGCTCAATAGCTGAAGCGGCGTTTCAGAAACTTTGAAGTAAATTTTCTTTAAATGACGTTTTTGGGCATCACGCGCACACTATCTCAAAAACTTCTGAATTTTTTTTCATGAAATTTTTAAAACACATGTTTCATGTTAGTCTGTATAAACTGAACCTAAAATTTCCTTCTTATTGTTCAGAAATATATTCTTTATAGGTGATTATACTGTTGAAAATTTCTAAATTTTGCATTAACTAAATACAACTTTGTATTAAACATTGAAAAATGCTTTAAATACAAATTTATTTAGGTTCAGAGTAATTATTACAATGTGAAGAATAAGTAGGACCCAAACTTTTTCTTCTACTTGCAAGATTTATTTTGTAATCGTGCGCATAATCTGTTATGCCGATTTTCCGCTCGTCAAATGTCTGACATTTTGGAGCCTACTGTAAATTCTAATTCTGCATTTTGTAATTATTCAAATGCATGAAATGAAAGAACATACTTATATCTTTCCTCCCAATATAAAATTTTGTCTTAAAATGAATTACATTTTAAGATATAATATGTTGAAAATGTTCTTTTTTTTTTTCGATTTTTCCAATTTTAAGAGTCCTGAGGCCCCTTAATAAATATATTAAAACTCTTTAGCAGATATCAATGAACACAGACATACTTGAAAGACCCCATTTTTTAGTGAAATAATACCTGATGGAAATCGGTAAATATATAAGCGTATAGCATAATGCAGTTATTAGGTTGAGCAAAAAGTTCTGGGAAATTTTTAATCTAATAGTTACGTGAATTTGTATCGTATATAGGAGTACTAGTGGAATATCTATAAGAGTTCAGGAATTTCGGCTTCAAAATGCATATTGAACAGTATGATTTCCGTGTGTTGATCTGGCATCATTGGAGAAAAGGTCTAACGATTCCGAAAGCCGATTCTCAAGGGTCTCGATTTGAATCCTTTTATGAATTTGAAGAAGCATCTCAAGAGTTTTTCGATTCCAAGGAGCCGCCATGGTACTTCCAACAAATCCGGAATCTGGCAGAACAATGGCAGAAAGTCGAGGACTATAATGGTCTCTACTTTGAAGAATAGTTCTTGTTGCTTTTGTTGTTAATTTGCGCATAACAACGGAACTTTCACAAATTTTATAGAACTTTTTGCTCTGCTCAACCTAGTATTAACCAAAAAAGCTTTGGTTCTATTTATTCGAATCAAACCACTTATTTTAAAATTTTTGCATCACCAATGTGTTAATGATCGATCGTTCATATAATGAAAAAAGGTAGCTTAAAAAGGACAATTTTCATACGTAAGATCTCCGATTTCCTCTCTATTTTGACGCCATAACTGCAGTTTGTACGATTTGCAAAGAAGTTCGTTCATTGCATTTTTAATAATACATCCGTAAGAACATCGAAATTGTAAATGCTTTTATGAAGAAAAATTCTGAGATAATATTTTTCTGTGTGCTAAGACTTTAAAAAATATACCATAGAAAGAATTCAAGTTCAGTAAAGATAATTTCAAATTAATAATAAAAAAACATTGTCACAGCTTATTTTGAAAAATACATTTTTGATTCTTTGACATTTTTAGAATAAATTCGTACAAAATTTGATATAGGATTTAATTGAAAGGACGTTTATCAATGAATTGTCCTAAGAATGAAAACTATAAAATATGGACACGTCAGAATTATTAAAAGGTAAGTGACAGTAAGAATCTATGTTTAAGAAAGCTTATTTGAAATTAATATTAAAGTACAAAAATTGCAATAAAATTATATTGTTAACATAAGGTTATTTTCTATTAAACTAGTTTCATCTAGCCATCAAATTTGAATATAATTCTTGATAGAATGGAGTTAATATAGTACTTGAGGCGAATAACTAACGTTGAAAAAAAATATGATTGTTATTTTCGGTGTTTCTGAAATATTAAAAACCCGCTATTTGTTTTAATTCAAACAACAATAATAATAATAAAAAAAAATAATGCTGTATTTTAATTCGAAGTACTGTCAGTTATAAAATAGTAGCCATATATTGTAATATTAGATGTGATTTGCAATTTAAAACTTTTAACATTGAATTTTTAATTAACAATACTAAATTCTTACAAAAACAAATCTCGAATTAAAATAACGTCCACATACCACTTTATTTATATATACCAAATATGTATAAAATAATACTTCCTGACACAATGAATTTAAAATATACTTTAATATAACAATATATTTGTGCTATAAATGCAAAAATTTGGAAATACATTAAAAATTCACTTTCCTTTCTGATATTCGGATTATTGAATTGATCTCTGTAAAAGAAACTTTATCCTTCACTCCTTCAACAGAAACAGAAAGGCTTACAATCGGAGAGGAATGGCGAAAAGGAAGAAAAGTTTATATTCAATCGAATATCGATTTCTTTAAAGCGTAAAACTGTGGAATTTAGTTTCTATATGAAAACGGAATTTGGAAATTTATCATCATACAAGTTTTCGATTTTGTTCTCTGGGAATGAGATTTAAGGGTAACTTATTTTTTTAAAAGAAATACGGTCTGATCTTAAAATGTTAATATGATAAGATACAAAGCATAAGAGGTAGAAATAAAAACGTTTATTCGAAATTTTTTGGTTTACTCATGTTTAACCCTAGAACTCCCAATGGAGCCATTTCAATTCCAAGTGCCTCTGAAACACACATACCTCTCACAAATTTTGATTTTATACTTTTCCTTCAGCGACTTTTTAAGTTTGGTAATCTGTATTTATTGAGAAAATTATAAATTATTTGCACGTTTTGTAAATTGATAGTGAGGCATTACAACTAGAGCGCCCCACGGAGTTGAATCGACTCGAAAATAAATGAAGTAAAAATCTCTCATTATTTTCGCTACTCATGTCATTGTGATTCATAATATTTTTCTCTGTTATCGGGAAAGTAAATGTTTTTGCCGCTGTCTTTACCCCCACACTTTTTGTTGAGGAAAATGGTCAGTTCCGTGCATCTTCTAAAAGGATTGCCAGAAGATTGCGAAATCATTTGTGTTATTCGACTCGCCTTAGTTTTTATGTCTTTTTTGTATTACATCTGAGCAGCTCGGTGTTTCCTTTTTAGTACAAATAATCACAAAATGTCGCATAAAAAAGTCTAACACCAGCAGAAATATGTGCTTTATTAAGAGAGCTTTCATATAATGAATCTGAAGATGGTTTTTATCCGAAAATCAAGAAATTAGTCTTAGCAATAATTGTTTCATCGGACTACTATACAGTATGAAGATGCGATAAATACTGCATGTGATAAATATGGAATTCATCTTGCTCCACATGGTACATAGTGAAAAATGTGTGGAAATAAGAAAAGTCCTGGAAGATATGCGAAGCAAAATGTCATATGTCAATCCACTGGCTCAACTATTTATGCCAGAAAATTCGTGAAATCTCAAAGTGTTTTGAGTGCATGGCTATTATTTGCAAATAACAAAATGATGCAACAAATACAAAAGTGCACATAAATAGAGGCAAGACGTGTACTTGAAACCGATAAGTGGACAGTTACGTTGGACGAGCTTTATGGCTTTGTTGGAATTTTATATGATCGATGCGTATGTGGTACAAATGGAACTGATATTTATTCTTTGTGATCAAACACATGGGGTTTGATTTTTTGCATTGAAATAGAAAGAAATAGGTTTTCTGAAATTCTATGATTTCTGAGATTTCATTTGAAATCTACCAGATCTATACGGTTAAAAACGGATAAATTTGGAATGATATCTGATATATGGAATAGGTTCATTGAAAACTGTATTACCTGTTTCTAGCCTGGCGAAAATATAACAATAGATGAAAAGTTACTACCAAGCAAAAAAAGTTGTCTTTTTACGCAATTCATACCTTCCAAAACGGATAAATATGGTCAAAAGGCTTCCAGTAGATCTTAGAACAAATTACTTACTGAATGCTTTCCTTTATTTAGGCAAAAATGGACAACGACCGTCTGACCAAAGTTTAGAATATGTAGTGAAGGCATTAATGCAGCCATTGCCAAACAGAGGAATAAATGTTACAGTTGATAATTATTTCTTTTCGCTGCGTTTCACAGAACAACTGTAAAAGAAAGGAACTTGTTTAATAGGTACTAGGTGATAGAAGAATTAGGAGAGAAATTCCAAAATCTTTGAAACTTTAAAAAGATGAATTATAAGAGACAAAGCTTCTAAAACACGAAGAAACAGGTACTACTTTTACCGTGTACCAAAAGAAGAGAAAGAAAAATGTTAATATTCTTAGTATTCATCACACGTCCCATGATATTTAAAATAGCGAAAAGCAGACCACAGAAACTGATTTTTTAATGAAAACAAATGTGGTGTTGACATTATTGGTCAAATGGATAGGAAATATTGAGTGAAGGCGCCCTCAAGAAGCTGGCCTGTGCATAATTTATACAATATCTCAGCAAATCGTGGATCGTTTATAAAGGAGTTACAGGAGAAACAAAAATAAGCAGGCAAACATTTATTCAGTTATTAGCAGACGAATTGCGTGAAAATTATACATTTGCTAAAAATAAAATGACACGATAATCATTCTCGGATCTGTTATCAGAAACAAGATCTCTAAAAGAGAAGAAAATGCGAAGTAAAACCGAAGTGCGAAGTTTATGTAAAGGCAACATGAATTTAAATGATTGCATAACATGCAAGAAAATGGTTTGTGAAAAATGATTAGCCAAAACGGACTACACTTGGAAAACCTGTATCTCAGATAATTAATTTGAAACAATTCTGTGATTATTTTTTTGATTTTTTTTTTAATTTTTAAAAATATGCATTCAAATATTATTCTTGCATTTGTAAAAGAAATATAAATCTTAAATACAAATGAAAATATTATATTAGTCTCTTCTACTCACTTCTGCGTATTTTGTATATTTTTATACCGTCTGAAACAGACAAGACAACCACAGGCGTTCTAGGGGGACAAAGGTAGCGGACGTACTAGTGTTTAATATTGATCAGACACATAATAAGAACAATCACTATCTCAATATTTTTATTCCATATCTTTCTATTTGCAGATGTTTGGATATTCTGTCTAGTTTGAAATTCTAACTGTTATATGCACGTTTAGAGAATTAATTTTTAGAACACTTTCGCACGGAATCCTCAATATAATTGCACTTGAAAAATGCTTTTTTTGAATGAATAATGCTGAATGAGTGTTTTTTATAACCAGTTATATGTAAGTTGTGACTATAAGAAGCATGTAATTAAGATAATTGGAAGTTAGGAAATTCAATTGCAAGTTGCTGTTTAAACGCGTGCAGAAACAACTTATTCTGTGAAAGAAATTCTTGCTTTGCTAATTTGATAATATGTCTGAGATAGTAAAGGATTTGGAGGACTTATTTGTGAAAAATGTGCTAAAAATATGTATTTCCTTAAAACGAGATATATGTACCTTTGAATTGTAATAAAAAAATGACAAAGATAATTCAAAGTTAAGAAAAATAATTAAAAATTAATATTGAAATATGAAATTGCAAAAAAATCTTATTTGCAATACAAGCTTATTTAACGAAACGCGATTTATCTCATCACTATCATTATTCGGTTCGTGCAATGTTCAGTTAAGAAGTGAACATTCGGAGAAATCTTTATCCTAAAGCACCATATAAAATACGTATAATTATAAACTTTTTAACAAAAAAATGAAGCTCAATTACTTGATCCTATATTAAATTCCAAAATTTGCAAGGGATATTTGAACCATCTTGTATTAATACACAAATCCTTCCACCGTAAAAATATAGTTCTGCAACTGAAGCGAGTGTATCGTAGATATCTTGAGTGAATTTAAAAGCTTTACAATTTTCATTTTTTTATTATTACTTCATATAAGTTTTCGAGCATTAGAAACATTGCTTTTTAGCTTTCCCTTCAACAATCTTATAGAAACAAATCTAGGGGTGAATATAAAGAGCGAGCAAAATCGCCCGGTAGTGATTTTCTCTCCAAATAGTAGCGCTACGTCACTTGATGAAAATCTTAAAAAATAGATACTATAAAGAATATTATTAATTATTTTTTTTTGTTTTTTGGTGCATTTCTAAAAAAGTACTGAATCGATTTTGATGAAATTTAAATGGGACCAATTCGAGAGTATACTCCTCAATTAAAAAAGTAACATGAATCGGTCGCTTAGTTTCAGAGTAATCAATGGACATACATAAAAAAATATACACAATCTTCGAATTGAAAACCTAATCAATCTTTTGAAGTCTATTAATAAAATGGTAAACTTTGATAACAAATAATGTTAGATATTTAGCAGTATGCATAAAATATTATCTTGTGGAGTTTCGAATTGAATTTTCTAATATTCAATTTAGCAATACCGATACCCTTGAAAGTTGTTCATCTCTGCAATCAAAATGATGTCATTATTCCTGTTAATCATATCGATAAAATACATGAAGAAAGTATACCTTTTCTCACACAACAAGCAACCCATAAATCCTAATATAATGATATATTCGCTCTTAGATTAATGAAACTTTTACCAATGAATATTAGATTCAGTTTTCTTTGTAACATTCTAACTATTGAATTGATCTATAGGAAAGAAACTTTATCTCTCACACTTTTCATGAAAATACAAAAGCTTAGAACGAAAATGAGTAGGAAGGCGTAAGGAAAAGTATAAATTAGATCAAAGATAGATTTCTTTAAAGCGTAAAAGTGTGGGAATTTCATTCCATATCAATGTCAAAATTGGATATTTTTTCATATATGTTTCTGTTTTTAATAACGATATTTATAGAAAAAGTCATTCACACATCCGATGGCAGAAAATTTCGAGTATTAAGAGTAAATACGATTATAATAGAAATCAAAGCATTTATTATGAAATTTTCTAGTTACTCATGCGTTTAACTTTGTTCAGACACATAATGTGTGGGATATTTCACAAATCTCATCAGTTAGTCGGCCGTTCTTAGCCAGTCTACGAGGCGCCGTGATTACGTGTTATGCAGTAGAGAAAATAAACATTGTCTCAACATTTGTTCTTTCAGTTTTTTATGTAAAAGTAAACTAGAACGTGGTAATGCAAGTCACAAAAATATACTCTTGCTTCTCGGAAGAAAAACGATTGTAATATTTTTTATATAATCTTCAAATCGGTTTTGATTGCTAGCTTGTCGTGGAATTACGGAGATATAAGATATTTACTATGAAAGTTTAAATTTATATACATGTAAAATTTGAATGTTTTTAACAAGACGTAGTTTTCTTGATCTCCCAAAAATGGAAGAAATAAATATTATTTGTATTATTTCTTTTTAAGCATGCACATATGCTACGCTATTCTTGTCACGACGTCTAAATAGATGAAAGTGTTGAAGTTTTGATTTAAATTAGAGAGTTCTAAAGAAAGAACAAAGCAACTAACAAATATTTTATCTATGTTTGTAAATAATATAAATTATGTACATAGTCGCAGAGTGAATAATAATCTACAAAATGTTCTCTTCTTGGTGATTATATTTAACTGACAAACACAAAAATAAAACATTTCAATTTATTTTGCTTCAGAAATAAATATCTGAAAATATTCTACTTTTAATTCAGGAAATATGCTGAATCGTGATATCTTGAATAATTTGATCTCCCTCAACTATATTATCATCGAGAGAAAAAAATTAATCTTTTGAATTAATCTTGATTGTTATTATTCCAAATCACAATATGAACAATGATTGTTGTATGACATCTTTCCATTCTTAAAAGTTTCGATTTTCTCCCCAGTTTAATGTCACAACTGTCATTTGTACGATTATTGAATAATGTATTCACATTTTTAGATAAAAACAAGAAATAACGAGACGTCAGTTGAGTGGAAATCCTCTTATGAAAGACTAATTTTGAAAGATCCACAAAATGATACATGTACCTATTGTCTATAATAATAATGAAAACTTGGGTTTACGAATTTTTTTTTTTGATCGTGGTTTTTTTTTGTGTAAAATAGCTTATTTTGAGAAATATATTTTCGTTTTGGCATTTTGACAGTATATTCGTACGGTATTTCTGATATAAACTGATTGAAAGTACTTTTATTAATGCACAGTATTTAAATGTTTACTTCTAAAATTGGATATGTGTATGAGGAATCTACGATTCTAGTACCACCATGCACCTGGGCCACTACCCCATATTTATAAGTAAGTGGATTTCAGTTTTGCTACTTATATGTTTTGAGTCAACAATCCAGTTTTACGCTGGACATTTAAAATTGTATAAGAAAGAAGTTGTGAGAAGTTAAAGAATGAAAACGATTTTCATATCCAAAAATAAAAGTTTGTAGATTAATGGTTTTATTATTTTGAAAATCAATAAATAGATATATGTATATATATAAAATCAAATAAATGTTTTGCTTTTAACTGTAAAATCGTATTATAAATACTTTTTGAAGCGATAAATGGTATATAAAGTATATCACCTATGTGTATTGAATTTTTAATAGAATTCATTTTGTGATAAATCATTATTGTACAATCGTGGAAAAAAAGTAAACACCCCTACTAATTCTGAAACAAATTATTGCATTAGAATGAAATTAGTACCAAATGATTGGAAATAAAGTCTGTTTTAAAATGCTGTATATAAAATTTGCTTAGGTGGCCATATATACATTAAAACGAACCCAAACTGTGTTTTTCTCAATAGCGTTACCAAAGTTTGGCACTATAAATAAATTCTGGACCCTTCAATTGGCCTAAATACAAATTTTAATGAAATTCGTACAATTAGTTAAAGAGAAATTAATTATTTTAAATGAGCCTATTTTACTGGCTGTGTCCAAATTGAAGTTCTGTACTCGACTGTTGAAATGCTACAGAATGACGATGTTACTTCCATTAGATCAATATTTTAGTATTTGAGCGTTTTATATAAATATGTTTAATAATTAGTAGAGGAAAAGGTCCAAATACCGGCTACCACTTTTGTTTTCAATCTAGATCATACAATTTTCAAAATTAATGAAATAAAAAGTGTCAGCAGGGTACCTTGACATGTTTTACACCTGTTAGAGAAAAAAATCAGTTTAAAAGGCGTTTTCTGTTTATAAAAAGCAAAATTCCGAAAGTCTTGAAATTTAGAGTTTTTAAAATGTGGTCTAAATACCGGCTACCTAAGTTTTTTTCCAAAAGGTCACACAAATAGAGTTAATGACAATTATTAAGCAATAGGAATATTATTTTAATGAAAAAATTTGCAATTTTTAATAAATAAGTATTTTTGACAAATTTCTAAAATTGTTTACGACTATTTCTCCCAGTCTTCTTCCCATTATGTTTCTAATTTTGTTTTTTATCTGAAAAAATCAAAAACATGATATCACTTTCTGCGTCGGTATAGTCCCTATCAGCCCACATATCGCATTTTTAACATTGAACCCAGAATCCCCTCTCCCATTCTTGTCCACAGAGATAGCACCCATGCAGAAGACACAAATTTATGTTGGATATTTTCCTTTTTCACTTTTTTAACCCTCTCGCTGCGTACTTGTTTTATCAAAATAGCTGCAAAAATTGCATATTTAACCCCTTCGCGAAGAGCGTCTTTTAAGAATTTTTATTCTTTTGTCATCGGTTTTCCAAAACAAACATTTTTGTCTAATTTAACCGGGAAAATGCTCCGATTAAATAAGAAAAAAATTACAATAAAAGAATAACTGGTAGGAATAATCAAGAAGGGTTAATTAGACGGAAAAAAATGCATCCCCGAGGAAATCTTGGGTTGCGCAAATTTTGCTACTTTTACGTTGCCCGAGGAAATATCGGGTTGCGCAGCGACAGGGTTAAAATCAAATTTCTGCTTCTTTCGCTTGGTTTACTCCGTCGTTTTTTTCTGTCTCTTCACATTTGTTACAGGTAATTTTGCAGTGTCCAGCAGCGCTTTTTTTTAAAGTGATCCGGTAACCAGTGTCGGTCCTGAAGAATTACGGCCATGGTTACTTTTATCATATTGCGAAATAGGACTGGAACTATGTCTGAAACATTTAAATTAATTTATTAATTATGGAGTTATTTAAATTAATTTATTTTCCTCCCCTTCATGCAGAGCAACCGAGAGGGGTCCAAATACCAGCTAGCCGGTATTTAGACCACTCTAGGTAGCCGGTATTCGGACCACTGCTATGTTTAAGTTAAAACCGGTATTACTCATTCATATAATAAAATACCAATAATGTGCCCGTGGCAATTGAGAGCTAAATATGCCTAGAAAGTAACTTAATCAACAATTCAAGCCAATATACGATCAGTATATTTTTAAAAAATGAGAAACACATATCTGAAAAACTTTTGATGTACCAGATTACGTAGATTCGGCACTTTTGCATTTAATATTTGTAAATGACACAGACTTCAGCGACGTACTTTTCGCAACTTTCTTCTCTCAATTAAAGTTACAAACTCTGCCTATCACCGCTAGGCTGCGCTGCGCCCAGTTCTCAGGACACCTAGTAACCGGTATTTGGACCTTCACCTCTATCATATTAAATATGCCTAATTTTTAGAATTTTAGATAAATAGTAAATAGCAGATTATTAATAGATTATTAATATATAATTTTTCTGGTCTAAGATTTAAAATTTCTTTACTATTTGTGTTACCCAAGATTATTTAAGATTGAAAACGTCAGTATATCACTCTTACGCTTGGAATAAATCATTAAATTTATAATGTAGATTTACTTACTAAATAACAGTTTCATTTCACGTTTAGAGCTTACATGCTAAAATTTTTGTATTTTACTTAAAAAAAATTATTTAAATATCATTTATATGATAAAATGTGGATATATTATTTTGTAAGGATTTCTAAAAATAAATAAATAAATAAAAGACTATTTGAATGTACTTTATACTAGTGAATTCCTAACTCAGACGTTATGAGATGCTTTTCATTTCATAAAATTTTATAGTAAGTTTGTCGTTTATTATACAGTATAAAAATTTAATGAATGAATCTATGTACAACAACTAACGACTATCATTGTATAATAATGCTTTTATACGGTTCTGCAAAAACCAAAGCGATCATCCACTACGATCGCTATGACAAATAATTGTATTAATATTATGACTGGTACAAATAACGTGTACTAATTAATGATATACTTAAAAATTTTTGAGGGGTTGTCTACATAGAGAACAATTGTGACAAAATTTTAAATGATCCTTACTAACATCCAATTTTGACGTAATATTTGCATTCTTCGACAATAGGTACCTAAAGATAACTAACGGGAAGCCATGGCCATATTCTTCAGTAGTTTTGAAATTATGCACGTTTAAATTTTTCGGTTCGCAATTTTCATTTCATTTTCAGTTGTTGCAGAATAGATATCAATGGGGATTTTGATGCATAATTCAAAGACTACTTACCGAAATTAGTTATCATTTTGGATTTGCACAATAGGAGCTCCTAGAAATTTATTTCTGTTAAATAATTTATCGGTTACAATTCATATTTGTTGAAAACATTAATTTCAAAATATCAAAATTTAATCTTTCGAAATTAATTTTTGAAAAAAAAAATATGAATCGTAAACTATGCTTTTTTTTTTCTTTTTTTAAAATAAACAAATTTCTAGAAACATGAAATGTGAAAATTTAAAACTACAGCCCATTATTCCAAGTATTGTTTCAATAATATTTTTAAAAACTACCCGAATTGCAATGAATTTTGGAACGAAAAAGAAGGATTTTATCATTTTAAACTCAAAATTTTAAACCTAAAGTTCTCAAAAGCTACATGACTGAATAAATTGCCGTTTAGTATCTGAAGATACCATTTATCGAAGTACCTATGTGTGATGTCGAAATTACGTATTACCGTTGAAAGCTTGAAGTTTAGTACAATTTGTATACGTAGACCACCCCTTAGCAAAATTTAGGTTTAAATATAATTAGTGGACATTAATATAATTCTTAATTTTATACTATGATATGTTCCACAGTTAATGGGTGCCATCACTCTTTTACCAACGCTCAACCTCTGGCCATTTGCATTATTTAAGGAAAACAATTCCACCTGGCATAATTTCACCTTTCAAGTATTAACGCTTCTTAATCTAAGAAGTAAATAGAATAAACATACATGGCCATTAATTTAACAGATTTGAAGGAGGTCATTAGCCGAGGCTTACAGCAATGGAAAAAAAAAATGTGGACAGAGTCAAATAGAACTCCTCTACGAGAGAATTTTGCTTAATATTCGAAAAAAAAAAATATTTAATTGTGTTGAAAAATAATTTTATATCAATATTAAATCACAAATTCCACTAAATATCTTATTTTGAACGTTTTTGAAAGTTATTTTTTCTAAGCATCGTGTTTGAGTATAATGCTTGTTAGAGTAGAACTATTATTATATTTTTGACTATTTTCTAATAATACACTTATTGTGCGAAAAGTTGAAGATTGATAATTTATTTAATCACAAAAAACAAAAGTAAATAAATAAATAGATAAGTTACACAGTGGAATTTGATTGGAAATAATTTCAACTACAAAATGACATGCATGAACTATTATTTCGAGGCCGTGCACAATATAAATCATTTAATAACATGTAATTTAAATAGAAATACCAATTTCTTATAAAACAATTTAAATGAGCAATTAAAATTACATCAATATACCTATTTTACAATACCAAAAAGAAAATATCTAAAATAGAACGTCTTCACACAATGAATATTTAAGTATCCTTATACAACCATACATTCGCTTTGAAATAGTCAAAACGAAATCAATAAATATTGGATTCAATTTTCTTTTTGACATTCAAACTATTGAATTGATCTTTGGAAAAGAAGCTTTTTATCCGTCACTCTTTTGGCAAAAATAGAAAAGCTTAAAATCGATGAAGAACAGAGAAAAATGAAGAAATGCATAGATTGAATCAAAGATTTATTTTGTATATAAAAGTCAAAATTGCACAATTTCCTTCGTGTAAGTTTACGAGTTCAGCCTATAGTAATGATAATGAGGGGATATATATATAACTATTATAAACCAATATAACTTATCATCAATAATTCTGAATATACAAAGTATAAATGAATTTATTCAAATTAAAAATGCTATATAGATCATTATAAATTTTTTTGAAACAGATTCTTATAACAAGTGCGAGAAGGAATTAATAATACAGTAAACATTGGAAAAATGGATATATTTCTGAAATTAAGGCAGAATCATCAGGCCAAAATTATCTTCATTTCCACAAATAACATGTATAGTTTCATCTTTGCATTAGGCATAACAAGCTAAATGCAAAATAGTTGCTACCACGCACAAAAAACTCAGAAAAAAACCAGAAATAATAGAGGAAAAGGTCCAAATACCGGCTACTAGGTGTTCTGAGAACTGAGCGCAGCCCAGCCTACCGGTGATAGGCAGAGTTTGTAACTTTAATTGAGAGAAGAAAATTACGAAAAGCACGCCGCTGAAGTCTGTGTCATTTAGAAATAGTAAATGCAAAAGTTTTGAATCTACGTAATCTGGTACATCAAATATTTTTCAGATATGTGTTTTTCATTTTTTAAAAATATACTCATCATATATTGGCTTAAATTGTTGATTAAGTTATTTTCTAGACATATTTAGCTCTAAATTGCCACGCGCACATTATTGGTATTTTATTATATGAATGAGTAATACCAGTTTTAACTTAAACATAGCAGTGGTCCGAATACCGGCTACCTAGAGTGGTCTAAATACCGGCTAGCCGGTATTTGGACTTCTCTCTGTTGCTCTGCTTGAAGGAGAGGAAAATAAATTAATTTAAATAGTTCCATAATTAATAAATTAATTTAAATGTTTCAGACATAGTTCCAGTCCCATTTCGCAATATGAAAAAAGCATCCATGGCCGTAATTCTTCAGGACCGACGCTGGTTACCGGATCAATTTCCAAAAAAACGCTTTTGGACACAACAAATTTGCCTGTAATAAATGTGTAGAGAAAGGAAAAAAATGACGGATTAAACCTGGCGAAAGAGGTAGAAATTTGATTTTAACCCTCTCGCTGCGCAACCCGAGATTTCTTCGAGCAACGTAAAAGTAGCAAAATTTGCGTAACCCGAGATGTCCTCGGTTATGTACATTTTCCGTCTAATTACCCCTCCTTGATTATTCTCACCAGTTATTTTTTATCGTAAATTTTACCTTGTTTAATCGGAGCATTTTCCCGCTTAAATTAAACAAAAATTTTTGTTTTGATAAACCGGTGACAAAAGAATAAAAATTCTTAAAAGACGCCAGTAGCGCCAACTTTTAAAAAATATTCGGTGGGCTCAAAAAAGTTTGAGTGAAATAACACATACAATTTACAATGCGTGTGTGTAGAGAGAGGGACGGGAGAGGAACAAATGACAAATGATGATATAACGCAGACAAATTCTGGTTTTCTTAAGTAAAATTAAAAATTATTATAATTTCATAAATAATTTATTAGATTATATTCTTGCAAGTTTTTCCTTATAAATACATTAATATTTATTGTAAATAACATAAAATTTGCTTATTGAAAATGCAAAAAACTAAATGTTATTTGAGTCACCTTCATCGATTCATCAAGACAATTGAATTGATGGCAAAATATGCAGGATATTTGTTTTTGAGAGAAATTTATTTTTACATCATCTGAAGGAGATTTCAGTGCTCCTGTAAGTCAAATTATTTTTCAAACTAAATTATTTTGAGAACTTCAATAAAACCAAATTTTGATTCAGCGATTAATAAATAAATAAATAAATAAATAAATAACGAAATAAATCAATGGAATTTGGGTTGGAGAAGATATCTAATTATTGAGTGGGCTCGCGCCCCATGGGCCCATATAAGTTGGCGCCACTGAAAAACGCTCGTCACGAAGGGGTTAAATACGCAATTTTTGGATCTATTTTGATAAAACAATAACTCAGCGAGTGGGATAAAAAAGGAAAATATCCAACAGAGGTGATGATAAATCTGTGTCTACTGCATGGGTGCTTTCTCTGTGGACAAGAATGAGGGAGAGGATTCTAGGTTCAATGTTAAGAATGCGATATGTGGGCTGATAGGGACTATACCGACGCAGAGAGTGATATTATGTTTTTGATTTTTTTCACACAAAATAATTCTCATTTCAATCAGCAAGCTTTTTTTTTTTTTTTTTTTTTTTTTTACATGTTATAAAACAAAATTAAAAACATAATGGGAGGAAGACTGTGAGAGATAGTCGTAAAGAATTTTAGAAATTTGACAAAAATACCTATTTATTAAAAATTGTGTTTTTTTCTGAGCATAAGAAATGTTAGTTATTAATTAATACAATTTATTAAAATAATATTCTTATTGCTCAATAATTGCCATTAGTTCTATTTATGTGATCTTTTCGAAAAAAAAACTTAGGTAGCTGGTATTTAGACCCCATTTTAAAAACTCAAAATTTGAAGACTTTCGGAATTTTGCTTTTTATAAACAGAAAACGCTTTTTAAACTGATTTTTTACTCTATACAGGTGTAAAACATGTCAAGGTACTCTGCTGTCACGTTTTATTTTATTAATTTTGAAAATGCTATGATCTAGATTGAAATCAAAAGTGGTAACCGGTATTTGGACCTTTTCCTCTATCAGATGAAAAATATAATGTATAAAATAACAAGTATATTATCAGAGATATTTACGATACATTAATTATTAATTATGTTTTGTATATATATATATATATATATATAACCATTAAATAAACATTACCGACCACCAACAAAAACTGTGAAATTATGAATAATGGAAGCTTAAACGTTAAAAAATACAGTTTTCCCCCAACACACTTAACATAGATTCCGAAAACATAGTAAAAAACAGAAGAAATTGAATAACAAAAATGGAATAACGGACATTTGTAGAACTTAGACAGAATCATCGTGTCCCAAATGCCTCAAGATCCACAAATAAAATGTGTGGTTTCATCTTCATATTAGCCATAAATTAGCTAAAGAATAGGAATTGGGGACTACGACACACAGAAACCGAGAAATAAACCATTGAACACCAATTAAGTTCAAAATGGAACAAGATTAAAAAGGATAGATGGAAAAAAATACCAATTTCAAATTCATACTGTCATACCATTAGGTATAACAAAAACACTCATTATGCACTTTATTCTGATTTAGGATAGTACACTATTAGAAATTAATATGATATTTTACTGAGTAAGCTATCATTTAAATACAAGTTATTCGTTAACTTTATTAAATATTAATGAATATGAATAAATTGAATATGAATTGATAAATATATAAATATAACTAGACCATTTTACGTACAAAAGTATCGAATCAACATCCATTATAAAATGTGCATTAGCAACGTAGTTATAAATGAAAGACCCCATTTTTATTTAATTAACCTTACGTTTGCTGTCCTGAAATAGCCATTATTCTTATTACCTGCCTGATTATTGTTTAACACATCAGGCAGCTAATAAGAACAATGGCTATTTCAGGACAGCATACGTAAAAATTTCGATTTCCTAGTTTGACGCGATAATTTTTATTTGTACGATTAGGAAAGAAATGTTTGCTTTGATATTTTTAGAATATACCGGTATAGTATATGAGATAGCATTCTGCTGGAAATACTTTTACGAATGAATGATGATGATATTTTCGTTTTCAAAAACTGGGTATAGTAAGTTATGATTATAAAAAGTAATGCGATAAGAAATTTCAAGGTTAAGAAAGTTAATTTCAAATTAATATTACGCGTACAAAAACGTTATGTTGCAAAAGAAATTTTGCCAAGAATACACATATTAAGAAGCTGAAATAGCAATAGATTGGTACAATTTTTATGAATGAATATTGCTGAGGGAGTATTTTCCTATTATTGGATGCATGTACGTAAAACTATTATAAGTAATGTGATAACGAAAGTATGATATGAAGGTGGTTTGAGTTGCAAACTTTAATGTATGTTATTTATAAATATTTTCGCTCATTTTATCTCTCGAAATAATATTTTTTTTATCCGTGAATTTAAAAAAAAAATTAAAAAAAAATTATTAAAAAAAAAAAATCAAATTTTAGCAATAAAATTTGATATATCTATTGAAAGAGTAAATCTTTTAGGAAAGTTTTCTTTTTCTTTCTGACTACAGCAAAATATACATAATTTCATACAAGACATACAAGAATTTTATGGACTCGCAAGACAAATGGACTTACAAGAATTTTTATTCGTAAAATAATACAATTTTCAATTAAAAATGGCGTTTTTTTTAAGTACGTTTTACTACAAGAATCATATTTTTCAGTTTTTTCCCTCAATGTTTATTAAAATTTAGACATATGAATTAAATTTGAGAAATCTAAAAAAAAACCTGCATTCTGGGATAAATGCATTTAAATTTTGCAAGAAGCCGTCGCTGAATACAATTTAAATAAGTAAACCCTTATGTCGTTTCATCTACTATTCATACTTTTTGCAGATTTTGTTATTTTATATTAAAAGATCTGTGATTTAAAAAAAAATGTGATTTTTTGTAGAGTTTCATGTTCCTGACTAGCTTAAGAATTTTAATTTTAAATTAATATTAAAAAGCGTACAACAGACATCTTATTTTGCACATAACGTTGTTGTAAAGAAATAGAACTATCCTAAGCTATCCTAAAACAACTATGTATCCACTTTGAAATACTCAAAACGAAAAAAAAAATATTGGATTCAGTTTTCTTTCTGACATTTAAACTATTGAATTGATCTCTGGAAAAGAAACTTTTCATCCATCACACTTCGGCAAAAACAGAAAAACTTCAAATCGATGAGGAATAGAAAAAAAAGGAAGAAATGTATAGATTGAATCAAAGATCAATTTCTTCTAAGCGTAAAAATGTGGAATTTACTTTCTATATAAAAGCCAAAATTCCACAATTTTCTTCGTGTAAGTTTTCGATTTCAGTATGCATTAATGAGATTTAAAAAATATACAGGGTATTTCAAAAGTTCGGTGCGAAAGTAAAACGCGATAAAAAAAAAGATCTATGGCTCGGGGAGACATGTGGTTCGCAGATAAATATTCAACGTCATACGTGATTTGCAGTGACATAATGGAATAATTCCATGTTGCTCACACAACGCAAGATTTGGATCCAAAAACATTGGATAATTTTGCATATACTCTTTTTGTATCCAAATCTTGCGTTATATCAGCAATTTGGATTTAGGCCATGTAATTATCTGCAGTAGCGACCATGACGGTGATTTCGTGTACCCAGGCTCAGAGAACATTAAAAAAACTCCAAAACAATATTTTAGAGGACATGTCTTGCTTTATTTATGGAAAACTTTTGACGAGATGGCCGTGATATACAGTGAAAAGGGGAGAAGTTGACAAGATTGCCCAGACTAGCGAACCCCATGACGGGGAACACTGACGTCTGGAGCGTTCAAAATCAGGGGCAGTAGTGGTAAAATATTCATTACAATTACTCGCTCATTGGCGAGATGAATAGGAAAATATGTAATATATTGGCGATGAAATGGGTGGCGTGGACAAAGGAATCAGAAGACTCCCGAAGTATTACATTGAAATAAAATATACGCCATGGCGGGCTATAGGATTACAAGCATTTAAAATTCCTGTGGGTAAGCGGGGTGATTGAAGAAATAGCTAACACGTGATATTAGATGTACGTTACAGATTTAACGACAGCTGAAATTAGTCAGCAGGCTTTTATCTGAGAAACTAAAGAGTGCGAAATAATCGGAATGTAAGCCAAGAGGCTGAGAAAATATGCATTACATATTGTTGGCTGCGAGGCGAAAGAAATTCACTTCTATTTTATTCTTTTATTTTATCTCAACGGAAAATCACTGCGGTTAAGATATATTTCAATCCGTGTGAAAGTGAAAGAAAAAAAGAACTCACTGATAACTCATGCATGCATTTAAAACGTACTTTTAAAGTATAAATGAAACTTACAGTAGTGTGAGGGGGAGGGGATGAGTCAATGACTACCGACATATGAAATTAAGTATAAAATGTCAAATTTAAACTAAATATTTCATTTGAAGGAGGGGGGAGAATAGTGACAACTTATAATGAACCAGTAAAGTTAAATGTTGATTTTTCGAGGGGAGAGGAGGTAAAATGAATATATAACGGGAAAGCCGTTATAGCGACCTCTATTGTCGAGATTTTGAACTAATATTTATGTTGATGTCATACAAAATCCCGTACACCCCTGAATATATATCTGCAAACCGCATGTCTCTCCAACCCATGCATCTTTTTTTTATCGAGTTTTACTTTCGCACCGAACTTTTGAAACACCCGGTACATATATATGTAAGAAAATTATAAAGATTGGACCTATTGATTAGTTTTTGTAATGAATCGTCCCTCAATTTGGATACAGGGCCCAATGACTGATAATCACGGGTTTGGCGGGGTAGCCAACTAATCCATTTTATCGTTAAATTAACAGAAACACATGGCCCTTTTTAACTGGTAACCCTAGGAGATGAGCAATTTCAGATATATACCTCTACGCCACTTGGTATCTGAAGTCTAACCTGTAAGCAGCTATGGAAATTGATTGCCACCTTTTTGATTATTTAAATAAAACTTAATAAAGTTAATTTCAGTGAATACTGTCATTTAGTTAAAATGTGACAGTATTATGAGTCGTCTGGATTATACTACCTGCTCAGCGGGAAAACATGAGAAGTAAAGAAAAGAAAAAAAAAAAAAGAATTCTTGGTGCTACACGATACGGAATAAGCTCCGATTGAACATTCAAAGAGGCCCCAATTGGGTGCTGGGAAAGTGTTCACCCTGCCCCTTCAAGTAGTGTAAATACAAGAAGTTCGCCTCATAAAAGAATCTGTCAGCAGTGATATGCTTTTAACTCTTCAATTCCATTATAGAAAGTGTCTTCCCATTTCTTCTACTATATTTTGAAGAATATCATCTTAATTAAAATCGATCAAAATGTAGATCATTTTCAACATATTCTGCGTTTTAAAAGTCAAGTATTGCAGCAGTGATATCCGCATTTTGTTTCAACGGTGCAGTGAAAGTTTCACAACATGAAAACTGCAATCTCTAAGTGGAATTCATCTTCTTCAGTTGTGTTGATGATTTTATAGTGATTTTCTTCAGAGCATCTCTTAAAGTAAATTTCATGCAGTGAAAGATAGCATCGTTGCTGTCATTGCTTTTTATTTCATGATAAGTGCGCACTACAGTTCCTTAAACACAGAGATATATATATTTTTTTTCCTTCTCCGTTTTTGCGGAATGTTTTTTCCCTTTATTTTGTGTGTGTTTGTATGAGCTCATGGGGTACCCTAGTGTTATTTATTTTTATATAATATTATTATCCATATTATTATTTATTTTTATTCTGATTACATAATTTAAGGTAAGTGATTTAATAAGTAGTATATCTCCAGTGATGTTTTCATTTTTGGTATTTATGAAAACCATGGTTTTAAAGCATTGCAATCTTTTGAAAAAAAAAATGATTCATGTTTCCTATATTTATTTCTTTAATTATTTTTAACTATTTTATTCTTTTTATCAATTTTATGCACATGCTTATATTATGTTGAGAATGTTTAAACATTTTGACGGATATTAAGAGTGTTATAATATTTAGATTATTAAAAAGTTATCTTAAAATTAATTCAAAATGGAAAATATTAAGAAAGAAAAAACTGTTCTCAAAGCAAAAATTACCCGTATAAAAAATATCATAAATCCCAAAATTGATGATCAGACGATAACTCTAGAAGAGTTAGATTTGTATCATGGTCAGGTGCGAGATATTAGTACAGAATTAGGTAAAAATCAGGAAAACGCCGTTCTTGAGAGCGATACAACAGAAACGGAAGCTATAATTGAGGAATACAATGAAATTGCCCTTAAATTGGATGCGTTAACTATCGCAATAAATACATCACGTAATAAATTAACTAAGAGTTTAAGCATTAACGAAGGTGGTTCAGAGAATAACAATAAAAATACAAGTAATGTTTTTGAAAAAACAGTCAATCTTCCCAAATTTGAATTAAAACCCTTTTACGGAGAAGCTGATCAGTGGCTCTCTTTTAAGGAGATTTTTACCACAACTATAGATCGAAATCCAGATTTGGGAGCCGTTTCTAAATTGCAATATCTCTTAGCTAGTGTAAAGGGTCCTGCCCATAAATTGATTTCCGGATTTCCTCTTTTGGAGGTCAATTATAAAAATGCATGGGACACCCTTTGCGCTCGCTACGATAAGATTAGGGATTTGGCCATAGCACAAATAGGCAAGTTATACAATTTAAAAAATATGAAAAATTATTCCACTTCCTCTAAAGCTATTTTCGATATAATAGATACCTGCAATGAATCACTTCGAATTCTAGATTCTTTAAAACTTACTCAAAATGCTTTAGTGGATAACATGATAATTTATACCATAGTTCAAAAATTAAGCGATAATCTCAAAGAGCGATGGAAACTATCCCTTACCCATAATAATATGCCTAATCTCACGGAATTTCTAAAATTTTTAGAGATTCAAGCTAAAAGCTTGTTAACTTTAGAGAACCCAACTAAAACAGATGTAAGAAATATAACTTATGTCAGAGATTCTTCCGATAGATCGAAAGGCCACAAAAATTTAGAAAACAGTAAATGCGGTGTTTGCTTTGATTCGCATGCCACCCACACTTGCAGAAAATTAATAACTATGCCTGTAGATAGCAGATGGAGAACCATCCAATTGAATAAGTTGTGTATAAATTGTTTGCGTAGTGGCCATTTTGCAAGTAAATGTGCATCCAAGATGAGTTGTAAAAATTGCCAACGAAAGCATCATACTTTACTACATAAATATGATGTTCAGGGAAATGCAGGAGCAACAATTTCATCCAACTTAGCAACCCACAGTAATGAGACTCAACCCCAAAACGCCCATGGGTATTCCCCTGATCAAGGAATACACATGAATTCTTTATGACGGTTTATTGTGCCCGGGTACCTCAAATGCAAAAATTACGAAAACCGTAGAAACCCAAAAACTTGTCATAATGAGGTTCAAATACCCTTTTTATTGGATAGCGGAAGTACTCTGTCCCTCATTCCAGAAAATCTAGCTACAGCTTTGGATATGACGTCTATTCAAAGTTGCCATCCTCTTAATGTTAACCAAACCCAGGGACAGGTCCAGATTTCCGAAAAAGTTCATGTACCCCTCCAAATAGGGAATATCAGGCAAAATAGCTCCTTATATCTAGTAAGGTCTTACTTGCCATATGCGATACTGGGAACCCCAGAATTACAAAAATTCCATATCTCGATGGATTTTTCCTCAAATACTCTGACTCAAGATGGAGTCATCATTATGAATGACCAAAACGTTTCCCGTCAAATTTCTCATGAAAGTTCATTCAACCACACCTTAACGTTAACAGGTGATATGAATTGCCAGAAGCCGCTTAGTTTTCCTTCCAAATCAAATCAAGCAATTTTGTCTCAAGAGGGACATTGTTGCCTTGATACTCAAACTCTCTCGGATTATGATGATATAACTTTTAATCATTATACTACTGAAGAGAACCTACAATTGGAAGGGCTTCTGAGCGACTTCAAAGATATTTTTGCACGCAATCGGTACGACGTAGGTAGAGTCAGATGGGAACCCCAGCGAGTAACTCTCACCTCGGAACTTCCTATCTCGCTTAGGCCTTACCGTACATCACCTAAAGATAATGCAGAAATTCAAAAACAAGTACAGGAGTTGCTGGATGCTAAACTCATTAAGGAATCCTGTAGCCCCTATTCCTCTCCCGTGACAATGGCACATAAAAAAGGAGAAGGTAAAACGCGTCTCTGTATTGATTACAGGAAAATCAATGCCATTACGAAGACAGATTCAGAGCCTTTGCCGCGAATAGACTGGCTTTTAGACAGACTTGTCAATGCCAAATATTTTTCCACGCTAGATTTAGCCTCTGGCTACTGGCACGTCCCCCTCCATCCTTCAGACACAGAAAAACTTGCCTTTGTAACCAATCAGGGACTTTACGAGTGGTTGGTCCTCCCATTCGGATACAAAAATGCTCCGGCTCAATTCGCAAGAGCTCTCAGAAGGATCCTAAATAAACATAAGGTCAACTTCGTTACCAATTATTTCGATGACTTTATAGTTTATTCGGACTCCTATGCCGAGCATTTGGTTCACCTTAAAACTATATTCAATATTTGCCGTCAAGAAAATCTAAAACTAAAACTTTCCAAATGTAATTTTGCCAAATCTCAAATTGACTTCCTTGGCTATGAAATTAGTAATGGCCAAATAAAACCAGACAATGCTAATACCGAAACCATTAAAAATTTAATTCCTCCAAAAAATGTTAAAGAGTTACAAAGATTCCTCGGATCCATAAACGTATACCATAAATTCATTGACAAGTATGCTAAAATTAGAGCCCCTCTAAATAAATTATTAAAGAAAGACACTCCGTGGGAATGGTCAGAAATCTGTCAGCAATCATTTGAACTACTTAAAAATGCATTAATTTCTAGACCTATTTTGAGATTATTTAATCCTAATCTTCCATGCCATGTTTTTACTGATGCCTCGAAGGAAGCTTTAGGTGCTGTATTGAAACAAATGGATGAAAATGGAGATTTACATCCCATTGCATTCCACTCAAGGCAACTAAGGCCCTACGAGCGAAATTACGCCATCACAGAATTGGAGTGTCTAGCCATAATCGATGCTCTTGACAAATTCCATTATTATCTTCATGGAAAACCTTTCTCAATACATACCGATCATGCTGCTTTAGTATGGCTTAAAAAGATAAAACATTTAACCGGTAGATTATTCAGATGGTCACTAAAATTAAGCATGTACGATTATACCGTAAAATACAATAAAGGGTCCACAAATTTTGAAGCCGACATGCTCTCAAGAAATCCCATTTTATCAAACGTAAATCCCCACATTCATTTATTAACCTTAGATGAAATTAAAGAACACCAAGAGTTAGATAATGTAACAGGACCTAAATTTCAAAAATTTAATGACATTTTGGTAATTCACAAAAAGGGTTTTCAAAAAATTGTCGTACCTTTTTCCTTAAGAGAAAAATTATTAATAACAACCCATAATCAATTTGGCCATCCAGGAATTCACAAAATGCTAAATTTAATTTCACCACAGTACTACTGGAGCAGCATGACACAAGATATTACGCAATTTGTCAAACATTGTGAAGTCTGCCAACTAAACAAGAAATCCCACCAACCTAAATTTGGCCTTCTTGAAGCCTTACCTCCTGCAGAACAACCCTTTGATATAATATCATTAGACACAGTAGGGGGCTTCAATTATTACAATTCAACAAAAAAATACATGCACTTAGCTATTGATCACGCTACTCGTTATGTTTGGGGTTTTACCTCTAAAAATGTTACAACAGAAGTTTATATTAATATTCTAAAACAGATTTTTAGCATTCAACTTCCCAAGAAAATTTTAACGGACAGAAACCCTGCTTTTACAGCGTCTAACTGCGTAAATGGGTACATAAACATAATGTAAAAAAATTACTTACTTCATCTCACAGGCCCCAGTGTAATGGGAAAAATGAACGCGTAAATCAGTCCATTTGCACTCGACTAAGACTTAAAATCAATGCTACACCTTCAAACATTCCATGGCCCAAAATTCTGGAGGAGGTGATTAACGAGTACAATAATACACCGCATTCAGTAACCAAATACCCCCCGGCATACTTAATGTTTGGCCAATTTCCTTATCCATCAGTATTAGGCAATGAAAACTATTACCCTACGGTTGAGGAAGCCAGGAAAGAGGCTTTCCAAAGAACTGGTGAGCACCATTTAAAAAACAAAGTCAGATATGATCTAAAATTTCTGGAAGCACCTTTCAAACCTGGCGATCTCGTAATTGCAGAAGAATTTCATTATCCGAACACCGGGAAGTTAAGCCCGCCTTTTTCTGGTCCATATCAAATTATTGAAAAGTTGTCTAATGTAAGTTTTAAAATAAATAAACCTAACTGGTTGACAAAGAAGGACTATGAAGTAATACATGCCTCCAAACTAAGGTACTTTTTGCCCAACGATCAATTTAAGTTAACACCATCTATGTAAAGTATCAGATATCATATGAACTGTTATTGGATGATATTTGATAGTTGAATTTACATCTTTATGAGTATAGTATAATTGTATTTTGAGAGTCTACACTCTACTGAATGAAGTCAAGACATTTTCATTCAAGTTTGTATTTTATACGTAATGTTGGACTTAGCAATTCTAGAATATATTTCCTATTTTGATTATTTTATTTGGCATATAATATTACCAGTGTCTTGCATTTATTAATATAACTAGTTTTATCATGTTCAATTGTTTATGGTATTGAAAATTTTAGTGGTATTATTCTTATTATTTGTATTATTTTTACTATTTTTACTATTTTTATTATTGTTGTGATATCACATGTTAACTATACGAAAGAAATAACTCATCTCCAGGCAGCTCGATTAAAAGTAATTCACTTCCAAAATTTTAACATCCCTTTAATAAAGAATGCTTTATACTTTCCAGGCGACCCTCGTGTATGGAAGCCGGCCCATCCCCGGGGACTTGTCTGGAAAGGGGGGAAATTGTAAGAAAATTATAAAGATTGGACCTATTGATTAGTTTTTGTAATGAATCGTCCCTCAATTTGGATACGGGCCCAATGACTGATAATCACGGGTTTGGCGGGGTAGCCAACTAATCCATTTTATCGTTAAATTAATAGAAACACATGGCCCTTTTTAACTGGTAACCCTAGGAGATGAGCAATTTCAGATATATACCTCTACGCCACTTGGTATCTGAAGTCTAACCTGTAAGCAGCTATGGAAATTAATTGCCACCTTTTTGATTATTTAAATAAAACTTAATAAAGTTAATTTCAGTGAATACTGTCATTTAGTTAAAATGTGACATATATATATATATATAACGATATTACGTTATATGGTGATTCGAAAGTGTGGTTAGCTTCGATGTCATAGTAGATGAATAATCAATCTGGAAGCCGTTCATTAGATTAAACTGAAATAGAATGTTTCGTAGTAAATCAACATGGATGTTGGAAGGTAGTTGCAGTCGTCGAGTGATAGGCCAGGTGATAGATTTATCCAGTGTTGGTTTCTCCGTAATAATTGAGACAATGCGTAATTTAAACTGAGGCTTTTATTGAAAGAGCTTTTGGCGGTGCAGTTTCCAACGATTCAAATTTAAATGAAGCCATCACTTCGTAGTATTTAATCATGGGTAAGCAATTATAGATAATAGAAAATATCAGACGGCGACCAGGTAAAGTTATCAAAGTAGAAATACGACAAATTCTGCTGAAACACAGCGATTATCGACTTTTTGTTCCTCCAATGTAAGGATACAAAAAAGACGTGGATCGCGCTCTCAACCAATGGATAATTAAGAATGTCACGTCATATAAAGAGTGCGGATAGAGTAAGCGGAAGAATTTGAAGGGAAAAAGGATAAACTCAGAAATGCGCGGGAAAGTAAAAATGGGAGCTAAAAGAATATTCTCGAAAGAAAAAAGCGCGGAAATTGAACATTTAATTTAAGAATACTAAATGCGTAATATTTAAGCGTAATATACTAAAAGCGATTTAGACAAGTGAGACATTAAATTAAAGGGAATTTAACAGAGTTAACGATAGAGATTATTTAAGGATAAGTTTTTAGTGAATATAAAGTAGTAAATTTCAATAAGATAAGGAAATCGCAGAATTAGATCTAATAATGTAACACATATATATAACCATTATAAACCAATCCAAATTATCATCAACCAATATGAATATGCAAATCATAAATGAATTTATGAAAATTAAAAATGATGTATAAACCAGTATGAAATTCTTTGAAGCAGATCCTTATAACAAGTGCAACAAGAAATTGTGCATACAATAATCATTGTAAAAATGGAATTATTCGTGGCACCAAGGCAGAATCATCAGACCCGTATTACCTTGAATTGCACAAATAACATGTACAGTTTCATCTTTGCATTAGCAATAACAAGCTAAAAAATGAAATATAAGTGCAACAGCACACAATAAAGATGGAAAGAACATTAGATAATAAACATAATGGATTAAAATGGATTAAATAAAATTTGGGAAAATATCAGTATCGAGTACGTGAAGAAATTTAAATGAACAGATAAAATAACAAATATAGTACTAGATATATTTACGATAAATTAATTACTAATTACGTTATATATATATATATATATTCTTTATCGGTATCATATTCTTCCCTTTTTCTGTCTTCCATATTAATTCTTGTAAAATAGAACAAGGCACTTTATTTTATACATAGCAGCTTGTATATTATATGTTTTTGGTATCCATATTAAGTGTGATGGGGGAAACTGTATTATTGTCATTTCATTCATATTATCGCGATTTAATGGTGTTCGGTAACGTTTAATTAATGGTTATATAAATACAGTCCGTCTCATAAATATAAAGACACAGATGTTTTTGAAATTACATTTTGTTAATTCAATTAAAAGAAATTAAATTTTATACCTCATATTAAGAACACTGAAATGAATCTCTTATAGGTGTTTTAATTTAAATAAAATAATTTCGTTTTGAATAATAAAAAAAAAAAATAAAAAATTTCACCTTCTCATAAATATAAAGACAAACTTGAAACTGCTTCATATCCCAATTTCTTTTTAATGCGCGCGTCCAGAATTAATGCGCACGCGCAGAAATACACTTTAACTTACCCAAACGAGCAAAGTTGTTTGACTTCTTTCAATTGCAAAGATGCCGTGGAACATTGAAATTTCTAAAGATGAAATTTGTAAAATACGTGAATTTAAAGTTAATGGCTTAACAGTTTGCCAACTATGTAAAAAAAAAAAAACAGGGAGAATCAGAGCTGCACTTTATAAAATTTTATCAAAAACTTACAATTTATATTCGAAAAAACGATCTGGCAGACCGAGAAAAACTAGTGAAAGGACTCGATCGCAAGATCATGCGACTTGTTTCGTCGCAAAAAATGTCACTCCGATAAGTTTCTGAACGAGTTTATGGTATGGTCCCAAAGGATACAGTACATCGTCTTATAAAAAGAAAGAAAACACATTGTATGCCGACATACGTGCAGATTTTCTTTACTGAAAAAAGAACACAAAGAACGGAGGTTAATCGGGGTTAAAGATCATATGCACTGGAAGGACGAATGGATGCAAGACTTTTTTTTTCAAATGAAAAGAGATTTAACTTGGATGGCCCAGATAGTTGGAATTCCTACTCGCACGATTTAAGACGTTAATCTCGAACCTTCTTCAGTAGGCAGAAAGAGGGAGGTTCTGTTATGGTGTGGGGTGCCTTCTCTGTTAATGGAACTACGGATATTGCATTTCTGGAAGTTAAACAGACATCTAAAGAGTATATCGAACTGCTTGATAGTCAGTTGTTGCCAAATGCTGAAACTCTTTGTGGTCGGAATTGTTTGTACCACCAGGATAATGCATCGATTCACACATCAAGACTCACAAAAAAATGGTTTACCGATAGCAATGTTCATGTCACGGTGTGGCCCGCACATAACCGTGATTTAAATCCAGTTAAGAATCATTGTGGCACTCTCGTTCGCAGTGTATATGTATCTGGAAGACAATTTTCAGACGTCCTTGAGTTGAAAAAAGAAATCGAACGAAGTTGGTTTGATATAAAGCCAAAATAGTTATACAACTTAATAAAAAGCATGTCTGCTAGAATATTTTCTGTCATTAATAAGAATGGATTATTTATTGGACGGTAATTCAAAAGTATGTAAAATGTCTTTATATTTATGAGACAGCAAATTTATTTACATTTATCAATTTTCGAGTTGAAATAATTTAATTCTAACTTAATTTGCTGTAAAATGCTTTCTTGGCACATACTTTTCGTTATATGCATAAATATAATTTTGAATACTGAATTATTAAAATATTATTTAGAAAATATCAGTGTCTTTATATTTATGAGACGCACTGTATATATATATATATATATATAAAGAAATTCCATACCATAAGATAAAAAGTATTTGATAGAAATCAAACCATATAATATTTATTTTTGTATTAACTCATGTGTTAAACCGTAATCAGGAAGCTAATAAGAACAATGACTATTTCAGAACATTATATGTAAAAATGTCGACTTTCTAATTTGCCGTCATAACTCTTATTTGTACAATTAGAAAAGAAATTTTTTCTTTGATATTTTGAAAATATACAGGTATAGAATATGGATAGCATCGGACTGGAAATACTTTTAGGAATGTATGAGATTTTTGTGTTCGAAAATTGGGTATATGTAAGTTATGATTATTAAAAGAAATGCGATAAGAATTTTCAAGGTTAAGAAAGTTAATTTTCAATTAAAATTAAAACGCGTACAAAAACAGCCTTATATTGTAAAAATAATTTTCCCTTCCACCTTTTGAGAATGCACGTGTAAAGAAACTGAAATAGCAATAGATTGGAACTACTTTATGGATGAATATTGCTGGGGGAGTATTTTTCTAATACTGGTTGCATGCACGTAAAACTATTGTAAGAAATGTGATTAAGAATGTGTGATGATGTTCGAGTTGTAATTCTTAACTTTTTTTTTCTTATAAATATTTTCGCTCATATTATCTCTTTAAAAAAAAGATTAATTTTTTTTTGTAAATTATTTAAAAGAAAGATATTTCTGAAAAAAAAATAATTTCAAATTTTAGTAGTAAAATTCGATCTATCTATTAACAGAAAAAATATTTTTGGAAACTTTTTTTTTTTTGAGTACAGGGAGATATAAGTAATTTCTTTTGGATTTAAAGGAAATTTTATTCGAAAAAATAATAAAATTAAAAATGGCTTTTTTATATAAGTAAGTTTTACTACAAGAATCATATTTTCAAAAATTTTCCCTCAAAATGTTACATATATATGTTGCATTATAGACATTGATGCGAGTCATGGAATGCATATTATGGAAGAGTCTCCATTGTGAAATAATTTCTGTAGCGTTGTAGACATTGGTGAGAGTCGTGGAATAAATATTATGAAAGAGTCTCCATTATGAAATAATTTCTGTAGAGTTGTAGACATTGGTGCGGGTCGTGGAATGAATATTATGGAAGAGTCTCCATTGTGAAATAATTTCTGTAGCGTTGTAGACATTGGTGCGAGTCGTGGAATAAATATTATGAAAGAGTCCCCATTATGAAATAATTTCTGTAGAGTTGTAGACATTGGTGCGAGTCGTGAAATGAATATTATGGAAGAGTCTCCATTGTGAAATAATTTCTGTAGAGTTGTAGACATTGGTGCGAGTCGTGGAATGAATAATATGGTAGAGTCTCCATTATGAAATAATTTCTGTAGAGTTGTAGACATTGGTACGAGTCGTGGAATGAATATTATGGAAGAGTCTCCATTATGAAATAATTTCTGTAGAGTTGTAGACACTGGTGCGAGTCGTAGAATGAATTGATATAGGCAGTAAGTTGAAACATATGGAAGTTTCTCTTTTATGAATTAATGAGTCAGATTAGATCTTCATGTTTTTATTAACAAAACAACATAAAAAATGATTCACCACACACATTTTCATGATAAGTTCCGGACGAAGAGGTAAATATCTTCGTCGTATGATCGCAAAGTAAAATTAGAATAAAAACAATTGTCCAAGATAACTACCAGTCAGGAAGCTGTTAAAAGTTGAAGAATGGAACAATTTCTGAGGAAAAGTTCCATACATCTGTTTTTTTTTTTGTTTTTTTTTTTCATGAGGCGCATAAACATAAAATCATGACGTCGTGTGCGCTGTGGCTAATGCGAGAATTTAGGGTACGCGTAAAGCGCCTACGTCACGTACAATGTGAGTGAATGCATAAAGAGTCCAGACACATTAGAGCGGATGGATTTTGAAGTAAAAAGTACTCCAGTGCGCGAAAGAATCTCGGAATAAAACAAATAAAAAAGAAATGGCTCTTTTAAAAACCTTCACACTAAATAATAGAAGTGGTCGGAAATCTTTCTACAATTTAGGAATGAATTAAAAGCTTTATATGTAACTAAATTGGGTGAGATAACAATTAATATAAGGAGAATTTTCTAGGATTAATGATAGATATATAATTAAAGAATAAGAAATTTGGGAATATGCTGGTAATTTTGCACTTAAAAAGGAAATATCGCGAAGGAAGAGTTAATAATATAGCATATATATATTTGTGTTATAAAAATTTAAACATATGAATTTAAATATGAGAAATCTTGAAAAAAAAACGCTTCCTGAGATATATGCATTTGAATTGTGCAAGAATTCATCGCATCAGGCAGTAAAAATAAATAAACGCTTGTGTTTCATCTACTTACTGCACTTACATGCAGATTTCGTTATTTTATACAGAAAACTCTGTTATGTACGGAAATGCGATTTTTTGTACATTTTCATACCCCTGACTAGCTTAAGAATTTTAATTTTGAATTAACATTAAAATGCGTACAAAACACGTCTGATTTTGCATATAATGGTGTTTTAAAGAAAGAGAGCTACCCTGAGCTATCCTAAAAGAGCTATATATCCCCGTTGAAATACTCAAAACGAAACCAATAAATATTGCATTCAACTTTCTTTCTGACATTCAAACTGTTGAATTGATCTCTGAAAAAGAAAATTTTTATCCGTCACTCGTTTGGCAAAAATAGAAAAGCTTCAAATCAATGAGGAATAGAGAAAAAAAGAATGAAATGTATAGATTGAATCAAAGATCAATTTCTTTAAAGCATAAAAGTGTGGAATTTACTTTCTACATAAAAGCCAAAATTGTACAATTACCTTAGTGTAAGTTTTCTATTTCAATGTATAGCAGTGCGATTTGATGAATATATGTAAGTACATATGTATAAGTGAGTTTCAAAACTCGTCTTATCCAGAAAATCAAATTTTGGGAAATCATTAAAAACCTTTGACTGCATCCATTGGTTTTCATTGTAAACCAAGTTTTTACAATGCAAGAAATACAGGATAAAACTAGTTATTTTGCAGATTGTTGTGTTTGTTCGATGCAGGTTCACAGAATGGATTGATACAGATAACACGATTTTTTTTTTTTTTTAAATTTTGGATAAGGAGAGTTTTCAAACTTACGTCCTCATACATTCCTTTATATATACATACATATATTTATTTATTATTAGATGCCATCTTCATTTAGAATTTTGGTTAAATTATTTATATGAACTTTTAATATAAATTGCGGTTTAAAGGTATTTTATCTCTCTCTCTATGTATATATATGTATATATATATAGTATATATGTATATATATAGGAAAAATATGACAAAAGGAATTCCATACGATAAGATATAAAGTATTCGATAGAAATCTAACCATTACTGTTAATTGTTGTAATAATTCATGTGTTAAACAGTAATCAAGAAGCTAATAAGAACAATGGCTATTTCAGGACATATTTCCATATACGAAAGAATTTCGATTTTCTAGTTTGACGTCATAACTCTTATTTGTACAATTAGAAAAGAAATTTTTGCTTTGACATTTTGAGAATGCTCAGGTATAGAATACGAGATAGCATTGGGCTGGAAATACTTTTATGAATGAATAATGCTGAGATTTTCTAAAACTGGATATACGTAAGTTACGATTATAATAAGTAATGAGATAGGAAATTTCAAGGTTAAGAAAGTTAATTTCCAATTAATATTAAAACGCGTACAAAAACAGCCTTATATTGCAAAAGCAACTTTCCCTTTGACATTTTGAGAATGCACATGTAAAAAAGCTGAAATAGATTGGAATAGATTGGCTGAAATAGATTGGAACTACTTTTATGAATGAATATTGCTGAAGGAGTATTCTTCTAATACTGAATGCATGCACGTAAAAAAAATTTGAGTAATGTGATAAAGAAAGTGTGATGTTATGCTGGTTATAGTCGTAAAGTATAATTTTTTTTTTTTTCTTACAAATATTTTCTCTCATTTTATCTCTTGAAATAGGGATTTATTTTACATGTAAATTATTTTTTTTTAAAAATTAAGTTATTTTTTTAAAAGTGATATCTAGTTTTAGCTATAAAATTTTATATATCTTTTGAAAGAATAAATTAATTTGGAAACTTTATTTTATTTTTAAATATAGAAAAATAGAAATATTTTCTTTTGTATATACAAAAAGAATATGAAAACATAATAAATTCAAAAAGTACTTTTTACTTCAAGATTTTTTTTTTTAATTTTCTCTCAAATGTTTATAAAAAAAAACTTGTAGAAAGTGTTGTAACTGGATATTTTTATAAGAATTTAGACATATTAATTTAAATCTGAGAAACCTTGCAAAAATGTATTCTAAGATAAATGCATTTAAATTCTGCAGGAATATGTTGCAAAAGTCCGTAAAAATAAAAACACCATTACTCTGTTTGATTTATTTATTGCATGTACATGCAGATTTCATTATTATATATTAAAAGCTATGTAATCTATAATATAAAAAATGTATTTTTTTGTAGATTTTCGTTTCGGCTTCCGCTTAAAAATTTAATATTAAAACGCGTACAAAAGTATCTTATTTCGCATATAACGTTAATTTTTAAAAAAAGAGATCTATTTCATCATTGCTATTTGAATGTTTATTTATTAAAAGTTGAATGTATTCCTTGTTAGATTGGAGATAATGTGCTGAATAAATAACGTTGAGAGAGCATTGTAAAATAATGGATGATAGACCAGTCTTCAATAAGTACAATCGCCATCGTATAAAGTAATATTCAATAGAGTCATCGAATTCTTCACAAATTCCAAAATCGATTGTTTTATCAGAACTTAAAATCGAGATATACGAAGCTGAAAAGGGCAAATTGGAATCTTCTCTATTAGCTGGAGCGGAAATCTGAACGATTTGTTGATGATTAAGGTTTGAGATGAAAACATAGTTATGACATTTTTTTTAAAGCTTAGTATCACTGGACGTGATTGAGTAGGTTTTGATTCAGTGGACTTGGAAGAATACGTGCTTATGTGCATTTTTTTTAAATCTGGATTTTATTTCTTTCGGGCGTGTCTTTCCGGCTTGTTTTAATAATAATTATAAACTATGTACACTGTAAAAGAAATCCGACCAGTTTTCCTGTAGGAATTGGAAAAATAGTTGCCCTTATCTTACCGGAAAATTGTTCGACCCAGCTCGGAATAGAATCCGTAAAAAAAAAAAAAAAGAAATAGTGAATAATAGGTATTTTATTTCGATTTTACGGATTTTATTCCGAGCTGGGTCAGAAATTTTTCTTGTACAATAAGGGCAACTATTTTTCCGATTCCTACAAGAAAACTGGTCTCTTTTTTTTTTTTTTTTTTTTTTTTTTTTTTTTTTTTTTTTTTTTACAGTGTACAGTGGTGGAGAAAAAAAAAAAAGTAAACACCCCCTACTAACTCCTCAGCAAATTATCGTAGAAGAAAGTTACTGGTGCCGAACGATTTGAAATAAAATCTACTTTTAAATGATGTATATAAAATTTGCTTAGGGGGCCATCTACATATTAAAACGAACCATAACTTTGTTTTTTTCAATAGCAGTACATAATTCTGACAGCATAAATGAACTCTACACCCTTCAATTACTCTAAAAACAATTTTTATGCAATTCGTACAATACGTTTCCGAGAAATTAATTATTTTAAAACGAGCATTTTAAGGGCTGTATCCAAATTGATGTTCGGTACTCGATTGTTAACCGAGACAGCTCCCTTCTTGAGCAAGGCATATTAAGCAGTCAATTAAGCCTGTTAGATTACAGGATAGCATAAGAAATTGCAAAATATGTAGTCACTTCTATCATAGACGGCCCCTTAAACCATCATTTTGCCGTTTTTTAAGCATAATTTGAAAACTACTTGGAAGAAAAATGTGAAATTGTGGAATTCCATAAAGCCGGACTTAATAAATCTGAATGTATAAAAAAATGTAGGTTGCAATTCATAAATTTTTATATTAATTTCATAATTCATAATTCATATCAGAATAAATTCATATAAAAATTGTAAATTCAACGTATTTATGTTTGGATGTATTAGAATTATTGCTACACAAAAAAAATTAAAATATTAGGATCATAAATAAAAATATGAAAATGTAATTTAACATTAGAAGCACTAAATTTTGAATGTTTATAATTCAAAAACTTATCATTCAATTGACTTGAAATTTGGTGTCTAGGCATAGTTTGAACAAACGATTTGAAGTATCTCGTTAAAATTGGGTCTGTTCATTGAAAAAAATGAAGTTTCGGTTCGTTTTAATATGTAGATGGTCCCCTAAGCAAATTTTAATTACGCCATTTAAAAGTACACTTTATTTCCAATCGTTCGCTACCAGTAACTTTTGTCTACGATAATTTGTTGAGGAGTTAGTAGGGGGTGTTTACTTTTTTTCCACGACTATACTTTTGTTAATGGATTCTCCAGAAAATTATTTTTGGTTTAAATAATTAAGGAAAATTATTTTTAACCTCTTCGCTACCTGAGTCCACATATGTGGACCTCTATTCTTTTCCCCATAAAAACTAAACTGTTTGACTTTTTTACATTTTGACTTAATTTCTGAATAGTTGAATGTTTCTTGCTTTAGAAGCAGACCAATAAATGGCAAAATCTATGCTGATTTCCTCATAAAATAGATGTTATTTTCATCAGAGTTTGCAAAACGCCTTCAAGAGAGTGTGGCCAAGAAATTGAGAAATTTTCATACTTATTTAACATAAATAATTTACAATAAAATGTTTCGAGGATTTATATATCATTCACGTGATTAAAAGCCGTAAATTCGTGACTGTGTGAATTTGGGTTAGTGATAATTAAATTGATATTTTAACGGAATTTGTAATTTTATATCCCTATATGTAAACCTAAATTACTACTCCCCTAAAATATCAATTTCCGAAAAGTCCTTTTTTTCTGCAATCTATGATGTCATTTTGTTTGTTTAAAACCAACGAATGAGTCTTTGTACTATTACTTTAGCTTTGGGAACGAAGAGGTTACAGGTATTTTAAAAATTAATTTTAAGATTTTTTTCTTTACAGAGCATCAAAATTAAGATTATTTTAAAGCATTTTTTACTTTCTTTGTAAATTGATTTTTTTTTAATTATTAAATTTTTTAAAAATTAGTATTGAGGCTTCATTTTGATGCAATTGTCTGCGCATTTTGATGCAATTCCATATTAAATAGCCTTGTAAACATATAAGCTTACAAATCCTGTACTTTAAAGTTTTTGAATAACTATATATGTAATAAAATTTAAAAAAAAAATAGATTGTAGGAAGTTGTAGAAATTAACAGAATTTCTCGAAAAGAAATATATTTTTTTTCATACTGTAAAAAATCTGCCCGGTTTGGTCCGGCCAGGAGCTGCGAAAAAAATCAACTCGCCGGGCAAAAGTTTTATCTCTTCGAAAGAAGCAGGAGAGACAAAAATGGCTTTCATTCAGGGCGGGTCAAGTTTGGGATGGAAAGTGTCAGATTAAGACCATATCTCATAATGTATAAAAATCTTACAAAAAAATCTATGATGATGGTTCTCGGAGCATAATAAACATAGAATAAGGAAAATTTTAGCTCTGCGTGGTTAGTTATATCAGACATGAATCGAATTCTACTTAAAGTCCACCGGAACCCGACAAAAAACACACTGTAAAAAAAATCGGAACAGTTTTCCGGTAGGAATCGGAAAAATAATTGCCCTTATAGTACCGGAAAATTTCCGACCCAGTTCGGATTAAAATCCGTAAAAAAAAGGAAATGGTCCATAAGACGGTATTTTAAGGATTTTATTCGAATTTTACGGATTGGATTCCGAGCTTGTTCGGAAATTTTTCCTGTACGATAAGGGCGACTATTTTTCCGATTCCTACAAGAAAACGGGTCGTTTTTTTTTTTTTTTTTTTTTTTTTTTACAATACATAGTAAACAGAAAACTGACAATTTTTTTTTATGAACCCAAAACGCGACAGTAAGGAAAAATAATCTTTTTTTTTATTTACAGACAAACATTGAACAATTTTATCTCTAATATGAATTTATCGTTTACGAATATATATATATATATATACAGTCGAACTTGGTCAATACGAGTCCAGTTAATACGAGAACACTGTTAAAATTAGTAATTTAAAGAAGTCGTGATTTAGACTACTTTAATATGTTCCCCCTTATTGTGACCTGCAAATATGGGATATCGATTAAGAAGAGTTAAACGTTGTTCACTTCTATTTTAAATTTTGGCGAAAAGTAGGGTAGAATTAATAAATGTGTCCCGTCGCTTGACTGTGGAACATAGCGCAACAGTGAACAGCGCTGTACATTAATTTCATGTTGACAAAATTTTATTCCTTTCTCAACAATGCATCCGCTTTCTACACTTCTTTGTGATTTCATTAGTGTGTTTCTTTGGTGTCCTACCATATGTTAGTAGCTGTGAACTCGAAACACGAGCAACCAATCAGAGACCGCAAACTGTAGTGTTTCGCCGGTGGATATATAATGAATTTTATATAATATGTAATGATATATAATGAATATATTTTTTATATAATGAAATTAGTAGGGAGCTGTATGATATTAAATTAATTTTAGTATTAAAATAATTAGAAAAATTAATAATTGTTATTAATTAATTATGTGTGTGTTTTCAAGATTTTTATTTTACTCCCGGTTATTATGAGTAACATTTAATACGAGGACTTTTATAATTCGTCAATAATTCGAGTGTAGATTTCGGCTGTATTTCATGTCCAAGTATATACTGTTCCATGTGAAAATATTCTGGGATTTCTTTTGAAAATAAGGTAAAACCGTACCAGAACTTCAAGAATGAAAACCAAACTTGAAACCTATCCGAACCCGAAACAACTTTATCAACCAGACGACAACAACAATAACAAGAACAAATAAGCAACAATCTTGCAAAATTGGTTTACCCGTGCCGATGCGGAACTCTAGTTTCGGTGTCTGAATTGCATCTCAAGATCTTTCAGGGCCTTAGAAATTTTGCACTAAGGTAAGTTCAGAACATAGTCACAGGATATGAAGTATTTGCGTCCACGCCCAGAGGCATAGCAATAAAAAAATACGGGATGAGTTGAAATAGACGCTTTTAAATAACTCAAATGACAGAGTTATTAGGACTATTAAAAATTGCAGATCCTTACAAGAATATTTATATAATTAATTACTAATAGCATAATATAAAATGATTATTTTAAGTAATTCCAAAACAGTAAATTAGGATTTTTTAAGGTAAACGCTGACCCAATAATTTTGAAATAGCTTACATGAATTTTAGGATAAAAAAGTCTTTATTTTAAATACAGATGGGAGCCCCAGATCCTATCAGCACCTTCCTTCCCTACTCTCATGCATTCATTAGAGTTGAAATATTGTTAGCTGCCATTTTTGAAAATCAAATGTTGAGCTACCAAGGTACATGAAACACATTTATCTCTTAATAGTATATACCAAGATGCAGGTACTACATACATGATTCTTTATACTTTTAATAAAAATATCTGCCGGCCCGGCCTACAGGCGGAGCTAGATTTTGAAGTTAAGTATATTAATTTCACCAACAAAAACTAAATCATGATTAGATATAAATCCACTTTAACAGTTTTATCTGGAAGCTTTTGACGAGTTTTTGTTTTATTTTTATATAATAGCTGGTTTTATCAGAATCATGTTAAGGCGGTATTAAAAAAATACTTTTCCATGGCCAACAACTCGAAATTTTCTGGCACATTTTCAGATTCATTTTTAAGAGAAAAATATGAAACTTGCTCACGGGATTTTTGAAAAGATTATTAGTGACCTGTGTTTTTATTTTTCTTTCAATTAATTAAAACTTGATTAATAAACAATTATTTTCTCAGTAGGGCAATATTTTTCGTTTCTAACACAATCGCTTCGGAAAATTCTTTTCAACATGCCCAATTTGACATCCTTTTTTGATATATATTCTGCCTCTATCAAATAATCGATCATTACGGCACATTATATAGTTTCTGAATAAGAGAATCTACCAATTGGATGCATTTGAGAGCAAAAATGAATTAAAAAATTAGTAAGAAAATAAGCAGTTTGGATTTGAATACACCTTTAATAAGATGATTTTTTTCTTCAACCGCTATGTATTTTTAATTTGTTTTTGCTGTAAGAATTGGTTCTATCAAAAACTTGTCTCTATAAATGTTGAAGAGAATATTAAGAAGATATATGATAAATTCATGTGGATTTTATATCTTGTGAATTGACGGAGTTATGGAAAATTTTCTTGTTCAACCCCACTTTTTTGTTTTCGTTTTAAATTTTTTTTTGGCGGTACGAATTGTTCCTATCAAAAACTTGTGAATATAAAAGTTGTAGATAATATTAAGGAGATGTATAATAAAATTCATTGGATTCGGTATCTTGAGATCTGACGAAGTTAAGAATTTTTTTCTCGCAAAAACCCTATTTTTGTGCCCCTTGAGCCCATTTTTAATTTTATCGAAAATCTGTGATACATAAATTTTTGGCCCTATTTTTAGAAGTAATAAAAACTTTAAGCTGATTTGATATGTACAAAAATTAAGAAGTTATGGGGATTTTCCGGTTTTCACAAAACCCCTCCCTATTTCCATCCCCTTGGTTTTTCCAATTTTGCCCATTAACGAACTTGACCGAGATTTTATGCCCCTTGATTTTATGTATCAGTACGGAAGAAATTTGTGCCGAATTGCGGAAATTATCGTGTCCAGAAGAAAGTGACATATATAGATAGATAGATCTATATATGGGGCATTCTCACAATCTTTTGACTTTTGGGGGAAAAAAAAATAGGCGAAATTAAACTTGCTAAAATAACATTTTAATCTGATAGACGTATGCCTTAATGATTCAAAATAAAGAAAAAATGGTCAGCAGCGAAATTTTTTTTATTTAACTGAGGTTTCGGTTAAACTTGCGAGTTTAAATTTCCTTACTATTTTACCCCTACAACTTTTTATTTTCTTCTAAATTTTTACTTATAATGAATTTGCATAGTACCCACAGGATATTCAAATAAGAAATAATACAAATGTAATACTTTTAATACAGAATTTTTGTATAACATTGTCTTAAAGGGGTGTAAAGAAGGGACGTTAAGGTAAAAAAAGGGACGAAATGGTAAAAAAAAGAAGCGGTAAGGATGGAACGGTAAGGAAAATTGCCACCTATTTTTAGGAAAATCATGTTAAGACTAAGTGATAGCCACAATGTTCATTGATTTTTCGAAACAGTTGTTAACATTGGATTAAATTATTATTATTTTTTTAATTTACCGCGAAAAGTGCAGGAATAAACCTTGGGGACGGTAAGACTACCAATAAAGCCACGGTGCCTGAAATTGATATTTAAATGTTGATTTAAATTCTGCAGTAAATTTCCTGTCAAAAAAATTTAGATATTCTTTCTCTAGCATACTTCTGCATGAGCAAAAACTTGAAAAAAATTCTGTCGCTACATCTGAAGTGATTTTCTGTATAATTTTAGAAAAGGGATGGTAAAAAATCTAAAACCCAGGGACAGAGTTCAAAAAATAATATCAACCCTAAAAATGTGTGCCGGTTAATTTTTAGCTACATATTTTTATAAAACAATAGTTCCAGTTTCAGAAAAAAATTACATCGAATTATTTTTATTGAAACAATTTTATCCAGACAGCTCCAAACTTCAAAATCAGCATCAGGGACACGGGACGGTAGATGAGTTTTCCATGTGTTTGGACCCCCAACATCGTCCAAAACTTAATTATTTCGTTAATATTGTTGTGCAATCATGCAATGGGATGTTCCCAAGTATATGAACTAAAAAAAAAAAAAAAAAAAAAAAAAAAAGTGTATTAAATAAAAAATTATTATTCAGGGACATGAAAGTTAAAAGATTGTGAGAATGCCCTATATATATATATATAATGTTTTTTATTGAGGGTGGTTTTGGGTTCTAGGGGCCATGATCGGTGTTGATGTGCAAAATCTTTTCGGAAATTCCAACATGGGAACGATCCCAATAGGTAGTATTTCATACGAAATCTACCTAAAAATCCAAACATACGCAATCATTTTGAAACGGAAGTCTCTCAGACGAGTGAGTAGTAAAATGACTACAACCAGATGTGATTTTATTTTAAGCATACTAATAAGTATGACTTTTTAAAAACTTTGAATGCTTTCATTTCACGAAAACAAAAGATGGGATCAATTATTCTTAGAAAGTTCTCACTTACATTATGGCAATCTAGTAAAAACTGCCTAGTTCCTTACCGCACTTTAATTGTAAATTAATTTTTTACTCGACATCTTTTAATAAATTGTTCTAAGAACTAAAAAGAATGAATAACTGCATGGCCAAACGGGTAATGTATCGTTTCCAAATGTAGTAACTTGAGACTTTTGTACATTAAAATGTCTAATTTTTCGAATAAAAGCATAGATTATAACATTTAATTTGACTAAATTTCTTAAAAAAATCATTGCAGAATTTTGAACAGCTCTTTCATCAGTAACGAAATTTGCTGTATTCTGCAGTCAATATATTTCTCTGAATGTTTTCTGAAATATATCCGTTATTTTAATAAAAAAAAAACAGTAGTTATTTATTTAAGCATATAAAATACGTTACTTGTAATGTCAAAAAGATAAATAAACGTGTGTCTGAAAAAAGGCCTATGTTGCAAAATGATGGAAAAAAACACTACGATTCAGATTGATTAGCGATGTCCTGAGCACCTAGCATAAATAAACCCCCCTTCTGATCTTGATTATCTTCCATTTGTTATTTAAATCATAAGCATTGGCGAGTAATACAAAGTGTGTGTAAGGAAAGAAATAATATTAATTTTAGAATATTCTTTTAATTTTTGTTTAAACAAAACATACTTGTATATTATGAAATTGTAATTTTTAACTCTGGGTAACTGTAATCCCACATATTCATTTTTTTAACAAAAAATTCAACACACTCCAGACACACTCCTTAATAATAATTTAATAATGGGATATGTTAAAATTATTTCTTTAATATAATTAAAACTCAATTTTAGTTATTTAAAGATATTAAATGTATTTTAATGAATTTTACAAGTGATTGATGTATAAATATTTCTAATACTAACAGAAAAAGCATGCTTACATCGCATAAGACAGCCCGAATTAGATACTTTTAAATTTTCTGATTTAAAGCTATACATATCCTTTCTGTTACAATTATATGTTTATAAGTGCATCATGTTTATAAATGTCGTTACAATACAATTAATCAATGTTCAAAAATCTATCAGTCAAAACCATTCATATTTTATTTTGTCCACCAAAGCATTTAGATGAATGGGTCGATTGCTCATTTTCATGGTTATACCGATCAAATTTTCAACCTTTCGCAACTTTATATGCCGTAAATTGCTAGAATAGAGAAAGATTAATGTGAATAGGAGATCGATTTATTTCTATTCATATAAAGTTATCTTTCCTTCAACCCATTACCTTTCAAACGTATTAAGCTGAGCAATCGATGCTGGAAAAGTTATCGTATGGGGCGAACATAATTTAAATACGAATTCAGCCTGAAATACGTTTTGAATGACCTTAGTAAGCGGTTACATTCTTTCTTATGGGATAAAAATATAAAAACAATTTTTTAAATGAATTGTTTGGGTTAAAAAATTGTAATGCTTATGCTTACGGTTGTCTATGCATATATTTTTATATTATTATCTCCTTAAGAATAAAATGAAATGTTCACCTTATAATCACAACTGTGTAAATCATGTATGCATTTTAACGTGCTGTCATTTGCAGCAGTGGAACAGTTCTGTCTGATTAGGGTACTAAATTGAGATTTAGGCGAATTTTGCAAGCTTTTGCGATTTTAATCTCAGTATGTAAAAAAATCCTTATCATAAAACTTATTAAGAAAATAAATACATCGTTTTTAATAGATTACAAAAAGCAGTCGAGTATTGCAGCGAGAATTTGAAGTGAAAACTGTATGAAAATATATTTGTAAGGATAGTATAGTGGGTGTCTGTTTACTATAACCGACGGTATTAAATACAATTAAATATTAAATTTGATTGATACAATCTTGGAAATTTATTCCAAATTCACAAATAAAGCCTTTATATTCCTTTATACCCTTTAACTATTTTTATGTAAAATGATTAATTTGTAACAGCGATTTTTTTCTCTATTGATCAGAACTTTTATGACGCAGTTTGGTTTATTCACTGAAACTAAACCTATTTTTTTTAATTCTCAGTTTATAGTCTAGGCTCAAGATTAAAATAAATTATTAAATACTTCATTGTAACGGTCTTACAAGGAGAGGGCCAACCTTGTTAATCACAGATTTTGATTATTTTAATATATGAAGTATAGTACAGACCCTTTAGTGTCAGATTCAACTGATTTTATCCAACGCCCCTTTGTTCTTGAGAAACGGGGGGGGGTGTCTAATAATAGTACACAACTTAAATACTTACTTTGCAACTGCAAAGATAGGTTGGTCGTAGCTCAGTTGGTATGGTGTTTGCCTCCTGATCCGCGGACCCGTGTTCGATACCTGAATGCGCTACATTAGTTTTTCTCATTTTTGTTTTTTAAATATACTTGTAAGTATAATTAATAATCTCATTGTCAATTAAAATTTATAATATTGTATATCAATTACAATTTTAACCTATTTAATTTTTTACTTTTAACTAAATAGTTGTATAAAACATCATTAAACTGTTATTTTTTAAAAAAATCACTTTTAAAATGTATTTCATATATTCTTTATCGATACAATGATATTGAGCAATTGTGTCAATTTGTGATTTTAACCCTCTAAGTGTTTGGGGCGTAATATTCAGTTCACTAAGCTCCAGGTTTCACAGCAATACAGGCAATATTTAAGATAATATAATTCTATAGATTTAAGGAATTTTAAATACATTGAAGAATGATTAATACTCTCAAGGATTATATTCATATTTGTAATTGAGTTTTTGTTTATAATATTGAAAGAATCATATTTCCTTAGCATTTAAAACAAAATGCAAAGAAAACAACATTACAATTTCACCCTTTTGCAAGACGCTCGGAGGGTTAAAGAAACATCATTTACGCATTGCTTTAACAGAGGAAGTCAATGCGATAATACTATTATTCTGTTTTTAAAGTAACAAGCATAATTATATTAAAAATTAGCATCAGAATTAAATGACAACCGATTTTTTGCATATTAAAGATTTTTAAATTTGTAATACGTATGCTTGCGCTTTCAATTATTTTGCTTTCACCTTTATGTTCTTTCTGCTTTTATTTTTATTTTATTTAAATATACTTTTATTTTATCATAACTAGATGGCACCACAACAGATTTTGTCACGATTTTGGAATTTTTATCATTCAATAATAGACCCAATTTCTTTTTAAACCTCTTTAAAGGGTGAGAAATAATAGTTTAAAAAAAATGATCAATTTAAGTTTGTTAACATTATAATTAATGTATGATATTAAAATTTGTAATTGAAATTATTAAATTATAGTTACAAGTATATTTATAAAACAAAAAAATGAGAAAAACAAATGTAGTGCGTTCGGGTACCCAACCCGGGCCCGCAGATCAGTCAGCGAACACCGTACCAACTGAGCTACGACCACCCTATCATTGCGGTTGCAATGTAAGTATTTAAGTTTTGTACTATTATTAGACCACCCGGTTTCTCAAGAACTAAGGAGCGTTGGATAAAATCCGTTGAACCTGACACTAAGGGGTCTCTACCCTACAACATATATTAAAATAATCAAAATCTGTGATTAACAAGGTTGGCCCTCTCCTTGTTAGTAAAATTATGTTTTGTGAAAGTAACTGCGTGTATATAGGTAATTTTGTAAACTGTTTAATTAATCAGAATTCATCGGATTGATATTACTTTTGTTTTTTAATCAGTGTAATTAATGGGCATAAAGCTGAATGTAGTTGTGAACACAACACTTTTCTATCAAAAATAAAATAATTTTATAAAACATTTTCTTAAAGAAGTCAATAAGTCTCTTTTGTTATATTAGCAAAACACTCATTTGTGTTAGTAGCAATTCGCATCTGATAGAATATTTGTATTTTTGTCTAAATTTACTTTCAAGAGCACTATAATTAAGAAAACCATTAGAAAATTATTTATATTTATTCACCATTTTAATAGGTTATATTTTGTAATTTTTTTATCCTTTTTTTTTACAAAAAATTAGATATAAGTGAAGAACTTTTATGAAATATATAAATGGTTTTTGTCACATGCATGCAATTTTTATGCTAAATCTTCTGTAGTAGATGATGGTTCCTGACGAAAAATTATGCTTTATAAATTTGCAATACATGAAATGATTTACATAATAATATTAATTCTGGCTTAGCTCAAATCAAAGGGAATTCTTTAGCAGTCATATTTCATTGAAAATCAGATTACACGTAATTTAAAACCGACTTCCAAAAAGGAGCCTATGCAATTTGTTTATATACACGCACTCACGCACTCACACACACACACATATATATATAAATACATATGTGATAAAAGTTGCACATAATATAACTATAAAATCAGAAGATAATGGAGACAGTATAAATTAACCAATGGTAAGAACATTATAAAAAGAGTATAGCCAATACTACAAAATGTACTAAAAAGAAAAGAAAGCAGAAAAAAATCCAAATATAGAAGGAAATAACATTACGAAAAGGAAAATGGAAATTTATACTCTAAAACACGTTAACAAGGACAGTATACTTGAATATAAATAAGACGCAAATGATTTTGTTTGATCATATCAAGCGATCAAGAGGAAATTACTTCGTTAAAATTGCCCGATTAACTGAGATACCACATATGATAAAACAGGTAAATCAAGAGTATATCTAAAGGTATATATAAATATTATACAGGCATACAAACAATAAATACAATAAACCCAACTGGAGTGAAAAATTAGCCAGAGCCAGGAACCGAACCCGGGACCACAGTATACAAGACTGCTGCTCTAACCACTGAGCCACTCCGGCCGATGCCTGAGTCTGCAACTTCTCACTAATAAACCATGTTGGGGAAGTCACCAGCCATCTATACCCATCTATACGACAGCCTTGGATGACTGGACAACGATGAATAGATTTTACTATTACATCGATCTACGATAATTATAATAAAACACTCATACTACAATATATATTAAAACACACATACACACATAAATAACGCCTGCATTCAACAGTTAAAGGTATATATAAATATTATACAGGCATACAAACAATAAATACAATAAACCCAACTGGAGTGAAAAATTAGCCAGAGCCAGGAACCGAACCCGGGACCACAGTATACAAGACTGCTGCTCTAACCACTGAGCCACTCCGGCCGATGCCTGAGTCTGCAACTTCTCACTAATAAACCATGTTGGGGAAGTCACCAGCCATCTATACGACAGCCTTGGATGACTGGACAACGATGAATAGATTTTACTATTACATCGATCTACGATAATTATAATAAAACACTCATACTACAATATATATTAAAACACACATACACACATAAATAACGCCTGCATTCAACAGTTAAAGGTATATATAAATATTATACAGGCATACAAACAATAAATACAATAAACCCAACTGGAGTGAAAAATTAGCCAGAGCCAGGAACCGAACCCGGGACCACAGTATACAAGACTGCTGCTCTAACCACTGAGCCACTCCGGCCGATGCCTGAGTCTGCAACTTCTCACTAATAAACCATGTTGGGGAAGTCACCAGCCATCTATACCCATCTATACGACAGCCTTGGATGACTGGACAACGATGAATAGATTTTACTATTACATCGATCTACGATAATTATAATAAAACACTCATACTACAATATATATTAAAACACACATACACACATAAATAACGCCTGCATTCAACAGTTAAAGGTATATATAAATATTATACAGGCATACAAACAATAAATACAATAAACCCAACTGGAGTGAAAAATTAGCCAGAGCCAGGAACCGAACCCGGGACCACAGTATACAAGACTGCTGCTCTAACCACTGAGCCACTCCGGCCGATGCCTGAGTCTGCAACTTCTCACTAATAAACCATGTTGGGGAAGTCACCAGCCATCTATACGACAGCCTTGGATGACTGGACAACGATGAATAGATTTTACTATTACATCGATCTACGATAATTATAATAAAACACTCATACTACAATATATATTAAAACACACATACACACATAAATAACGCCTGCATTCAACAGTTAAAGGTATATATAAATATTATACAGGCATACAAACAATAAATACAATAAACCCAACTTGAGTGAAAAATTAGCCAGAGCCAGGAACCGAACCCGGGACCACAGTATACAAGACTGCTGCTCTAACCACTGAGCCACTCCGGCCGATGCCTGAGTCTGCAACTTCTCACTAATAAACCATGTTGGGGAAGTCACCAGCCATCTATATGACAGCCTTGGTCGTGTTTACAGTGTTATTAGTGAGAAGTTGCAGACTCAGGCATCGGCCGGAGTGGCTCAGTGGTTAGAGCAGCAGTCTTGTATACTGTGGTCCCGGGTTCGGTTCCTGGCTCTGGCTAATTTTTCACTCCAGTTGGGTTTATTGTATTTATTGTTTGTATGCCTGTATAATATTTATATATACCTTTAACTGTTGAATGCAGGCGTTATTTATGTGTGTATGTGTGTTTTAATATATATTGTAGTATGAGTGTTTTATTATAATTATCGTAGATCGATGTAATAGTAAAATCTATTCATCGTTGTCCAGTCATCCAAGGCTGTCGTATAGATGGCTGGTGACTTCCCCAACATGGTTTATTAGTGAGAAGTTGCAGACTCAGGCATCGTCCGGAGTGGCTCAGTGGTTAGAGCAGCAGTCTTGTATACTGTGGTCCCGGGTTCGGTTCCTGGCTCTGGCTAATTTTTCACTCCAGTTGGGTTTATTGTATTTATTGTTTGTATGCCTGTATAATATTTATATATACCTTTAACTGTTGAATGCAGGCGTTATTTATGTGTGTATGTGTGTTTTAATATATATTGTAGTATGAGTGTTTTATTACAAGAGTATATCTGTTCTAAAATCATATAAGAAAAGTACAAACGCCATAAAGGAAAAAAAATGTTACAAGTTACTATAATTTAAAATTAAATCCAATTTACGAAATAAAACGAAGCATTTTCACTTTCCAAGAAATTTTTAAACTTGTTAACAGGACTAAAAATAATCTGGCAATCATATGGAATGATTTTATTTTATTCGTTGATATGTTGCAGTTATTCTAACAAAATTACGAATTGACCAAAAAGTTAAATTTATCTGAAAATCAAATACTAATAGATATAAATAAGTAACAAACTGTAAAACTACTGTAAAATATGTATCACGTAATACAATAATATAAAATGAAAAAGAGCAGAAAAAGAACATTAATGTATTTAATAATACGCATTAAATAAAAATAATAATCTATGGAAATTTTTTATGGTACTACATATAACAGTAATGCTGCCATACATACACGAGTATTATATATATGTATATATAATCTTGAAAGAAAAAGTACTTGGTATTAACTAGCACCCCTCCTCTTCAAAGAAGAAAAACACGAAATAAAATAAAAACATATATATTTTTTTTAAATACCACAATAAAAACGCCAAAAAAAAAAACATTTACTGGTTTGTTTTCAGTTTTTTTTCACTGTTTTATTTTTTTTCACTAAATAATTTATTTTTCGTGTTTTTTTGTTAGATGAAGGAGCTAGTTCAGAACAGATACATATTTTTATGCAATATTATTTTTTATTTGTGTGTTTCACTATAGCATTTTAGAGCAATTCACATGATTGAGTTATTATTTTTGTTAATTATAATATTTATAGCCTATATATATATATATATAGAGAGAGAGAGAGACACTATATTGCCATTAATGACCGGCAACTTTCAATTTTAGACATTTTGTCGAATATTTAGAAATATACTTGGCAGATTCTTCTGGAATTTCAGAATTGAAAAGAACAGGTATGACCTCATATTTAGCATTGTCGATTTGATAAGGGGGGCAATTAGGGGGCCAACAAAAAATCAAAGAAAACAAATAATACTTGGGATCACCCTGTAAAATAAACTGCACGAAATGTTCTACTGCTACCGAATATAAATAAACAGACATTGTGCAATATGCGTATTCTTTTGTGTAACAATAGCACGTATATTAATAGGGATATAGCGATTTATTTAAAAAAAATTTAAAAAAAAAAATCATGCACGTTTTTTGCTTATAACATGCAGGGTTTTCAACTAAATTTAACCCCGGTTTCAGAAAAATTGACAAAATATAATAAAAACAATATAGTGCAATTGGAATATAAATATGTTAAATATTTTAGGAAATATGAGCAGTATTATGAAATAATTTCTATATGCGCATGCGCGAACGATAACAATGATCATTTTACATAATTTAATAGTCAACTCTATGGAGTAAATTATTTAAAAAAAAAACCTAGTCAAATATCGTAAAAATTCAGAAAGATATCGGCGTTAGAGTGAGCAAATTTTTAGTTGTTCTTTAAAAGGAGCTGAATGAAAAGGGATTTTCCACAAATTGTCATTTTTAATTTTTAATTTTTATTGATGCTTTAGTTCTTCTTGGATAACCATCAGAACGAACCTATACCATGATCAAAAGAAGTATCAAAATCGAAGTATTTTTTCCAAATCTACTCGTTGACACTCACTAAATACTAACTTTTTTCTGAAAGTCAGTTATAAAAAAAAATTACAATTTGTGTAAAATCCCTCATCATTCAGCTGCTTTTAGAGAACAACTAAAAATTTGCTCACTTTAACGCTGATATCTTTCGGAATTTTTACGATGTTTGACTAGGGTTTTTTTAATAAGTTGCTCCATAGAGTTGACTATTAAATTATGTAAAATGATCTTTGTTATCGTTCGCGCATGCGCAGATAAAAATTATTTCATACAACTGCTCATATTTCCTAAAATATTTAATATATTTATGTTAAAATTGCACTATATTATTTCTGATATATTTTGTCAATTTTTCTGAAACAGTTGTTAAATTTGGTTTAAAACCCTGCATGTTATAAGCAAAAAACGTGCAAGATTTTTTTAATTTTTTTTAATAAATCGCTATGTTTCTATTAATATACGTGCTATTGTTACACAAAAGAATACACATATTACACAATGTCTGTTTATTTATATTCGGTAGCGGTAGATCATTTCGTGCATTTTATTTTACAGGGTGATCCCAAGTATTATTTTTTTCTTTGATTTTTTGTTGGCTCCCTAATTGCCTCCCTTAACAAATCGACATTGCTAAATATGAGGTCATACCTGTTCTTTTTAATCCTGAAATTCCAGAAGAATCTGTCAAGTATATTTCTAAATATTCGACAAAATGTCTAAAATTGAAAGTTGCCGGTCATTAATGGCCATATACTGTATATATACATAGTAAATTAACCGAGTAGTCGGGTTCTTTGCAAAGAGTCAGGTCATTTGGAGAATCATCTGCTAGTTTTTAACCAGCCTTGATATTCTGCTTGCTTAGTGCAAAGAAACTTTTCAGCATTAGGATAATTAGAAGATGGCCAGTTTTCTCCCAAACAGCTTCATTTTTTTTTAATTTAGCGGAATTACTAAATGCAACTTTAATAGAATTAAAAAAATGACCAATTATTAGTTAATCACACTTATTATTTTGAAGTACATTGCATTAGCAAGCAAATTAGTTGAAATTGGTGGAACTATCAGTAATTCTTTGTATGTATTGGAATGTCCAGACTTCCTTGCGCTTAACTTAATTTGTTAATGAGATCTTCCCATGCGTTTAACTTAATTTGTTAATGAGAACTTTCCATGCGCTTAACTTAATTTGTCAAAAGATTATGACCTCGCCTTTAACAATAGAACGACCGACATTTTTACTGACCTAGAACGACTATTGCGGTTATTTTGACCGCAATGAAAAGTCGAAAAAATTTATTTTATTTTTAATGCCAATACCATGATAAAAAATTAAAATAAGTTATTTTGAACAATTGTAAAATACATGCGATATTTTAAATGATAATTTTTTTTATTATATAAAATGACATACCTTTATTTTCAGGAAAAATGTAGTATTATCCTAAAATAGTTATGTATCATTTTAGACATTATCGCATCATTTGAAATAGTGCTATTTGCAATAGTGCTATTTCACAATAATTTCACTATTTCACAATCTTTACTATTTTATAATTTTTCTATTATATAATTTTATTACTATTATATTATTATTATATATTATTATTATTATTATTTTATAATTATTACTATATTACTATTATTACTATTATAATTATTATTATCACTATTATTAGTATATTCTTACTTTATTATTACTATATACTATATTTTTACTATTACTATTCTTATTATAATTCTATTTTTATTTTAATACTATTATATAATTTTACTATTTCGCAACTTTTCAGTGTAATTTTACAGAAGGTCACTCATATCTCTATAGCGGTTATTGTGACCGCTCCTGCTCGTTCTTAGTACAACATTAATTTATACGCTTGTTATAAAATATCGCAAAAAATAATGTTATACATTTAAAAACCTTAAATAAAAATAAAAGTCGCGAATGGTCAATGAGTTGACGTAAATGTTTTAAGGGGGCACAGCACTTTTAAACTCTCAAATAATCAGTTTTCGGAATTTTTTTTAATATGATTTTTTTATATTTTCTCAAAAATATGCAAAAGACCCCATTCAAAAATCTACATCATTTCTTGAGGTCATTCATAGACGGTGAGTACAATTGAAAGTCCGTTGATGTTAAAACTTTAAAACGCGTTATCTCAGATAAATAAATTTGGAGTCTGCGCGTACTGTTATTTACAAACTATCTAACTTACAGCTATAAAAAATTAAGAAAATATGCGTTTCTTTATAATAGTCATGCTAAAATCAAAGACAATCACATATTTTGGTTATTTAGATTTTTGCACTTGAAAAACTTGTAAAAAAAACTTTTCTTTTTTTGTGCTAAAATATTTTGGTTTTAATTCAGAAGTAGGTGTGTTATGATTCTTTTTTTCTCAATTTTTTTTTCTATATGCATAATTTAGAGTTTTATCATACGATCAGCACATAATGATTTTAATTCATGCATTAGTCAGATGAACATTTTAATTTAAAGTTTAAATATTAATTTTGTAAATACAACATTTAATTTTCTGAATAATATAGCTAAGGATATATACTTAAGACAGAAATGGGAAAAAATCTTAATTAAATATTATTTGTGTTTTGGTACTTTGAAAAGAGCGGTGTTTTTGATAGTTTCTACAAGCTCAAAGGTCCACTGCCTCATTAAGTATACAAAATGACTGCCCCGGTCGTTCTAGTGTTAAATTGCTGATTACAAGATTTTTTCCTTTTCTTTTTCTATTAGATCATTTCCGAGTTTTGGGACAACTATTTGTTAACTCATGGCTTAGCAAATAAGAAGATCATTAATAACGATATACATACGATTACTAATAGGAGAAGATCATTAATAGTGAGAATTTGGCTTAAAATAATTATTACCATAGGTGTATTTTTTACGTTATTGAGTGGTGCTGTTTTCTGAAAACACCAGTAATTAATTTTTCAGCAATCTACCATTCCATTATAAATGTAAAACTGAGGTATATGTATAAGATTTTAAGGCTCAAATATGCCAAATGTTTTATGTCCGTCGCGTTATTTACTTAAATACATGTATACTGCTATAGGTTATCTTGGATTTTAACATTCTGAAAAAGTAATATTCCGAACTTTTTTATTAGATTTTAACTTTTCTGATGACTTTTCTTTTAATTAGCATTTTTTCGTGAACTTTTTAGTAGATTGAAAATGTCGTCACAAGAATAAATGTAAAAAGATCTTCAGCAAAAACTGATAGAAATATCAGGATGATGTCGAATCATCTTTAAATGATTAACTTTTCCATCGTCTTCTAATCTTACGAAATAAAACAGTTTTCAAATGCAGAAAATGTAAATATAACTATTTATGTTTTTATCGATCGGGCATTTAAGAAATAGTAGCATGTAACATTGTTTTACTTTGTTATTTATAGTCCACGACTTAATATTTAAAATTATGGGGGCACAGGACCTTTGAGTTTGTCGAAACGATAAAAACACCTCCTTTACAAAATACCAAAATACAAATAATATGTAATTAAGATTTTTATTTTCGCTTTCTGCCTGAGCTATATTATCCCGAAAAATAAATGTTGTATATACAAAATCAATATTTAAATTTTAAATTTAAAAATTCACCTCACTGAATGATGCGTGATTTATAATCATTAAGTGCTAAGCGCATGATTAAACTCTAAATCATGCACACAGAAAACTATTTTGCACAAATTATAATCATATGACACCTACGTCTAAATTAAAACCAAAATATATAAACAAAATTTTTGTTTAAAATTTAATTTTTGCACAAAATATGAAAAATTACAAAATTTTTAAAAATATTTTTCAAGTTTTTCAAGTGCAAAGAAATAAATAGCGAATATGTGTTATTTTTCTGATTTTAGCATGTAGACGATAAAGAAACGCATATTTTAAGTTTTTAAAGCTATAGCGTATTTAGTTTGAACGTAACAGTGCACGCAAAATCCAATTTTACTAATATGAGGAAACGTGTTTTAAAGTTTCAATATCAACAGACATTCATTTGTACTCACCGTCTATAAATGATTATAACTCAAGAAGTAATGCAGATTTTTGAATGGAATTTTTTAATACTGTTAAGATTTTTTTTTTTTTATAATAATAAATAAAAATCTGAAAACTGATTTTTTGAAGTTTAAAAGTACTGTGGCCTTTTAAAAAAATTCACTTTGGAGTAAAGATTTTACTCCCAAAATGAATTGAAAACATTTCCTTTTTTGATTAAAGCATGAACTAAAATATTCTATTTTAGTGGAAGTGGTTATCAAAGGATTTACATTGGTTTAAGTTTCTCTCAAAGAAAATTACTCCAGCTATCTAAAATGTATAGTGAAATATATTATTCTTTGTTTATGCTGCAGTTTCAGCCTCAAAGAATATTAGATATTTGTAATTTGAACTGGTTTGAGCGTGGAAACTTTAGTCGAAATAAAGTTTATACTCTCTAAAGTACAAGAATTTGAAACGCAAACCAGATTACACATTGAATAATTTATATAAAATGATATCCTCTAGGCAAAATGTGTCCTTTACGATAGTATTTCCATTTTCTAGTTTGCTATTACATGGCATATTTTATTACTTTTTTTATTGACGAATTTTATTATGTTAACATGAAATCAAAGTTTTTAAAAGAATTTAAGACGTAAAATATTTTCTGCAAAATTCTAATTACAAAGTAATACATATCCATTTATTTTTTAAAAACTAAGACATTGAATTTTTTCATATATAACGAAATTTTAATTATATATTCATTGTAAAGAACATATTAATTACTTCATGTTACTTTATAACCTCAGATATTAAAACCTCATACATTAAATTTTAAATATGCTTTAAAAGTAAAATTTTATAAACTGATATTTAGACTATAGAGCACATTAAACAGAAATGTTTAAAAATAACTCTAAACTCAAATGTTGAACACATCTCGGGAAAAGGAAAACAATCCAGTCAATATTTCATTAATGCAAATTTCATAAAAAACAATTATTTAAATGTTTTTAAAATATATCTTCAGGTTACTTTATATTATATTTGTCATTTAATGAAAATAAATTTATTTTATTCCAATGTTTTACTTTACTCTAAAATTGTATGTGTCTATTAGTGTTTGAAATATTTCTGGAAACCATTGAAACATAAAGCTATATTGAAATAAGGAAAATTGATAGAAATATAAAATTAATATTTTCACATTGGTTACTCATTATCATCATCATTATCATAAACATCATCTCACAGGCGACGCAAATTAGCATACATGTAATCATTAAATTTTAAAATCACACCATTTGGCAAATATTTCGTATAAAAGAAAATCACGAATTAACTGAAAATACCTTAAGTCCAATTCATAAATGTTAGAAATAAAATATTTATTCGTTGAAAGCTATTATAATGCGTAAAAGAGTATTTTAAAAAGAAAATATTGCTGTATGTTGCTAAAAGGAAACTTTCATCTCATTTTTCACAAAAGAGTGGTCGAAGCAGTTTGAACTTGGAAATTTCAAAAGCTTTGAAATTCCAGGCTTTGTAAAATAACTGGTATATTTACGTGCAAGCACTGGGCGAACATCTCCAAGCTATTTGGTTCGCTTCGGGCTACGCAAAAAGTCGTCCTCGCTGTCATCATTCTCACATGGACCCTCAGATACGGGCCAATGGGAACAGCCAGGAACAGGAGATCTCGAGCGGACGACTGCAGTACGAGATTCACACGCAACAGTCCACTTAGAATTACTCGCTCGGTGTACACTACTCCCTTTGTGTACCGCCACCGCTTCTCACCTCCACCTTTTATGTAACAGTGATGAATAATGCAGGCATTTTGAAATAGTGTAACATCACTGTTTTTTTGGGATGCGAGATCAGTTGGTTCTAAGTGTTAGTTGTGGGGGTAACGTATGCAAGATCACTAGTTGATTATGCGAAAATACTAGATTTTACATGGGGCATCCAATTTATTTTACGTGTTTTCAGATTTATCATCAGCAGGCTGAATATTGTTTTTGTGTACAATGCAGGCATTTATAATGAATTTTAAATGAATTTTAACAATTTTTAATTAGTCAGAAGCAATATTTAAATTTAATTCTAAATTTAAAATGTGATTTATTAAGAAATCACAATTTTTTTAATTTATTGAGTAATTAAAAAAAATTAATCTTTTGTTTCAGACAAAGACAGTCTACTAAAGTATTCGGACAGGTAGTCTTCTGTAGTTTCACATATTGATCCAAACTCGACAAATACATGATCGTGTTTGATCAACATTGAATAGAATTCGCTTGAGTAGCAGGCTATATCGAAAACTGCTTCTGGAATGACAAAATTTTTATACTTAGCAATGTAAACATTCTGGTATTTTCTTGAAAAAGCATACGACGAGTCACCTCTTCGATAGCTTATAGGTGCCTGTCTAGCTTTCTGATAGTCTATACTCTTAATTTGATTAGCTCTACATCGATTCTATCTCTAGAAAAATTTTCGTCATCAAATCACAGAACTCGATTGAATTTAGCTGCTTTGGATGTAGCATTATATAGAGGGTGTTATCAACACGCTCAGTCTAACATTACGCAGGCGCTCAGCAGTTTTTATGCAAGCGAATCAAACATACTATCAGCACAGGTTCGATTGCGCCTGACTAAGCAGAACTACATTCCAGAAACACTCAAAACACGCACACTCAGCTAATTACAAGTGCCAGATCAATTTAATCACAGAGCAGAGCTTGGAATTTCAAATGGAAAATATTTAGGGATTGGCCCAAACAAAAAGTAGGACAGAAGAAATAGGTGTTAAGTGGTACAGACTTGTCCTGTAAGAAATACCGAATGAGTAAGTTACTTTAAAAAAAAAGTGCGAGTATTACTCGCGTATAGAGTTTTAAGTACAAGAAATTTATATAATAGTACTGGGCATTGCATTACACATATATATCATTAATAGTTGTTATCTAGACTTTAGAAGCCGATGGTGCATAGAGTACACCGCCCGTGTTTTTAAGAATGCCCAAACCTCCCGTGTCATTAAGGGTTAATATATTTGCTAACTATCAAGAACTTCTTTCAAAAATCATTATCAACAATTCCTTTACACTTCCGCGACGATAGGTACCTTCGGTGCTCCTCAACTCCTTTGCTGAACACCCGCAAATCGAAATTTGTGTGCAACGGAAAAAAAGCGAATTTCTCAAAAACTATGTGACCTAGGGTAATAACTATAGTTTTTATACAAGATTTAAATTGAGTTTTATTACCCCTAATTTTCTCATAATTTTAGTTTCAGTAGATTCGGTAATAGAGGATGTGGTGGGGATATTTCTGCATTACATTGTCGACGATACTTCTGAAAATATAATACCTAATATTAAAAGAAATATTTTTTTTTTTTTGAGTTCGGCGTTACGATAGTTTTCACACAATATCCCACAAGGTTGACAAAGAAAAGATTTTCTTTTTTCAAAAAGCATTATTAGCCTCTCTACATTATCCTCAAATACATTTGTGAATGGTTAATAATCTATAAATATGTGGGTAAATAGCCTTTATTACTTCATCCAACTAGAATTTTCCACGTTTCGTAGTTTACGAGTAAAATGGCTGTGACAGACATACACAGGAGTGATCTTATAATGGTTCCGTTTTTACTTGTAAGTACGGAACCCTAAAAAAGTCATTTTAGTCGTTCGGTTTCGGCCGACTTCAGTATTAGCTGAGAAGGCTGTTTGTTTGTTAGAACAGTTGCTTGGACAGAGTTCATGATGTTAGAACACGCGACCTTTTCCGACTCAATCGGCCGAGAAAATATTTCTGCGGATGAGGGGGGGGGGATGAGCTTTCTCAGCGGATTGGTTCGGATGGTGATCACGTGATCTTACGTCATAAAATCCGTCCTAAAGCGGGAGAACAAAAAGTATCGGTGCTAAAGTCTTCCGTGACTGGGTACACTTAAATATGAATAACAAATTTAATTTAAAATAACGATAATATCAATTTTCTAATTTTTCGCTTTAAAATAAGTTAGACATCATTAGTATATTCCGATGAAGTTTCGTAAAGACCACATAATTAAAAATATGTAAAAAATGAATTTTGGTGCATCCATTTCCATTATAATTTACTCAGAGTTGGAATGTTGAAATTTAATTCATTCAATTCGAGTTTTTCGAATATATTAGTAGTATGACCTAAAATCAAAGATTGGATTTTCAATAATAAAAACTGTTTTTTTTTTGTTGTTTTTTTTGTAAAAATGTTAAGAAAACAGTGTTTTTCAATTTTTATATGTGTGATTGTCACCATTGTTTATTTTTTAATAATTCATACCAATTTACTTTTTTGGAAATTTGATCCTTATAATTATAGAAAACACTTGTAAGGAAAGTAAGAAAAAATATTCCAAACAGTTTAACATTACAGGAGGAGTGTAGTTTTAAATTTTCTTAAATTTACTTATAATTTTGCTTTTAATTTGTCCTATACAAACTGCATTTTGTATTGATTGAACCGTGTTCCTTTTATAAACATTTAATAATATGTCAAAAATATACCCTAAAATATTCAAATAAGAACATTATTAAAGAAATAATGAGTTAGGATATTTAAACTTTGTTTAGATGTCAGCTTTTCTAATGTTAAGTCGAGAAGCTACTAATCCCTCAAATACGTATTGTTGAATAACCGTAAAAAGTGTGGTGAAATTTAAAATAATAAAATATATTTGTATGTAGTCTGGAGATTATTACACATTTTCCCAAGCTTCAAGCAAGTTGAATTGGATGTCAGCATCGTTAGTTGCATAAGTGGTGCTTGATAGGGTTGACAGCAGTTAGATAATTTGACTACGACTGTTTTCTTGTAGAAACATTCATGTTATTTTATCAGATATTTCTGTAGGGCGAATATTTCTTTATGGAAAAGGACATTCAGTTTCCCTGACCACTGGTCACAATGTTAAATCGTACTACTCAAAGTTAATTGTATTTAAAAAAAATATAATGAAGTAAAAATAGAGAGAAAGAATGGAATTAGATTTTTTTTAATTAACAAAAAATAAATGCTTATAATCTTGTATTAATTTAAAATAAATGAAAGAGAATGAACAAATGAAATAAAAAATGTTTTTATGGAAATGGGATTATTCTTATTTTATTATATTTTTCTACACTGCGCTTAATATGAAATTAGAAATTAAGGATAAAAAAAATCTCCAAATATTTCTTAAATTGGTCCTTACGGAAACCTGTATAAGTTTAACCAAGTATACACACACAGAGGGGTTAACGTCTAGGCGTCAATCTATTGTTAATTTTGTAGACATTACTTTCATGGATTTATTTCTTCGGGTACATTTTCTTTCTTACAATAACAGTTGATCCAGAAGCATTTCTCGATGTATAATGCTACGTAAAACAGGATCAGTCAATGAAAAGAGTGCTGCACGTGTTCACAACTATTGATTTATTTTAAAGACAATTGGATATCGAACGAACTAATGGAAGGGGACCCATATTTCATTCAGGATATACAGTTACTTCAGGTCAAAAATGTGCTGCGAATTTAGTTTTACGCTTTTATCATTGCACATCTCTCTACACAATGAAAACCTAAATCATGTGACTGTCATCAACAGTTCCGGACTGACTGCTTCACTTTTTATATGCCAGGCGGCCATTTTGGTACTTTAATGTCAGCCAGGCGCAGGTTGTAATCATCAAATATGGTTCTATCTCCATCATTTCTTCTATATTCCAAGTCATGTGACTATCATAAACAGCGCTGCCATATGAGACAATTTTTATATTCTCTTAGCATTTTGCGGTATATTTTTCTTGAAAATGATGTCATATCGCATGTAAAATAATTTTCTTTTGAAAAACTGGTGCGAAATATAGTTTAAAAATAGTCGCCTGTGGCAGCCCTGCATGAACAACTACGATTTGATTCCATCGTTTATCATATGCAAAATATCCATTTTAAAATTGAAATTAAATATAATGGATTGCTGCACTGTTTAATATTTTTGATTCATTTTCGTTTAAAAAAAAAAAAAAATAAAATAAAATAAAGATGTGAAAGTTGCGAATTTTAAATGTTTCAGCTTTAAATGAAAGCTTTATATTTTTAAATGAAATGAGTGAAATTATTGTATTTTTAATGAAATTAATGAAATACAAAAAAAAAAAAAAATGTGATGTGAACAGTTCTTGGCGAATTATCACTTGCGCGCCCCGCTAACATAAAAATAAAGAATTCTTGCTGTCTCTATCAGAATCTTCCGATTTGGAGAAAGATTGAGTAAGTAAATTGAATTATAAATAAAAGTAACATTTCTTAGTAAACATTTAAGGGGGACCAAACTAATCGCCAAGGGCGGCTAGTTAAAAATTATAATTAAAAATATTTATTTATATTTGTTTCTAAACTAGTCGTCAAAGGCGGCTAGTTCAGAAATAAATAAATAAATATATTTTTTGAAAGGATTAGAGTAATAGTTTTTCCTTTAATTTATTTGTTTCAAAAAATATAAATAGCCCCCTTTTCTTTGTAAAGGAAACCAATAACTGTCTCCTGGATTGCAGTTGAATGTACTATATAGGACAACGCCAAATACACATGATTCCTACTCGCACGAACTTTTATCAATTTAAAGTTAATTTTAAACAGAGTTACTAACAGACTGACTAGATACCCTAATAGACCATAACATTATTATTCGGAAATATGATAAAGCTGATCGACCAGTACACATCCTTAAATAACAGTTTATCATATGTCACTTGAGTTGTAGTCTTTATTGTTGCAACGTAGTGCAAAAATCAGTAGAAATGTCTAAAAAAAAATCTCGCTCAGATATTATGCTTTTAAATAAAAGATTTTCTTCAATTCATTCTCAAGAATGGTTCATTATTACCACCTGTAAATATATAAACAAAACTTCCAAAACCTTGTACTCTAATCTTCTGTTCCCAGTGTATAAAAAATGTATGCCTCTGTTTCCAATTAAGATTTAAAAAAAAAAAAAAAAAAAAAAAACCAAGACTGTATGATCGGTATATTGCTAATACGTTATTTAAAAAGTTCGCTTCATTCATCACAGCCATTGACTGAAAATAATTTAGATTAATTTAATGTAAACAGCAGGTTTAATCGCAAAATTTTATTTATTTACTTTTAATTAACAATAATTAAAGTGATTTATATTATTCGTCGTAAAGTATTCCAAAATGCAATAAATTTACCCATTAAACTAAAATTAATATACATACTTTAAACACATATTTGATTTTAAATGTAATTTTTTTTCTTAATGACTAATTGATTAGAGGTAAATTACTGTTTAAATTGAAAATTGTAAGAGGTGGAAATCATATATATATACTTTTTTATTGTGTTTACCAACATCTTTAAGAAGACATTAGAGAAAAAAGAAATTCATTTTCCGAACGAATTATTTTCTACGTAATTGAAGAAAGATGATGGAGCATCCGTCTCCAAAACTGCATAATTTAATTAAATGAATAAATGAAAACAAAGAATTTTGAAAGGATGATGAAATAGAAGTTCAATTAAAAAACAATTGTTTGCAAAACTCGCGTAAAATTTGTCATTAATTAAATATTAAATGATGCTCGAAGCTGTTTGTAAAACTATTTCTTTAATAATTTTTGAGTTATCGGGGGAAAAAAGATAATAAATTTAGTTAAGTAATCATTTACTGGATATATTGGAAATAACATACTTTATTTCCTGCATTGCAGGATGTCGAGAAAAATAACGCGCATTATTAATTAAATTTGTGCAACTTTATCTGAATTCTGAGACGCATAAATAAATATATTCTACAAATTATATATATATATATGCTTTCACATAAAGATTTCAATTTTAGACGGAGAAGTTTTTGAATATATTTAGAAAAGGAAACTCAAGAGAAAAAATGTTTGACAAATATAAATATATAAGTATTACAAGAGCACGCAGTATGTAATAAATTTTATCGATACTTCATAAAAGAACCGGTAGATTTCCCTAACTTAATTAAACTTGGTTTTGAGGTTTCCATAAGGGATTAATTTTAAGTTTGTCTTTTTTACAGTATGTTATATAAATATGCAGTTTTACGAAGTTTTCAATTTCCCGAAATATTTTGTTTCTGCACTTGCAATATTAGCATGTTTTATGTCTGTAGAAAAAAAAAAACGAGTTTTAAGAAACAGATTGTGATTTCTACTTTTTTATTATGTATTTCATAAATTGCTTTTTGATGCATTAAGTTTAAAACAATTAATATTAATGTGATGTGCAGTGTATTATAAAACAATAATTGAACAGTCAGTTTTTAAGATATTTGAGCTTGCTCTCATACCTGCATGATGTGACTCAACAAAAAGTTTGGTTTCTAGGGAACTCCGGCAGTCTCGCGAGTGTCTTGTACTGCGAATGTTCCAAATAAACGAAGTTTACTGAAAAAGAGAGGCCCCATTCCGCTATTTAATCTAGCAGCGACACAATTTAATCATAACCAACGGCCAACTCATTACACACACACACACACACACACACACACACACACATATATATATATATATATATATATATAACGTTATTAAGTTATATGGTGATTCGAAAGTATAGTTAGCTTCGATGTAATAGTAGATGGATAATCAATCTGCAAGCCGTGCTTTATATTAAGCTGAAAGAGAATGTTTCTGTAGTAAATCAACATAGATATTGGAAGGTAGTTGCAGTCTTCGAGTGGTAAGCCAGGTAACACATTTATCCATTGTAGGTTTCTCCTGAATAAATGAGACAATACGTAAGTTAACTCGGGATTTTACTTAAACAGCTTTCGGCGGTGCAGTTTCCACCGATTCGTTTTAATCAAGCCATCGCTACGTAGTATTTAATTACGGATAAGGAAATTTGTAAATAATAGAAAATATCAGACGATGACCAGGGGAATTTATCAAAGTGGAAATGCGACAAATTCTGTGGAAACGTTGCGTGCATCTCCTTTTTTGTGCGTTTAGCGTAGTAATACAAATATGACGTAGGTCGCTCTTTCAGCCAATTAATAATTAAGAGCATCACGCCATGGAAAGAGCGCTGGCAGAGAAGCGGTTGAATTTTAAGCTGAAAAAGAAAACCCCGGAATAAGCGCGGGAAAGTAAATTCTCGGAAGGGGGAAAATATGACTGCTTAATGAACATTCTAAAAGGAAAACGATCAGAGATGCAACATTTAATTTAAGAATACTAGAAACGTAATATTTAAGTAAATTAGACAAGTGAGACATTAAATTAAAGGGAATTTGACAGAATTAACGGTAGATATTATTTAAGAATAAGTATTTAGTGAATATAGAGTAGTAATTTAGAATAAGATAGGGAAATCGCGGATTAGATCAAATAATGTAAACACACACACACACACACACACACACATATGTATATATATACACTTCTGTGTACATAATCGAATGACTTTAGAATTAAGATTTGATGTCTAGATAAAACACTTCACTTCAATGCCTATGCAAACGACATATTTTTATCTTTGTTTTAAGATTACTGATTTAGGAAATTTTCATGGCATTGGATTACCCAACATATGAGAAAACCTTATTTGCATGTAAAAGAAATATAACGTAAGAGATTTAAAATGCTTCCCTTTAAATTAAAAATATTTAGCTTGGACAATAAATCAATAATTAAAAGAAAATGTAAGTTAATTAATTAAACATTATGAAATGCACATATCAATCTTTTTAAACAGAAAATTAATAGCTGGGGTATGTAATAAAATTATTGAAAAAATAATACATGTTATACATGAAGGATAACTAATGTTTAATAAAATTTAAATATCTGAATTACTAACAATAGAATTCATTCAGAAAAACGAATTTTTAAAACAGATTTGAAAAAAAAAAAGATTTTTTTAAATGAACATCAATGGATGGTTTTTAAATAATTTAAAAAATATTTTTTTTAATTTTTAAATTTAGAAAATTATATCGTGATTTTTTTAATAAAAAAACGCAGTAAATTTTGTCTGAAAAATAGGAAAATAAACGTATCTTTATATTTTTACAAATTATCATTTATAATAAACAACAGTATTTTAACATATTATATAACTAAAAATTTATAAATAAACTTTTTTTTTTATTTTTAAGTAACTTATGTAAATTTTGAATATTGCCTAGTTTATTTAGTATCTAGTTTAGTATCTAGTTTATCCTAGTTTATTTAGTCTCTTTATATACATTCAAGTTCCATCACATAAACCTCTTGTCATTAAACTTCTGCCTTTATAAGAGATCGTCGTGCTTCAGAGACAGTAAATGGCTGTGCAAATTTATTTATTAATGGCACGCGAGCAGTGGTTTGAATATATTATATTTATATACTATTTAAAGGATTAAAGAATTAAAAAATATATATATTAAACTATTTCTTACTTTGTTGATATATAGAACCATCCCAAACAGTGAGCTGATATTTTACTTGTGTACTCATCAAGATGGGATTTGCCACGTCTTCACATACACCAAACGTGGCTTACTTCCTAAAAAATAAAGCAGTAAAATTAGATTAAAACTGTTGAAGCAAAATAATAAAATTTATACACTAAATGAGCGTTTGACAACCATAGTAGACAAAGTCCATTTTGAAAAAAAAAATGAAATGGTCCATTTATAAAGTACGTAAATTCTGTTTTATCTGCTCCCACTGTGAACCAAGTCTCTTTTCACATACTTTGTTATACATGTCATCTGTTCATAGACTTGGTTTACTGTGGGAGGGAATAAAACAGATTTATGTAACTTATAAATGGACTATCTCATTTTTTTAAATAAACTTCGTGTATTATAGTTATGAGCGACCTCATATTTTCTTTAATATATTTTGTTTATTTGCATCTTTAACATTATGAAAAATATACCTCAGAAGTACATTTAAAAAAAATCTGCAAATGAATCTTCTACAGCAGATTTAGCGACATTTTAAAACATCCGACATAATTTCGTAAATGATTTCTTTTAATTTGAAAAGTAAATTTTAGAAGAAAGGTGCTTTTAAAGAATATTTGCATTTAAAGAAAGGATTATGATTTTTATTGTTATGGCATATTATAAAAGTTTTCCAACGTAAAGTTAATAATATAATGCAACAAAATAATAATATAGGAGTAAAATACTGAATATATCGATTATGTTATGTTCCTTCATTAAGATTGAAGAATGGGTATGGGTAAATTTAAAGCATGCATGTGTAAAGAAATGTGTGTGACTTTCAAGTAACTACTCATATAGAGAATTAACATCTTTATTTAAGTTTATATTATTTTCAACCGATATTCTAAATAAAACGTCACATGTAATACAATGGTATCGTGAAAGAATTGATAAAAGAAGTATTGGAGAGCGAAGCGGAATTTTTTTTTCATTGAATTATAGAGATCCCCCCCCCCCCCCCCCAACTCCTCATTCTTTTGTTAGTAATTATTAGTAAAATAATCAAATTTGATAAATTAGTAATTGGAAAGTTGTCTTTCGACGCCTTTTTTCAACTGTGAACTTAAAAATCGAATATATTGAAATGTAATTTCTATTTATTAGATACATATTCAAATTCATGTATTTTGAGGTCTATTTATAGTGAACAGGCGGGATAAATTTATATTCTTATTTATTTATTTATTTATTTATTTTGTACTGAAAGCAGAAATATAAGCCTTTATATTTATCGTAGAAAAAACGACTTAGAGGGAATTGTACTTCGCGTTTTATCATATTTATTTAGTCAAACTAGCCTTAATTGTTTTTGTTCACATTTCCTGAGAGGTCGAACTGTAGCATGGATGAGTTTACAGTGATCCGTGTAGAAACGAATGACTACTATTCAATTTTCTTCCTTTATTTTTCAACTAATTTTCCAGTCCCATTTTTTTATTTGTTTTTGTTTTGTTTCTGTTTAAAATATGTGAAGTGTTTCATGAAACTTTTGCAGGACTGTTAATTAAATGAACAATTTGATTGTTTGTTTTTTATATTAGAAAAAAAAACTTTCAGCCATATCGTTGAAGCCAATTTCTTGATCTGATTTTATCCCCATTATACCATCTTTTGATTAATTCACATTTGCCTTGAATATTCTTTGTACAGAAGTCTTATTTACACCTGTGAATGGAGATGCATAAATATTAAAAAATCTACTATATCATCCCAATGGAGATTCTACGAAATTTCGTGCAGCATTATTGAAAGTATAATGTGAATGTGTAAAAAATAGTCTAGAATTTTTTTAATGCAAAACAGATATATAATTTGTGATGGCTGAGATAAATATTATTAACAATCCTCGTTTTATCATATATAAATTGCTAATTTTACGGATGTTTTAAATTGATGCTTTTTTATGTGATATTTTGAGTAAAAGAGTATGACAGAATAAATTAAATACATTTTCTGCTGTTCAGTATGAAAAACAGTTTAGATATGAATTGTCATTAGCTGTCATAAACTTCCATCAACATAAGAAAACATAATGCGACTTGCATGAAAATATAACTTTTAACAGTATCCATTATTGTGTAATACATCACGCAGCTTACGGATTAATTTTCTTTTGAGTGGAAACGTCAGATACCTTACACATATGAACTATGTACTGAAAAGACTAGCAAATTAAGTTTCTCTGACAAATATGCAAATTTTTCGTCACTGCAGAATATTTTGATCTCATTATACTGCAAAGTACAGAGAGGATGAGATGAAATGTGAAATAATCGAATTGTGATGATGAAATTAACTCATGTTTTTGACACGAATGTGTAATGTATAGACATGAAGAATATCGGATATCAATAGCAATCTTGTAATAAGGGGGTTCAATAACAAGGATAATAAGATATGTAAATCTTTTAATAAATGGTTTTTTATAGAAGTTAAAATATAGCATCATATCGTTGAATTTAAGGGAAGTTATAAAGCTGAAAAGTGCATGATTCTTCTCTAAAAAATATTTTATTTGTTATGATTTATTTTATAAAACCAACTTAAAGGGAGCTTGTAAGAACAGAGAAACAAAATAATTAAAGATTAAGTGAATCTAATTCTAAACAAACGTCCCCAAATAAAAATTTTAATTTTCTGGAGAACTTTGTCTTTTATGCTGTGCCATTCGTCAGTCATATAATGATATGAGTACGTATTAGCATCAATTTTTTAAATTTTATTCTAAGAAAGGCCTACATGAAAAAGCTAACCAAAGGCATTATTCTTTTTTAAGTTTTATAAAAAACATAAATATTTGAAGGGAACGAATATTTTTTCCAACTGGATTAAATCATATTCAAGGCTGGAGTAGCACAGTTGAAGTTTACGGATACACTTCAACTGTGCTACTCCAGCCTTGAATATGACATAAATATTTTTTGTTTTCTAAATCTATTCATTATCTAAGTATCAAGAATTATTAGAAATTTTCTAAACATTCATATTGCTAACTTTTTGTAGATTTGATTTTAGCAATATTTAAAAATCATATTTGATTATATTAATTTACTCAAAACTATATATAAAGTCATTATTACAGTCATCACTCACAAATATCTGTTCCGGAAGTCAATCCGTCTGATAATTTTGAAATTTGTTTATTAAAAACATTTTTATTAGACAAATCAGAAACTAGCCAAAAGAGAAAAACAGTAGAATCGATCATTGTAGAAAGCTTCACAACTGAAGCATACAGGAAAAAAGAAGATAATGAGGTGAAACAGAAAAAACAAACAAACAAATAAACAAAAAACAGAGGAACAAATTGGAAAAGAAAGCTAAATTGAAGCTTAAAAAAGCAAAAACTGCGTTACAAAAACAGAATTCAGGAAAAACTCGATGTGAATTACAAAGACATAGTAGAAGTAAAGATTAGGAAGGAACAGAAAATATGCAGAATTGTATACGTATACCCCAAAATTATCTTTATCCACATCTTCCAGAAATCAAAAGGAAACAATTAAAGCTTTCACAAAAAATGAAAAGCAAAAATATGTTAAAGGGCAAACGGGAAAAAAAAACTTTTGCTTTAACTGCACTGTAATAAAGATTACTTTAGTAAAATTTAAGTAGCATTGATCATTCCTTATTTACTTCTTGTATTTTACATGATCAAAGTTAAAAGAACTTAAAAAATGAAAGTTGAAGTACTTGTCATTTAATTATTTATTTAAAAGGACAGTTTACCTCAAAATTGATCAAAAAATCGATTTACTTTTTTTTATGTTAAGTAAAATCCTGTTTAATTCTGAATATTTTGACACCTCGCTTTTACCGATACGGCAATTATTTTGCGAGATATTTTAAGGTTTGTTAATACACTCAGCGCAATTACTCACACAAATTAAAACTTTTAATGTTTTTTTTCTCCATGTTCATATTTTCTATACTTTCATGTTTTAAAAATGCTCAGGCATTTTTTTGTATTTAAAATAAAGATTTAACCTTTCTTGTACATGTTCTTTATTATATTTGTGATAAATAATATGCTTATTGAATTAGCCTTCAGGTTTTTTGTTATTTTATTAAAAATAGAAGTATATGAAGATGTGTTAGATTTAATCGTGTTACACTATATATATCAGTAAAAAAATACATAATAAATGTGATATAAGATGTATCTAAAAATCCATGCGCAGTCTTGTCTGATACAAATTTGAAAATCTTCAAAAAAGTTGGGCAAATATAACAATATTTAAGAAAGTATTAAGGATTTTAAACAACTCAAATTTAAAAAAAAATTAAAGTGTTCATTAAATATGCAGTTAAAATAGATTTTTTTAAAAATATACATTTAGCTGAACACTGAAATGTAGTTGAGCTCACCATTTCAACTATATTTCAAAAAAAAAAAAAAAAAAAAAAAAAAAAAAAAACAGAATTGTTGAAAAAGTAAATTGTCCCCTTCATATTATGTATCTGGAAGTTATTTGTTTATAATTTAAGTTAATATTATATCAAGTTATTAATATAAAACCAGATATTCAATAATTTTCTATGTAGTACAATATATAATAGTTTAAAAAAATTCCAAAACTATTAGAAATAATATATCATTTTTAAACGACGACTTTATACGATTTTGTAGCATTAATTGGTTAACTAATATTGGAAATTTTATAGTAAATTTAATATTCAAATAATTTTTTGAATTTCCTGTATTTTATTGAAATGGAATGAGAGTTTACAGCAGTAAGGTAAGGCAGAGCGAAAGATGAAATAAAAATTTAGTATTCAGTCTTCTTTAATTTTATTTCCAGTAGCATCCTTGTGTACATATATAAATAGATCTAGCTAATAAACCCAGTTTAGAATTTTAAAAGATTAGTTATTCTACGTATTGTCACGTTTTCTTTTTAAAAATAAAAAGAATTCGTTGTTATTACTTTATTTTTCGTTACTGTTATTCCATAATTTCCATAATTACGCTGACATAGTTTTGTTCAATTGTATTCCAGAAATTAAAAAAAAAATAAATAAATAAAAATAAAGTCGACATATACATTTACCAGAAAATGTCGAATGCATTGAATCATCGATCATGTGGAAATTTAAAACTTCTACACTTAAATAATGCTGGTGATTATTGAGATGTGAGTTATAGAAAGTAATGAGAAAATCTCTATTTACAAATTCCCGAACTTTATGACCAAATATGAAAATTATTAATATATATCTAACGCTAGTGATTCTTTATATGTTTACTATTGGCAGATTTTTGGGTTTTTTTTATATCTGGACATTTTCATAAAGTTCTAAGTTTAAATAAACATACCTTTTAACTAAAAATATTTATATTGAATTATATCGCCAAAAAATAAATGTTAATGATAACTTAAACAAATTTAATATAGATTATTTGTTAGCGAACATGCTTTACGCTGCCTGGATTTGCAAAGTTCACAAATATTTAACAACATACTTATTTATAAATCTGGACGTTTAGTCGGCGTATAAATAATAAAATAAAATAAAACGGAAGGACAAATTAATGATCTTTAAGAGTAGCTTTAAAAAATTCTTTAGACTATAATAGTGCAGTTATAAATTTAGAATTCAAAAGAGCAAGGTGTTGTTCTAAACTTTATGCCCCAATGATATTTTAAAGAATCATTAAAATATCGTGTTATAAAATTCATTTAATACATCGATTAGTTAGTAGTAATACAGTTTAGAATGCGTTATAGCTACTTTACTTTATCTTGTTTTAAGAACATTATGGATTTCACAAAACAAAAATATCTTTAAAAGGAAGATTTCTTTTGCCTTTGCATCTTTTCTGCTTTCTTAACCTTAAAAGGGTGTAAAGTTTCAGTTCGGAAATATTTCTATATTTCTATTGTAAGAACATTATATTTGTATATTTCCTAATCCTACAAAATACTAAAAAAAACCCAATATTTTAAATAAAACATCTGAGTGGAGTTTCAGATATTGCACAAAATCCCTATAAGATCAACTTTCATTAATTAATTTTAATTGGCAAAAACCTTCATAATTTGGGAGATAATGAGTTAAGAAATTTAACTTGACAAATTTTATGTTTGACATAAATAAGTCTTTCTGTTGGTAAATTTCAATGTAGTACCAAAATGCTTTATCTTATAGTTAGTCGGTTCTTTTTAACACTTTCCAAAAAAGTTGAAAAGTGTCGTTTATATGTGTCGTTTAAATATACTCCAATTACCATGCAACTTATATATGTTATTGAGGTTTACTATGACATGTTTGGTATTGAAAACGATGTATATAATGGTAATAGTTCGTTTACAGGGACAGCCAAAATAATTCCGTTACATTGCCGTCTATGGGGAAAAACATTTGCAGTGTATTTTAATCATGTTACACTATTTCTATCGTACTGAAAATGATATTAGCATTGAGGTGAATTACAAAATACACACTACAGTATATGGTGTGTATAACATCCATCGTTCACTTAGAGGAATAACAAAATAATTTAGTTTAAGTACTCTCTAAGAACAATAATTGCTGGAAGTTCGTTTTAAGTTGAGGCACGTGTTTTTAAATTAAACTAAGTTTTTGCTTATTACTATGTGTATATAAATTTTACAGATGAAATACAGGGCAGCATAAATTATCTGGAGTACATTTCCGTTTACTGAGGGAAATTGCGGAAGAGGAATTTACAATTATGTTATCCGTTTCATAACTGAACTAAATGATAGAAAACTATATGTCATATATATATACAATCGGTAGATCATATACATGGGTGCACAAAATAATTCGTATATGTTTTACGACTAGTGATGCTAATTCATGAATTTGGGTTCTCAAATATGTTATCTGTTTTCCAAATGGCTTAATTAGACATCATCTTTAAGATTATGAAAGTGTGAAATTGTGTCAAGGTATTCTGGAAGTTCAGGAAAATGTTTCATAACTTATGCTCCACGCATGATTTTCCATTCTTTTTTCTTTTAAATTGGTTTGTGAAATCAATTGTCAATTGTAGCAACTGTACCGGAATTTATGTTATATTATAGCAGCCAGTGTTCTCGCTAACTTTTGACCAACATTAGCAATTTGGCGAATAAGAATTAAAAAAACAGTAGCCAAATGAACAGATATGTTAGCAAAATAGATTCGGCTTCAAACATGGAAAAATCTATGTTTAGCCCTTTATTGTATCCCTTTTTTTACAATATGCTCTAAAATAACCTAATTTTTTGTTATTGCTTATACAATAGAAATTCAACTGACCACTACAGAAACTATTAAAAATAAGTACAATCTAAATGTCCGTTAAGTGTGTAAATGTTTCAGAAATTCTTTTAGCTGTCTAAATAAAAATTAAAAACTGTAATCTTTGATTTACCATTGTGAGAATATACACTAAAAATGTAACTCTGTAAATAACTTTGTAAGTTAACTAAATGTAACTCTAAAAATAAACTCTTAACCGATTTAAAAAATTTGACCGTCCAATGATACTTTGCATACAATTAATAAATAGTATGGTAAATAGCTAATATTAATACCACATTCCAGTAAAATTTTCCTCTATTTGACGCTTAATGCGAGTAAATTTTTTGCGGTTTCACTGCCGCGACGCTGGCGCATAGATAGTGATTAACTGACAATAGAGAAATACCTGTTGCATAATCTATTCTTTGTCTTTTGTTTTGCTAAACGCAATTGGTACTGAACCAGTATCTCCATAAATAGAGCGGTGTAAATGGCACAGTGCGATTGCACATGTTAAAATGGCATCAATCGTTTAGTAACGCGGCTAAGAATCTCGATTTTATTGGCACACCACACACACAAATTGAGCACTCGCAATTTGGCAAAATTAATTGTTGCTTTATTCGCCACATGAATAATTTTGTGGCTTTTTAGCGCAATGGCGAGCGGTAGCGAGAACCCTGAAAGCAGCAAGTAAATATTTCTTTTAAAATCAATCTAAACAAGTTCCACGTCCTTAATTGGAAGATAAGTTTAACTTCTTTCTCTTTTTTCTGTGCACATACATTAAATGTATCAAAAATAAAATATATTATTCGATCCCTTTCTAAGATCCCTATTTTTCCGAGAATTGTAATTTTCAGGGAGATTTTATACCACCGCAAATTTTTGTGTGCCACTGTAAATGGTTTTTAAGAGCAACATACTTGGTTACCAATCTTGCCAAAGATACTGTGAGCTTAATACGTTGTCCCAATTGCTTCAGTAATTTAACCTTTATCGTAACTTGTTTATATTAATCATTAGACTATTATATCAGACTGCTCTTTTTAAATTTGCCAACTCATTATATGTAGTAATGCATTTATTTGCGACATGTGATGTTTTTACGATTAAAACATCCGCATGTCGCTTTGGTTTCTTAATTTTTTTATCATCAGTTGATGTCTACATTTGTCGTTTGTAGTTTCAGTTTCTACTTAAATTATATCTATTTCAATTTTATTTGGATTCATTTTTTAAATATGTATTTGCTTCCTATTGCATTTGAATTTTACAGTGGGTTTTATTTTGTATGACGTTTTGTAATTTTCCTTTGTAACAAATCTATGGATTATTATTTTATGGTATCTTTAAATTAAAGATTTGGTCAGATTTAGATGAAAGAACTTGTTCAATGCCTTTTGATTTCAAAGGTATTAAATATAAATATACAGGTTGATCAATTTAAAAAGAGTACCTGTTAGTTTTTCTTATTCAATTTTTTTACAATATAATTCCTTACAGTAAATATTGAAATTATTCGCCACCATTTTGAATGCAAACATGAACACGTCGAACCAAGTTGTTTGATACTTTTCGCAGCATTGCTAGGGAAGAGATTTCTTCAATTATGATTTGCTTTAATTCATCACTGTTTGCAGAACTTCTCTGGAAATCTTTATCTTTGAGATAACCCCGTATACAAAAATCTAACGGGGTGAGGTCTGGTGACCTTGTGGTCAAAGTGTTAGTTCATGCAGACGATTTTTATTCATTGGTAATCTTACGAAAATAGTTTTCAAATAAATAAATAAATAAAAACGTTGAAAGAAGCAGACGTTTTACTCAAATCATTTGCACAGAATCGAATTAAAAATTACTAATTATATGTCACGCGAATTTATGTTTAAATAATGAATTTTCCCATTTAGAAAGTGAAAACAGCGATACCCGCGCATTAAATATAGAACTATTCAATAAGTAGTGATGTTGAAAGTATTGCTACATATATTATAGATAAGATAATATAGATATATTATAACACAAAAAACGGTACTGTTTTAAATTGATCACCCTATATATATATTGGGTGTCCTAAAAAGGACTGGCTGATTTTAAAATTCATTAACTCGCAAATAATTCTCAAATTTTGTTCAAATTACAAACAATAATTCGTGCTGCAAGCAATAAATGCTAAATTCAAGCTTGATTTTTTTACTTTTCTCTACTTTCATGCCAAAAAAGAAATTAAAATGTATTGAATGGGTCAAAAATCGGGCCTGACTTTAGCGCATATTGCTCGCAGAGCCATTTATTGTTTCTAATCCGAACTAAATTCTATAATCACAGTAAACAAATTCCTGACATCATATATAACGATCCTGTAATAATTTTTTAAATATCTGTCACCGTTTGCAAGTTATTGAATTTTAAAATTAGTCAGTCCTGTTTAAGACACCCGGTATATATATATATATATATATACATGTTATATCAATAAGTTGATTTCTAAAAGAATCAACCAAACAACCATTATAAAAAATTATTTAAAATGCCAGAAACAGTCCATAAATTGAGCTACAGTTAATTCGGAAGTACATTGTTTCATATTCAACAATGTAAAAATTGAAATGATGATTCATTTAGAAGTGATTTATGATCCATAAAAAACCGTTTTTTTGGCAGGTGTTCAATAGTAGCCTATGTATTTCAAATGAGAGCACAAAAGTCTGTATTGAAAGAAATTGGACTTTGTCCCAAGTAACAATTATTGCTTCTCTATTAATATGCTACATTGTTGAGTTTTTTTGATCATTCGAATATTTACATTATTATAAATCTTTTTGCACTAAAATTATTTCTCAAGGCAAAACTATTTTTTCGGTGAGTATTTTTGGAATGATGCAGATTAGACAAATGTAGTCAAATCTAATATGTATTCGTACTTTTATTTATTTTTGTTTATATAAATGTTCGGCAATAAATTGAAATTATCAAAAGAAAATACAACACACAAGTTTTGAATTCTTAAGGTATCTGTAATTAACTTTTGCTCAGTGACTTTCTTTGAATATCAAGCGATGCATTATGCATTCATATGCAGATAATATGGCCTCCCTGTCTAACAAGAAATGAAATGAATTTTTGTCAGTTCAATTTTAAATTGCTGTTAAAATCTAAGTTTATCTCTTCTTATTTGAAGAAATATATAGAAATTATTCACTTTCATTTAAGGTATTTGCGTTTATGCCAAACCTTCTATAACAACATCTATTCAATATTTTTCACTTTTTATTCAACAATATATTGGCAAATCACTTACCTGTGTTATGAAGCAAAATATTTGCAAAACCTCTTAAATTTACTAACTTATGCCACATTTTGTGTACAAAACATGATTTTTTTCTAAAGAGATGTGTATTTTTCAATAAAAATGTCTCTTAAATTGATATATACAAATTACAAGCTATATTTTGCTTCATAACATACCTATAGATAAGCAGAACCTTGTCACAAAATTGTATTTCAACATCTTTAAAACATTTTAAAAAATGTTTTTCAAGTAAACGTACAGAGTGAAAAACGCAGTTTTCCATAAAACGCATATTAAGATTTTGATAGAGCGCAAAAAATTATGTATGAAGTTCACAATTTTGAAATTCACCATATTTGTAGGGGTTTATATATTTGTGTATATATTATATGTTATATATTTATGTATTAAAATGTATTCTTTACCTATCTTTCTGTGGCTCTTTAAACGGTCACTTCCGGTTTCAGAAAGTTCATTTCCGTTTTATTTTTTGGGCTATAACTTTGCTTCTTATTATCCCGAACCAAAAGTAAAGCATTTTTGGAATCCTAAATGTTTCAACTTTAATTTAAAGTAATAAAAAAAGAAATCGAAAAATTTCGCAAAACTGTACAACAAATACTGTAGATCCCGGGTATAAGGCGTTATAAGGGACTGAACAAAAGTCGTTTATTAAGAGGAATAGCTTATTAAACATGATCGGTATAATGTTCCTAGAACGTAGCTTATTTACACGTCTAATCGTCTAAATGAACTTCAGAATTTTTATTTATAAGTTTACAGACAAAGATTGTGCATTTTACGAATATTTAGATTAGAATTTCACAAAGTTATATCTTTATTTAAATTTAACTCATTGTTTGCTTTTGTAGGACCGACAATACTTGAAATAAATATAGATCTTCGCTTTATTTTCGTTTAAAATGTTACAACCAAAAATAAATGAACAGATTTATATTCTTGATAGCCTAATTTTCTGAACAGAAATTAAAAGTATTAAATGTTTGAAAGACGACTCATTTATTAAAATCACCCTGTTTTTTATATTGAGAATGAGTACCGTTGTTACCAGGCCTTAATTTTTATTTTAATAAGAAAAAATTATCTTTATTAATATTTGTGTCAAAAAACATTGTTAGAATAGCAAAACGTAAACAAAACACAGAAGTCATAGAAGAAGTATACAACTTCAGTTACTCTAATTCGCATCTTGAGCGGAATTTTTTTACCTTAAGAAACCGAAACTCTGTAGCATATTAAGCGGAATCGCGTAATAATTGCCCGTGTATTAACCCGGGTGAACGCGTACCTTTAATCTAAAAATTGGAAAATATATAATTAAAAAAATAACGTAATGCATTTATTTAAAATATATTTTAGCATGAAAAAATAAAAGATAACTTAAATAATACTATTAATTTATCACATCAATTATAATAATGATATGTTTTTTATATTTATGAAATAATTACATATAAATTTCAAAAACATTATTACAAAAATAAAGGTTATTGACACAAATTGCATGCAAATTGCATGGATGGAGCCGTGTTCGCCGGATAATTTTTTCTTCACATATTTTACATGTTATATTGTGTTTTCTATCCTTCGCAACAGGGCTTATCTAACGTATTTTTCTGGTGGATCTCTTAATTTCAAACTGTTATCTAATTCATCCATATAAATCAAGTTCTCTTTCTGAAGATGATTCGTGAGCACCAGGGTGGAGCGAAAAAAAATATATATATATATATTTTTTACCAAAACCCGGTAGATGCAAAAGCTACCTTTATACTAGTACATCAACTGTGTGCAATTTTACCGCAGAAAAAAAAATGGCTTGGGTGAGTGCTTTTGGTTCAAAAATCAAAATTTTGGGTAAAATTTGACATTTTTTCAAAAAAAAAAAAATAAAAATAAAATAACTGCTATAGAGCTGGTTATTATTTAAAAGTTTTATTTAAAGCTTTATTATTAAAGGCATAACACATTTAAACGATAAAACGATATATTTATTCTGTATACCTAGAGTAAAACTGATGACTTACCGTAAAAAAGGGCGTTGCCACTGTGTTGTGGCATACATCTAATTCTTTTTCGGAATACAGCTCTTACTTGGTTACTTTCAAAACTACCCAGGACATACCACGTAGAGATGACTGCATTTCATGCCCCACCCCGCTCGTGCCTAGCTGGACCACCCTACCATCTGAGAACAATGGTTTATTTATACATTGAATTTTGATTTTTTTTATCAAAGACTGACACACGTCTTTTATGTCTCAACCTAGTCGTCTCTTCTTTGTACCCACAGACTGTGAATGATGCCGCTGTGACATCCTTCACCTATATTTCCTCTTCCTGTGTGAGAGAAGGAAAGTAAAGTAATGCAGTGAGGATGCTATTATGGGAATCTATTCAGTCTTCTATTATCTTCACCAAAATTGTATCCAATTAACGCATAGTGATTGATCGTTCTTTTACAACAACATCTTTTCAGTCAGTTATATTTTTTATGTAATGAACTGCTTCAAAATTGATTGTAGCTATTTCATCTTTAAGTATGCCGTCATTTACTCTACCTCATGCATTTTATGGTATGCTGAGAAACTAGCTGTTTAATGTGATGGCGATCATCAGAGAGCATTGCGATCAGAATTTGCTCTCAGTGTGCAAAGCAACCAATGTGCTAAAAAACTTTTTTTAGTATTTGTTTTAATGCCATTTTATATGTTATTTAGCATAGTAGCCAATTAATTTCCTAAATTGTTTAGATCAATTCTTTAGATGTGGATTACATTTGGTGCAAACCCTCCTGGGGCAAAATCTTGCATTACATACTTTGTGAATGAACCTACAGAATCTGATGGTCAATCAGTGCTTTTATAAAGGCGTGTAATTTAATTGGTCTTTGTGAGCCATCTTGTGTGGAACAAGTTTCCTCCGTTCCTATACACCAATTCTTCTGAGCAATATATTGATGAAATAGTCCAGCAGGTATCTCTGGTCTGTCTTGAGTACTTTTTTTCTCGATTGCAGGAAATAATTTTTCAAAATACCCTCTAAGGGTTCAAAAATTGCAGTAGGAAGTGAATGACACGTGGACAAATATTTTCCTATTGGTTCGGCGTGGGTTATAACTTTCCTTATGACTGTCCATCAGAGTTTCTATTTTCACTCACAAAGTACTTTGTAATCCATGTTTGTACCCCAGGATTGTTTACCATCAAATACAATCCACAACTAAAGAAGGGATCTAAAACACGAATGGCAAATTACTCGTCTACTCAGCAATATAGAAAACGGCATAAAGGAAATGCTAAAAAATGTTATTTAGGACAATTGTTGCTTTGTACATGCAGAGAAAATTCTGATTGCAACACTCTCTGACGGTCGCCATCACATTAAACGGCTAGCAGCTCAGCACATAATAGATACAACAGAAGAGTAACTGGTGGCAAACGCAAATCTAAAATATTGACAATCAACTTTGAAGAGGATAATTATATAAATCTAATTGATTGGAAAATTGTTGTGGTAACAGAACCTCCAATCACTGTGCATTTACAGGACGAAACTCTGGTGAAGATAATAGACGGCTGATTAGATTTCATCAATAATATCCCTACTGCATTATGTTGTTTGCCTTCTCTTACACAATCAGGATAAATATATGTAAAGGATGTCACAGAAGCATCATTCAAAGTCTGTGTATAGAATGAAGAGATGGACTAGGACTAGATTGATACATAGAAAACTTATGCTAGTCTTTGATAGAAAATCACAATTCAATAAATAAAATAGTGTGCTCAGATGGTATTGTGGTCAAGATAGGCACGGGTGGGACATGATATGTAGCCACCTTCACGTGATATGTCCAGGGTAGTTTTGAAAACAACTTTATCTTAAGTCACGATTACCTTAAGTCTTTAATAATAAAGGTTAAATAACACTTTTTAAATATTAACCAGCTCTATAGGTTTGTTTTATATTTTTCTTGAAAAAAGATGAAATTTTACCCAAAATTTCGACATTTGCACCAAAAGCGCACACCCAAGCCATTTTATTTCAGAGTAAAATTGCACATAGTTCATGTACTAGTTATAAAGGCACCCTTTGGTACTTACCCGTGTTTGGTAAGAAAAAAAAATTGTTGCACCCTAATGAGCACTAAACTTTCCCTCGCCAGTTATATCTTCTTCATTATTTTCATTTATCGATTTTTCATCTGTTGAAACTTAAGAAAGTAATTTTTCCTAACGCTTCATTTCATCTTTATAACTCAAATAACGATACATTTTGAATTTTTCACAACAACGCGTTTCAGTAAAAATATAAATGCGAAAGTGCGCTCTGGGTCTCTGAGAGCCGGATATCTTCTTTTTTGACTAAAAATACCTCCCCGAATTTAACATTCTAAGGTACAAATAGAGAATGATCTTAGGAACAGGTGCTGGTAGACTAACCCATTTTCACCGTTTGGAGATTTTTTTACACCGCAATTTAAAAACGTGAGGGCCTATGAAACACAGCGCGCTTCCTGACGGGTTAAATATGAGATTTTTGCATTAGTCTAACGGCGATGTTTAATGTAACGGAAAAAATACGGATGCCAACCGGGATCACGTATTAACAATGAGCTTCTTAATCGTGTCCGACTGTATGTAAAATATATATAAATGCGTATATTTGTATGCAATTGCATTGAATCTGGGCTTTTGTTAATAGCTTCAAAAATTTTAAAAATAAATGCCTGACACCGTATATTTGCGCAATTAATAATATTTATTTACAAAAATGTTAAATGGAAAATAAGTTAGAGAGAAGTACAATTAATTCTAACGTAACTTCTTTAGTAGTTTTTTTTATTATTAACCTTTTAAACATAGACCAAACTTTGAAAAGTAACAATCCTTAAATAAATAAAATAATGCTTAAAACTCTTTAGCACAAAATTAATTAGATCTTTTTAGAGCATCATTAACATGATTTATTTGTTCAAAATAAAACTATCATTAGTTACAGTTAAGAAAAAAAAAACTCCGCATATTTTAAAATGCATGATATTAATGTTAAATATTTTATTCAAAAGAACTGAAATATTTCTAAAGTAAAAAAGGTTAATGTCAAAAGAACATGGTAAAACTTTCTTACGTAAACTGTAAAACTGTATCCAGCGTATTTATTATGTAAAGTTTTAAAAACATTTATTTTCCCTATTCTACAAGAAACTTGCAATATTTATTTCTGAGAAACTTGCGTGATCTGTCTCTTACTTTTTTTCTTTTGTATTCATAAAATGAGATATAGGGAAACTGGGGATGTTAGAATAACTTGCTTTATTTTCTTTTTAAAAGAAAATAATATTGATAAGTGCAAGATGAAGCATACTGTAAGCCTTTACTAATACTTAACGCTGTTTTCGAGATACTTGTAATGATAATATTAATAAAAAATAAATAAAGCGTATTTTTGAAACTCCCTTCCCCACTATCCCCCCCCCCCCCCAAAAAAAAAAAAAAAAAAAAAAAAAAAAACTTTTGTTACCTTGGTAACGGAAGCACCCACCATATCAGTAACAAATATTTGTGAAAATTCGAATTCACTTACCTTGGTATTCATTTTATCGAGCCCAAAGTGATGAAAGGTTGATTGAAACTTGCCCACACAGGAATAGAATACGCGACCGGCAGCGTGTGCTGACCACTACGCCACTGGACTTCTTTATATAATAAAATTTTTCCAAAACTTCGAAGCTTTTTTAATTAAAAAAATGTGTTATACGAGGTTTAAAAGCTCATAATCTCATTGGTTTTATAAGCAATATAAAAAATATATGTATTAGAGGAGTAGTGTATTAATGGATCATATAAAGCAATAACGTTTATTCGTTTATAACGCTTGCTTTTACTATGCATTAGTTCTTTATGAAATGGTTTAGGTGAGACTAGGGAAGGTTGACCCACTTTTTTCCAAATGATTTTTTTATTTTTAAAATATTCAACGTAAAATAAAGTTTTATATATCATTTTATTTTTTATACAATCAGTTATCAAAATAAAATTGCCACATAAGTTTAATATATAAGCAATTTGAAAAAAATATTCATTTTAATCATGAGAAAATAATGAATCAAGGCTCCCCACATATGGGAGGCTTGACCCACTTTGTTTTATATTGAAATATTTGTGAAGATAAATAATATCAGTTTAAAAAAGCATAATAACTTTATGCAGCATGCTTTAATTATTATAAAAAAAATATTTTTGAAAATAGGATGCTTAAACAAACCTATTTAGGCGCAATCGCAATTCAGAGGAGAAAAATTTTGTTTCAAACAGGATTTTGTCTCAGCAGGTATAATTGTACAACAGGAAAATGAAGTTTTAACATTTTAGACAGTATTCCGTTAGAGACAAGTTCCGTTTTCATAGGGTTTCATGCATTATTATGTCCGGATTTAGTAGCCACTGTCCCGCTTTTTTTGTCTCCTTGTCTTACTTTTTGTGACATCCGATCTGACAACTCTAGTTGTCACATTGTTTATTTATTTATTTAATTATGCCTAAGTGGAGCAAGCTCGCCAGGTCCTAGGATCTGGTGTAGACCCTTCTTGCTCCACCCGGTAAGTTCCCCGGAATATGGGCTTCATCTCACTTTATTTATCATGTTGAAATTTGTCTACATACCTTCCTAAAGGTTTTCGACCTGTTGTATGTTCTTTTCCAGCCGCATGAGCACTTATCTTATCATTAACATCTTTTAACACTTTCAGGGGTTAATAAGTACTTTCAGTACTAAAATGTTGAAATAAATGACCGGCACCGGAATGTATTTGGAATGTATTTGGAATGTAAAAATACAAAAATGTATTTAGAAATATGAAAAATGCTATATTTAACTTACTTATTAAAAAGAAAAGATTTTAGCAAAATTCTGGTGTCATGTGGCGTTTGGGATTTAAAATCAAGTTATTTAATAAACGTGGCATGCCCCAGAAACGGTTAAGACTGCTGCTTTCATATCTTCTAGTCCTTTGTATCCACTGTTTTTATTTACCTATTGTAAGTAATATTTAAATTGAAAAAAAAAGTTCCTATCAACTTTCCCATTTATATTTTATTAATTTGTTTCGTGCTGTGGATAATATAGCAATTTTTCACTTCGTTATTTAATCAGGTTTAACCGTTTTTTTTTATTCACCCCAAACCATTAATCTTTCATTATGCACAGTGTATAATACAAATATTTCCAAAACCCCTTAATTAACACATTGACGACGGGTAATTTTTATTAAATCAGAAATTTAAAACAGTAGAAGTTCCTCCCTGTTATGAAAATCTTTTGTAAATTGGTACTCTAGATAGGTTTCCAAAGTTTATGTATCGGTAAATATCTTTCAATGTAAGAATTTTATATAAAATTTCTTGCAATTCTAAAATATATGGCCAACATGATATAATGAATTTTCTTTAAAGTAGAAGCCATGCCCTTGTTTTTGGAATGAAAACGAGAATTCTTGTTTCCTGTCGTGAATACGTTAAGGAAGCCTTGAACATCTGGTGAACCCTAACTCACATTGCCTGGGTCAAGCCTCCCCACATAGCCCTTTTCTAAAGAATGGCACATTGTTACGTTAAGCCTAATTTACTGTGTAATCTTTGTGCCTGGAATGAAAGTTCGACATTTCTGCATTACTTAAAACCTACTTACTTAAATTTCTATGATATATTTTATTTGAAAAAAGCTTACAAAATATTTCTAAAAAACATAACTTTTTTGTTGAAAACGCCTCACAATTAATTTTTTCAACATCTATATAGATTATCTGCATGAAATAGAGACTGTTCTTTGAGCATTGTAAAAGCTTTAGTCGACACCTATTAATAGAACTTTGAAATGCTTTTAAATATGAAAACTGATGGGTGGGTCAAGCTTCCCGTATGGTCAACCCTCCCTAGTCTCCTCTTTCCATTTCAGAAAAATTAACCACAACTTGGATAAGTTGATGTGACATAACTGTTCTTTATTTTATTTGCTGCCAAGAATCAGGTCAAAATTCTTTCAAACCTCTTGTCTTCGGTTACAGAAATCGTTTTAGGGTCATGATATCCACGTAAGCTAAAAAGAAGACACGGAATTCCGCTGTCTGTCTTTTTACGTTATTTGTGATACAAATAATAGTCACGAAGATGAAGAAAAACAATAGGATGTCTTCTTGTTTAGAAATGAGTCAATCAACTGTTACGTAAAATTTCAGTTATGGATCCCACGTATGGGTAGGAGTGGGTTGAGGGGGGTCGATCATCGTAATGTGTATAAAGGCAAATATGTTATTAAGTAAAAAAAAAAATCTTTGTGAAAGTCTGTAAAGTTCCTTATATGCTTTTAATTAATGAGTTTGTAATAAAGAAATGTCGTTAGGAGTTAACTTGTCACAGAGAAAGAGTGTAAAATAGTTCTGTTAAATAATGGACAGTCTAATGAAGAAATTATAAAGCAATTCTTTTGTTATTTAAACTGTGACACTTGTTTATATTTGAATAGCTAGGCGACACAGCTAAAATAATGAAATTGCCGCATGCAATATGAAATTGATTGCAAGGGCTATTCGTACAATGGTAACACATAAAGTATAAATACACAGTATTTCCCATTTCAAAATTAAAACTCACATTATAATATTAAAATGTAAACATTAAAATACATTCTATTACTTATATTATATCTTGCTTTTTTCCTTAAAATATTAACCTAATAATAAATATAAAAAAAATTATTAAACGTAATTTTTCCAAGTTTGATTGAACTCTCTTTGATGGAATTATACAAGTTAAGATGAAACTTCCCTTTATTTTATAAAATAAGATAATTAATAAGAAGACAAATTTATGTTACAAAGCACCTCTCGGCAAAGTTAAAACAACTTTTTTAGAACATCATTAACATGACTTTTTTTACTTTCAGAAAGAAAAAGTAACATTATTTAGTTTAAGGACAAAATTAACATTATATATTTAAAAATGCTTGAAAAGAAAGATAAAATTTGATTCAAATGACTCAAATTCTTAAACCACTAATGACAAAAGTGCATGATGAAAACTTCGTTACTTAAAACTCTTGCACTTTGAAAACATTAATTTTCCTTTTTGCCAAAGTATGTTTGGACTCTGAAAACATCAATTTTCGCTTTTTATCTCAAAGAACGCAAATATTTTTTTTTTTTTTTAAACCCTTCCGTGACCTATCTCATTTTTGTTGCTCATGAAATCAAATATACATGTTTGTCAAAATCTAGTACCATTATTTAAACAGTTTACATGTGGCTAAACGGAAATTCGTAGTTGGGTATTACTTATATCATAGTTGGAATTTTATTGTGGTGTATTAATGGAAAAAATATAAGGAAATTTACAAAAATTAAACAGTTACTATACATTAATGTATATTTACAAACTTATAGAAAAACTATCCATTTGAGTCGTTTTGCCTAAAATATAAAGAAAATCTTTAAGAATTGTTCTTGAATTTCAGTTATGTAAATAACTTGTATGTTGAAATTATATGTTTCAGTGACAAAGGGAATTTTGGTACCAACAACGAATTGGATAAAGAAACTATTATTTTCCAAGTAAGCAAGTGATTATATAATCATTGTGAAACCTGTATATGCTTTTGCTTAAAATTAGCCCGTACATTAATGAAGACATAAACGTTTTATGTTATTTAAATAATAAAAAGAAATTCCACATACTTTTCTGCTTCTAACACGCACCATTTAGAATTAAATACATGAAAAGCATGTATAAAAAAGCTTGATAAAGTGCACCATAAATATGATACTGTATGATTTTTAGATATATATGCATATGTGTATATGTGTTTGTATATGTTTGACTGTATGTGTATTTATAATTATATATATATAATTAGAAAATAGAAACTGAATATTTTATAATAAAAAAAAAGAATTTTATGATTGTTTTTTAACTACGCAAGCGTGACTCATATATATATATATTTTAGTTTAGCTGCCCACTTTCAACTATATAAAGCACCTTATATAAAAAAGTCCTGTCGAATATCGCGAAAATTCAGATAGACATCGACAATGTAGTCAGTTGCATTTAAGTTTGTTTCTAAAATTAACATGGCGAAAAGGTTATTGTTATCAAATTACAATTAATACAATATAAAATATTCAATTTATTAAATGCAATTTAAGATAGTATACGGTATGTAGACTTTTTCAATTGTAGGTATTTTATATACAACATGGGCAACTTTTTATGCAATTCAATGCAATCATCTTAGGATTTATTATGAAAATGACATTTTCTGAAATATCCTTTATCCGCAATTATTAAAATAATCATATAGAATTTATCTCAATACATCTCCGATATTTTACTAAATTCTCACTATATTTCACTTGAATATCAGTCTGAATCGTTTCCACTAGACCTAAATTGTTGAGTTTTGAAAACATTTATTTTCCACATTCAACTAAGAACTCGGATGTTTATTTATGAAAAACTTGCGTGATCTTTCTCATTTCTATTTCACTCACGAAATAAGATATATATTTCGACAAAATAAACAGTAGTAGTATATTATGTATAGTATTCTTTTAAAATATCTAAGAGAAATCACATTAGTATTATATAGTAGTTGTAAAATTATTTTTTGTATTAACCCATGTTTTAAAAGAAACATTACAAGAAGTAAATTATTAATAAAAGCATAAATTATTATCATGAAGAATAATAATATCGTAAAATGATTTCTACCTATTACTAATACACTCACAGACACATATTTTATTGATGTTTTAAAATTCTGAAATTTCTGTATGTAATCCAATAAATGATATACTTTAAGTAGATTAATCTTAATTTATATGAATATGTTAACTATGCGTAGTAGAGAACTTTATAATATAGTCGCTGTCAGCTATGTTGTTGTCATATTTTAAAGTTCGTTCTAGAGGAGGAACGTTAATACGTTAATTTATAATAATGAATACGTTAATTTAAAATTATTTATACTTTGTCGTATAATGCTTTGTCGTCCAAAAAAGAGACTCAGATAGAACACCATATACATTTTATTCGACAAATTGACATAATTAAATATAATTAACTTCAAAAATTGTAAATTATGAAAATAATATCCCAGAAATGTAACAGAACCTTTCATATATATATTTGTAATAATTGATTTCTAGAAGTTTAAAATATTCGAATCCAGAAGAGCAGTTCATTAAGCCAAGTCGTTTATCAGTTATGCTTAAAAAACTGTCGACACTGCAGTTTGTTTTGAAACTTTTAAATCGGGATACAAAATTGTAAATTTCACTATTTACACATGGAAAAAACTGTTTTGTTGAAATTACTAAATTTTGGTTCATATAGCTCCATCCAAATATTTTGGTTGGAATGTCCAAATTTTGTGTGGACTAACCAAACGATTTTTTGAATTAACAAAACATTTTGGTTAATCTAACGAAAATTTAATCATTCCAACCAAAATATTTGGGAGGAGCTATATGAACCAAAATTCAGCATAAGGCTTAAACTATCCCATTCAATGAATTCCCGTTCGGTATCCAAAAATAAAAATTTCCGAAGAATAGAAATATGATGTCAAAATTGTGTGTCCTTTGAGAAAATTTCAGTGTATCTCACTCCGAAGTAATCGGGACCGACCCTCTTTCGGAAAATCGATATTTTCGGATAATCGAGAATGCTTCCATTTTAAGATTAAAGATGAATTTATGCAATATTTCTTATTATGGTAACAAGTGCTTAATAAAAAATAAAGCAATAGTAAAATAGAAACAAGAAAAAATATACCTGAATTTTAATTTTGAAATTAAGAACCTTTTATATGTATCACAATGGTTTGAAAAAATATTTTGTTTGTCGCAGTTCCGATTGTCTTTGCTTTGAAGCTCTATCACGGAGTTCTTAAATATTATTAATTCTCCACTATCACAGTCTTTCTGCTGCTCCAGCCATACCAAACCTTTTGCAAAATATTCAAAATCTTCAGAATTGCTAATTTGTTCGTTTTCTTCGTTCCACTCCGCAGCTTACTGGTGCTGAAATTAAATTGAAAGAAAGGGGGTCGAAAATATTTGTATGTACTCGTAGTTCGGAAAGGACCGCTTGCACACAAAGTATATGATAGTTTAACAAAAAGTAGAAAAAAAAATCTTTCAAAATGGATTTTGCGCACAAGGAATATGATAGAAAAAAAGGCTAACAATGGATTACGGTTAACCGAGAGTTTCGGTTTAAACAGTTTCGGATAAAAGAGGTCCTACTGTAATTAAATATAATTAAGTTCAAAAATTGTAAATTATGAAAATAATATCCCAGAAATGTAAGTGAACCTTTCATATATATATTTTTAATAACTGATTTCTAGCAGTTTAAAATATTCGAATCCAGAAGAGCAGTTCATTCCACCAAGTCGTTTTTCAGTTATGTTTAAAAAACTGTCGATACTGCAGTTTGTTTTGAAACTTTTAAATCAGAATCCAACATTGTAAATTTCACTATCTACGTCTGTTTTGAAACTTTTAAATCAGAATCCAACATTGTAAATGTCACTATCTACATCTGTTTTGAAACTTTTAAATCAGAATCTAACATTGTAAATTTTACTATCTACATCTGTTTTGAAACTTTTAAATCAGAATCCAACATTGTAAATTTCACTATCTACATCAGCATAAGGCTTAAACTGTCCCACCCAATGAATTCCCGTTCGGTAACCAAAAAGTAAAATTTACCGAAGAATAAAAATATGATGTCAAAAATTGTGTGTCCGTTGAGAAAATTTCAGTGTATCTCACAATTTTAATATCGGGATGGTTCCTTAAAATAACATAAATTAAAATGACACAATTCACAGACAAATAATTATTTTCGTAATTCTCGGTGACAATTTGAAGATGAATGTATGGGGTGAAGATGAATGTACATATTTTTGACTGAACATATCTTGACTGAACATATTTTTAGTATACACAAATGTTGGTGTAGATTTAAGCATAAATATATATAAAATACCACAAAAAAGTTACAATTAAGGTTTATTGTCCTGTTTAAAAAGAATTTATATGTAGATAAGCTCTAAACATTTTAAGAATAAATATAGTGGGCCCAGGAGTGTTTTTTTTTTTTTTTACATTTTATGTAAATTCATAACAAAACACTAAGCTATGCCAAACACTAAGCCATTTAAAGACACGTTAATTTTACAAAATTTCGTTTTCTCTAAATATTAAAATTTCTTCCGTAGTTTCCATATATATCCTTTATTCAATTACATAACAAAAAAGTCAAACTACTACTTGCATCATTCTAGCTGAAGGTTTTATCAAGTCAAAAATAGTAGCATTTTTAAATCAAGGTTACATAATTCAATCTTACACGATTTATAAAAAGTAATCTGTAATGCCCATCTTTTCTCTCTTAAAATGGAAACAAAGAATCTACTTATTAATACTTATAAATTGTTATAAATGTACAAGTATTTTTAATTTTTACATAAATTCTAAGTAGTCTTCACTTTTCTGCATTAATATTTAAAAAAGTAACCAAACTTTTGTTTTAAAAAGCACTAGATGAAAGTATTTACATCTTTTTCAACATCATTAGGGTAATTTATTCGCTCAAAATAAACATATTATTATTTAAGTTGAATATGAAAGAAACGATACGCCTTTTTTTAATTGTCTAAGTTTAATATATATACAATATATACACTAAGGACATAAAAACGAAAGACTAAAGAATAAAGACATGTTAAAAACTTTGTTACGTGCATCTAGAATTTCACTTTAATTAGTCATTTTCCCGCTCTTTTAGAACATCTATTTTCTTTATTTCTCTAAACGAGATATATTTTTTTAGAAGAATCTGCGTGCTTTGTCTCGATTTTTATTTTAACATATGAAACACGGCAGAGATGTTTATCAAAATATACAATAGAATTAATATAAAAGGAGAGAGCAGTCATTTTGTTACTTAGTATTATTTCGAAGTAACAACACACGTATGAAAGAGATTTTATAAAATGAAAACATAAGAAAATCTGTCTATGTTTCTACTCTCGTTTTGCGTTTTTAAATAGAACAAGGAGTAGCAACCCCATCTTCACGGCTTACAGAATACAGGTAAAAGCCATACATATGTTTATTTAAATGAAAACTCTAATTGATTGTTTTCGTTTGATATAGAATTTTTATATTTTCACTAACAATACCAACAATCATTTTTATATGTTAGCAATTGTGTATTCAAACAAAATTTTGAAATTTATCAAAAGCGATACTTTCGTATTGGCCTCGTGCCAGGAATTAACTGCGGAATAAATCGCCAAAGATCGTTAGGTTTTTTTTTATCCTGGTGATTTCAGTGGTTTAAGCGTGGTTCGTTTACATGTGTTAAATTTGTGTTTTAATATATATATATATGTATTTTTTGTTTATGGATTGATAAAGTTTAAATTTCATTATGGAATGTAAGCCGGAAAGAAATATTGAACTATTTTATTTATATTAATTTAAGTGCAAACATAAACACAAAATCTTTTGTAATCGTCTGTCTCTAAGTGACAAAAATAGATTAAAAAATCATGCTTGGAAATTGTTTTAAAAACAATAAAAATTGAGTAATTGGCGATCCAGTTTTCAAACAATTTGCGATATGGTTTTCAAAGAAATTGCATTTAAAAGTGTATTTTTTTCTCTTTTCGACAGTGTAAAAATTGAAAATGTGAGATATTTAGAACTTTAAAAAATTGCAACAAAAGTAAATACAAGTTAAATTTGATCATTTAATGTTGCCATCCGCAAATGACATCAGCGTTACGCACATATACGTTTGTCCTTTATAATGTAGATATATTCCCGACTCTTGATAGAGAAGGAATGCAATGTAAGTAGAATTTTTATTTTTTTTAATATACAATATTACAAATACTAACTGGTATTTTGACCCAAATTACACACTAAATGTTATATACTGTTTGGTAAAACAAAATAGAAGCTAAATAATATACACGGGTGAGCATTATTCCCTTGTTTAAAATCACCATTTTAAGAGAGAATGATTGCTATGGATGACACATGTGATAAATGAATGACAAATATGAAAGACAGTAACAAATTGTAATAACTGAAGGTCAGTATCAGTAACAAAGTAAATTTTTTTTACCAATATGCCAATTACATTTTTAAAATTAGTGTTCAAGGAGTGAAATGTACCCTCACTAATGTCAAATATGCTTGTTATAATTTCAATATCGCTTTGTAATTTTGAATAACAATTAGAGACTAAAATTCTGTAGCTTAGATTAGTATTTTTATACTAAATTCCATTCATTACATAAGACTTACATCTTACACGACTTTGAAAATATAGTGACTAAATTAGATAATGGATCTTCGGCAGTCTTTATTAGAGGAGGTATAGAGTCATTTATCGATAGTAAGGCATACAAAGATTTCGCTCAGCGATAATGGATATAAAAACTTTTGATTCTGTTACAGACTTTTCAGAAATCGATGTAGCTCATTAATGTTTAATAGTGTGGTTGCGATCTTTTTTTTTTTTTAATAAATGTACAAAAGTTCTACAATACCGATGGTGATTTGCTAAAAAACTTGATGAACGAGTTTAGAAATATTTTTTAGTTAATCTAACACATTTTACTTACTTTAAAAAAAAATTATTGTCAATTATTATGTGTGAAAGCAAACAGTTCAGAGAAATTAATTTTCAGTGCTAATGAAAATTTTTAGGCATTTCCATTGCTTCTGAAATAATGGACACGAATTTTATAGGTTGAAATCAATCGCGATCTTTGACCTAATCCGGACTTCTGCTGTTGTTTTGGTGAGACCTTCCTTGAATTATATTTTATTTATTAAATTATGTAATAATAATCTTGGAATATTTTGTTATTTCAAAAGAGCACATTTGCTATGTGCATAAAAAATAGGGTTTTAAACTGTATCGTGTTATAGATAGCTGTTCTTACGATTTTAAATAGTCACATGTTAAGCTTACATTAACAGCATTAGTAGCAACTTCTGTTGAACTTTTACTTAAGGTCAACGTAATATTTAAATACAGCCTTTTATTTAACTTGCAATATCAAGTCTTTTCCCAAAACATCAAATTAAGTTATTGTACAGTTACATTTGTTCTTTAAGTTCACTTAATTGACACCGAGGCATTCCCACATTACTTAGGATAAAATTTATATATCTGGATTATGAACATTAAATAAAAATTCTTATAAAGTGTAAATTAAAGAACGAGAAATTAAATTAAGTAAAGTAACCTATACCCTCCTCTCGGTCCGTGAATTGTATCTTGTTATAGATTTCTTAGTTCTTATGATTTTAAGTAGTCACAAATTAAACTTACATTAACACTATGTGTACGACCTACCTTTGAACTTGCATTAGAAAGCAACGTGATATTTAAATCCAGTCATTTTTTTTTTTTTTTTTTTTTTTTTAAGATCAAATCGGACACTTTTTCCTAAAAGATCAAATAACGTTGTTTTACTGTTATATTTGTTCTTAATAAAGTCTCATTCATTAAAATGACAGCGATGCATTCCCACAATATTTAGGATGAAGTTTTATATATCTGGTTTATGAACATTAAGTAACAGTTCTTACAAAGTGTAAATACAGGCAATTAAATTACGTAAAGTAAATTATACGGGCCACTTACTCGGTCCGTTATTTTAGATAACACTTTTTTTAAAAAGAATATTCTCCATTTTATATTTCTCTTACAACTTAACTATAAACTTGCCCTTAAGTTAAATTTTGTTCCAACTGTTGTAAAAGCATAGCACGGAATTATTTTCATAAATATTAGTAATAAGAAAACGGACCGGTACAAACCATGTTTATACTATAAGTATATGTTATCATTTGCAATAATCACAGCAAAATTATCTTCATTGATTTCTTTGTATAGAAAACTTTGACACAGAGTAAAAATACACATTATTCATTATTTTATAAATTGAAATAAAATACAACGTTAATAGCGCGGTAACTTTACATTTAAAAACACACTAGTTCGAATAACATTTAGCGTATTGAAACCGTTACGCTAAAAGCTACCGAAATTAGTACGCTTTTAATAAAATTCTTGCGATGTTAATGTTGTTGTTTTTTTATTTATTTATATATTATTGCGCCATGTATCATCTTAATAATCATGTACTCTTTATTTCGTCTAAACATTTTTTTTATCTAAATTTCTAAAATAATTTATTTAAGTAAATATAACTTTATATATGTAACAAAAAAGAGGGACAAAAAGAACAAAAAACTTTTAACAATTTGCTCGTGTTCAAATGTCATAGTTTACATTTGAGACGAAAGTAACGCGACTTAGAAAAGTAAAACAAAAAAACTGAAATTAAGGTTAGATATTTTATTCGAAAAGCCTCAAAAATATTTCTAACGTAAATGGCTAATGACGAAAGTTCATGATAAAACTGCGAAATTTTATTCCGCTTAGTTATTATCATGCGTTTACAAAATATTTACCTTCCTCTTTTTACAAAGAACGCAGATATTTATTTCTGAAAAACTTGCGTGATCTGTCTCAATTTTTTCCCGCATGAAATAAGATATATGTGTTTGCCGAAATATACCGTAGTATTTATATTGTTTAAAAATGGTTAGCTGAAATAACATTAACTCTTTTTATTTAATTGGAATTTTTTTCATTCTTTTAATACATGTTGTAAAAAAATATATTTTATGAGAATTAAATTATTTAAATAAGCATGAACAGTAATAATAAACAAATTTTCCATTAAGATTTCTCTCGCTTTCTATCCTTCCATTTATTTAAATCGTTTTTATTATCATTTAGGATAGAAAAAAATAGTGACTGAAATTTGTTACAAAAGATATGCATCGGAAAACGATAAATGTAGTTTAAATATGCTTTTAGCTGTAATAAAAATTCATGAACAACAATTAATCCGAAAATTATATATTAACGCATAGTTGCAAACTATATGTAACTTGAAATGTTCAGTGCAATATATTAGGGATTTTGTTTTACTAGGTACAGTTAATAAATTCCCGGAATAGTCACCTACATTCACAGGTGTTCGTTAAACGGGAAATATCATTTTTGGAGGTTGGCAGCACTGATGAGGAAAACACGCAGTCCAGTGTTCTGTGTTTAAAGCTGTTCTAAAAAGTTACTATAAATCTCAGCACAAAGAAATCCTTCATAATAGAAAAAGAATTTTCTTGCAAGATTTTGGAGCATCTAAAAATCCATTCGAGGATGAAAAAGGTAAAAAATGGACGATTTTAATTTGGAATAGAAATATGACCATGAAAGAAGTCCATCAACTGAAGAAAAAATCGACATGCACTGTAACACTGACACGTTGCACTTGAATAAAATTTTGAAGAAATAAAGATTTCCTTACAGACAAGCTCACAAACAATTATGAATATTAGGATGTGACTGGAGAAGCTGAGTTCCGAAAGCACAGTAGGAAAACGGTTTCACCAAAGGCAATAGATAAAAATAATAGCACAGCAATGGACATTGATACACATAAGTTTTACAGTAAAGAATTATAAGAAATACAAGTTGCAGCAATGCATTCCATATTTAAATTACAATTGTGCAAGGGAAAAGTTAATAATGTTTCCACCTGGATATGAGAAACCGGATCTACATGACTTGCACAGTCAAATAGAAATAAACCAAATCCCAACTCACTTAACAAACCTTTCACTCATGTCATGAAATTCAAAGACTATTTGGGTCACGCCGTCAAATTATATACTCGTACCTTAATGTTCACAGCAGCTTATCTTTATGGCGTTGCATCTAATGAAAGAATCTTTAGTCAAATAAAAATTTAAAAAATATATATTGCATGCTACAATGAGGGATGACATACTTGACAGCCTAATGCTTTTAAAATATAAAAGTGAAATAGGGAATTTTATTAAACTAAGCGGTGTTATTAACAGGTGGGCTTCTTTGAAGACCACAATAATTAATATTAACTGAAAACTAGTCGGATGTGCCAATCCCAAAATTTTCTTCTACCCCATACATGTTAATGCCTCAAAATTTGCAATCACAGTGCCAAAATTAAACGACAATTCTTTGCCTATAATAACAAACTCTAAAGGTATAGATTTGTTGAATTGTGTGCATTTAAAAAGAAGATATAAGCATAGCATGTTTCAAACAAATCATTGAATTTTGGCACCCAGCCTCTTGCATGTCTGCAACCAAAATTCCTTACTCAAAGTGCACAAAAGCGATAGCTTTGGACAGTATAGACCCAAATCTAATAAGGATCTATTTATGTGGAAGTGCTACTTATGTGGAATATGAAGTTTGACTAAATTCCGTACATTAGTTTTTGAGATACAGCTCTCTCAAAATCGTGAAAAAAGCTGCATAGCAGCGCCACCTGCTATATGATATACATAAAAAGCTAATCTGCACCAAATTATGCCAAGGTTTAACAGAATATGACGTTTGATCAAATTCCGTGCAATAGTTTTTGAGATATAATTATCGCTAAAATCATGTAAATCGTGAAAAATGCCGCTTAGCAGTGCCACCTGATGGACGATTTACACCAAAAACAAATCAGCACCAATTTTTATCAAGGTACAGTCAAACCTCGTTAACACGAACTGTTTCCGATTGCCTCGTCCAGTTGTATGTAATGTAGTTAAGTTCCGATAACATGAACTACTTTTAATACGAAGAAAAAAAGTTTCCCCGTGAGTGTTTGCGTTAACGAGGTTCGACTGTACAAGTGAATCTCTAAAGTTTTATTAAATTTCGTGCATTAGTTCTTGTGTTAGAGCGCCCACAAAATTTGTATCACATATAGACAGACAGATATTTTCTAAAAACAGTCGAATCGTGTTCAGGACTTACTAAAACGTATAAATCAGTCTAAAACCGAAATTCGAATTTTTTCATGAATCCCATACTTTCTTCTTGTAAAGATAGAAGAAAGTAAAAAGCGTATTTATTTTTTTAGTAAACAAACCCATTATTAGAATTTTTATGTTTTCAGTTTCAGAATTTTTCTTTGGAAAGGAATTTTTTATGCAAAAGTATCATTATAATTATTACACACGTTGTGCATATCATTTTAGTCGAAAATTGGAGCAATTAGTTTCAAGTTGAGAAATTTTCGAATTCTCCCCCCCCCCCCCCCCGAAAAAATATCTGTGGCTACGCCCCTGTTCCTCTGTTTGATATTTTCCTTTTACTCTTTTTTAACCCTCTCGCTGCGTAATTGTTTTATTAAAATAGCCTCAAAAAGTGAGCATTTAACCCCTTCGCGACGAGCGTCTTTTAAGAATTATTATTCTTTTGTCACCGGTTTTTCAAAATAAAAATTTTTGTCTAATTTAACCGTGAAAATGCTCCAATTAAATAGAGCAAAATTTACAATAAAAACATAACTGGTGGGAATAATCAAGAAGGGTTAATTAGACGGAAAAAATGCATGCCCGAGGAAATCTCGGGTTGCGCAAATTTTGCTACTTTTACGTTGCCCGAGGAAATATCGGGTTGCGCAGCGACAGGGTTAAAATCAAATTTCTGCCTTTTTTGCCTGGTTTACTCCGTCATTTTTTCTTTCTCTTCACATTTATTACAGGCAATTTTGTAGTGTCCAACAGCGCTTTTTTGGAAAGCGATCCGGTAACCAATGTCGGTTCTGAAGAATTACGGCCATAGTTGCTTTCGGCATATTGCGAAGTGGGACTGGAACTATTTCTGAACCATTTAAATTAATTTATTAATTATGGAACTATTTAAATTAATTTATTTTCCTCCCCTTATAGCAGAGCAACCGAGAGAGGTCCAAATACCGGCTACCCGGTATTTAGACCAATCTAGGTAGCCGGTATTTAGACCAATCTAGGTAGCCGGTATTCGGACCACTGCTATGCTTAAATTAAACCCGGTATTACCCATTCATGTAATAAAATACCAATAATGTGCGCGTGGCAATTGAGATCTAAAATATCTAGAAAATAACTTAATCAACAATTCATGCCAACATAGGATCAGTATATTTTTAAACAATGAGAAACCCATATCTAAAAAATCTTTTTATGTACCAGATTACGCAGAATCGACACTTTTGCATTTAGTATTTGTAAATAACACAGACTTCAGCGACGTACTTCTCGTAACTTTCTTCTTTCAATTAAAGTTACAAACTCTGCCTATCACCGGTAGGCTGCGCTGCGCTCAGTTCCCAGAACACATATTAGCCGGTATTTGGACCTTCTCCTCTACTATTTTAAAGAAACATTGTTTGTTTCAGTATATATATTTAACCAATTTCTTAAAAAAAAAATCAATCAATTAAAACAACGCGATGGACAATCTTCATGCCACTCAAATGTTTACCTCGTTTAATCCGAACTTCGATTAGTGTGAAAAAATATGGTCGATCCTGGAACTCCGCACTAACGAGGTTTACTGTATTTCCATATTTTTTTTGTCAAAAAACTAAGGAAAATATATAGTTTTTCATTGCAATTTTCATTTTATATAGAAGTCACAACCATTTAATAAATATTGAACAATGCAGAAATAAAATATTAATAGTTTATTTAAAAGTCAAAACTTTACACGATCTTATGAATTCTAAAATTACAATGATAAAAATAATTCAAGTAGTACTCAATTTAGTGTAAAACATATTTTCTAATATCTTTACTGTCAAATAAGTTCATTTGAAATTAGAAATCTATCTAATGATATATTTCTTACGTCTCTGCGGTTATTTATTAACTACTAACATTTTATAAAATTTGTGGTTTTATTTTACTTCACAAACCGGAAATTTTTCAGCTATAATATGATATTGCTTTTAGCAATATCCTTCATATAAAACATATTTAGATACTAAATCATGGCTATTTCATTTAAAAATATGATTATCAATGTCTGATTTCAAATTTCTTCTTAATTATTTTTGAATAATGTTATCTTTGAAAAGTTATTGGAAACTTTATTATCTCTAAAGACAAATAAAGAAATTCTAAGAACTCAAAATAAAGTATTTTAAAGAGACTTTTCAAATGAAAAATTAAAATTAAGTGTCTTTAAGGACTGTGAAAAGCTCTCAAGAAAGACAAAATGTATTTAAAGCTAAATTTCAGGAAATTTTATATCTTAAGTAGATTTGATTATGCAATTTCGAGAAATAGATTAAAGTACATCCATGAATAGTTCTATGAACAGTTTTATAAAAATTTGTCCTTATTTAAAAAAAATATATATAAAGCATATTTAAATAATATATTATATAAACAACATGCATAAGATATTTTACAATATTATAATTATCTCATACATATTTTAGTCATGCATGCAATAAAATTTAAATAAATCTTAAGAATTTAAATAAGCTTTTTAAGTCTAAATATATATATATATTATTATTATTATTATTACATATATTATTATTATTATTATTATTATTATTATTATTATTATTGTTGTTGTTGTTATTTACCATAACGTCAAAAAATTGTAAGTAGATATTCGTGCAATTTGAGAAAAGCAAGTATATTTAAAGAAAAAAAGTTTATAAGCTTAAATATTCCAAAATAGGGAAAATAATAAACAACATGTTTTTTGAGGAAATTATATTAATTTCATGTTTTCTTTAGGATTTACATTTCACAAGTGCATATATTTTAAGTAAAAATAAAATGCTTTGCAGACCCTTGAACTCAAAATAAAAAGTATTTTATTGAAAAGTTAATCTTCTAGGATTTAGATTTCAGACAAAACATTTATTATTGAACTAAAAAAATTGCTGCATTAGGTTTAAATTTAATTTAGTGTCATGTGTTATGGTTAAATTTTTAAAGCATATTTGTTGTTGCATTATTATTATTATTGAAAAACTCCTCAGAGTATTTCGAAATATTTTTTTAGGGAATATAATGAAAATTTAAAATTATGTTTAACACTTTTTTTTTATTATGCGCTGAATTTCTTAAGTAACTTGCATAGTATTTAAACATTATCCGTTTTTTTTATAATATACGCAGGCATTTTGTATTTTTTCTATATAGGAAATTATTGTTTTTATTTGAAACACATGTTAAAAGAGTTTTAAATTATTTATAAAACTCGCATAAACACATAGAAATTGTTAACACTGTAAAAAGCAAAACATTTCTTTCTTAATGTAAAAAAAAAACTAATATAACCACGAAAGAAAATTTACAATAACAACTTCTGAATTTCCAGTACTCCGCAGAGCGTTCTTCATCACTAGAAACCAATGGAAGGAAAATATTCTGAAGATTTAAAGAATCATTTAATATAACAAAGTTCAGTTTGCTGCAAGTGATTTTTGGAAACGTTTACGAATGGTTTATAGGGTCTATTAATCAGTTTTCTTTAACTAAATATAGCTTTTTAGGGCACTGTCAGTTAAAAAATTAAAATTAAACTTTTCCAGTCGAGTAATTTAATTTTTACACGCAAGAGTAACAAAATAATATTAATTTTAATGTTATTGTTAATGCTGTTAAAGTATCATATTTTTCTGTAAAAGAAGTTTTTGAATATGAAAAGGTTCACTTGAGAATTGATAATATGCGAAAAATCTATATTTCGTGAGGAGAGCACTGGTTGATACACTATAAATAATACTAGGGAACCTTTATGAAAATCGATAATCAGCAAATTAAACTTTTCTTTAGAAAACCTTTTTTAAATATCTAAAATATATTAGTGTCTAAGTTTTCTAAAGATAAAGAACACTTTATGGAATTGTGAATAATTTGGAAGATATTGTTCACGGTTATATTATGTTTTCCTAGATTAAGAAATAATTATCTTATTTTTAGCTCACAAGTTCTCAAAGCCTGAGAGCAGCAGGTTCTGTATGTACGCATGTACACGTACGTATATTCGAGGGTAGGCTGAAAAGGAATGCACACATGCATGTAGAACACGAATAAAGATAAATGGTTGGATCGGTCAAAAAGTATATCAAAGTACAATGCTTAAGCTTCAAAATCATATATTTATTTTTAAACATAGTCGCTGTTAAGGCTAACAAATTTGTACCAACGTGTAACATTTTTTTTTTTTTTATTCCATCACTGAATATGTCTTCTGGCTTTTCTCGAATCCAGCACTTCAAAGCTGCCTTCACCTCATCGCCCAAAGTATAATGATTACCCTTGTGGTCTCTCTTGAGTAGAGGAAACAAATAAAAATCGCAAGGTGCAAGATCGGGGAGGTAATGGTGTGAAATCGGTTCTAACTTCAGGTTTCGCAGAGCCTCTGCGGTTGTGTTTTTTTTTTTTTTTTTTTTTTTGTATCCCGGCTGTTTAGTAATAAAGACGACACGTTCCGTGGATTTTCCAATGTGGTTTGAGATACACTTTTGAGTGATTTGCCGATCATTTTGAATCAAAACTTTGACGAGTTTGCGATGTTTATCGTCGGGCAGTGATCGGGCATACGCTGCGTTTTTCATTGACAAATGTGGCTTTTCTAGGCTCGCAATCACGAAGTTTTACTGTCGATTGATTTACAGTTGACTTATCAACAGCATCGTCACCCTTAAACGGCGATGAGTCTCAGCATGAGTCAGTTTTTCAGCAGTTAAAAATTCAACAACAGCACGCTGTTTAACTCGCTTTGACATACTTCTCCATACTTCCGCTTCTCAAAACACACTGGATGAATTCAGCGACTCCAAATATGCACATGCGTATAGAGGGGAAATGTTACTTCCACATGCCACCAGGCGCGCTTCTGAAGGTCATTTCGTTTGCGCTCTACAAGTATGTGTGCATTAATTATCAGCCTGACCTCGTATGTACGTATGTATGTATGTACGTAACGCGATAACATTTGATAGAAATATCCGATTTGCTTAAATTTTTTTATTGGTTCATTCTGATAAGGCACTTACCCGATTAGATTTGGAGGTTCATTGTTTAATTATAAAGGAGGAACGGCGGATAATATCCCCCTTAATTTAGATAAATATGTTTTCTATTCGATTTGCTTCAAATTTCGTATACCGGTTTATTCTGATAAGGTGCTTTCCTGATGAGATTTGAAAGCTCATTGGTTAAGTATAAAGATGTGAAACGGGGGGGGGGGCAATAATTAAACACTCCGTTAAATTATTTTTCGAGAGGCGTTATTTTTTCAAATAAGAGTGTAATATACAATTATTGTGAATAGCCTGTGAGCTCAGTTTAACTGGACGTTTTTCTTTTTGTTAACCGTCTATGTGTTGGTGGCGGAATATTTCGTTCACTAAGCTCCAGGTTTCACAGCAATATAAGCAATATTTAAGATAATATAATTCTACAGATTTAATAAATTTTAAATACATTGAAGAATGATTCATACTCTCAAGGATTACATTAATATTTGCAATTAAGTTTTTTTTTATATAATGTTGAAAGAATCATATTTTCTTAGCATTTAAACCAAAATTCAAAGAAAACAACATTACAATTTTACCCTTTTGCAAGATGCTCGGAGGGTTAATGTACTTGTGGCATGAAAATACATCTTTAAATAGACGTTTTATTTTATTAAATTTAATGTCTATCAGAAAACATATAGTTGAAATATAAAAGTAACATAATATTATCAAGACCCAAATCATAATTTTACTCGTGAACAAAAATAAAATAATAAGCTTAATCACATGCAAATAACTTACAAACCCTATCGATTTATATACGCATATCATCTAGTTTTGAAATTATGGATTCGCACATTTCGAAATTTAGTCAAATAATTTGAATAAAAATATTTTAATTTAAAACCGGGCAAATTTAAAGCGGAAATTTATCAAATTAAAGATATCGAAAAGTGTGAATGGTTGGGCTTCAGGCCCTGAAGCCAGTAGAGAAAAGCAAGTTTAATGCTCGTCTCGACGGCGAACCCTAAACAATTTAAACTTAATAAATAATTTAAAATAAATGTAAATCTTAATTTCCTCTAGAGTCTCTAGACCATTCATAGACTTTTTTTTTCTTCCAATTTTTTTATATTTTTAAAGATATGTGATTTTTTTCATGGAATTTCTACGGATACAGACTGAAAAAAAAAAAACAATACAAATGAGAACTTGTTGAATGTCAATATATCAGGCTGCACAAAGCAGATGCTTTGTTCATTCTCGAATTTGCAGAAAAGTTCGTACTGAAAATAGTGCTTAATTCAATTATTTCAATTCGAGGAGAATATAAAATTTAATAACGACTATTCCTTCTATTTTCATAAAGTCTTTGGAACCGTTTTAAAAGTAATTTTAATCAAGTTATAAAGAAAATAAAAATCTGAAAATGATATTTTTCGGACAGGTTGTAAATTTTTTTCTCAACGTTTTCTTTATAAAGAAACTGTTTCTCGATGTTGTTAGTATTTTTACTAAAACGTTTATTTTAAATGTACTTGATAATAAAATTTTCCTTTTAAACGAGTATATATTTTTCAAAGAAATAACGAACGACATTAATATTTCTTGTATAAAATGTTCCGAGAATCATCCTCCTCAACATTTTCATAATGATTTTTTTAAACACAAACATATTATTTTCAAGCATACATATATTTGTATCTATGTATTTTTTAACGAAATTATGTGTCAACATTACACAAGAATACATTCTTAGATTTTCTTATGTAGAACAAACACACAACGGTGTATTTTACACTTCAGTATTACTGAAATAAAACTGGGGTTTCTTTATGATATGAATTTCATTTGAGTTTTCACTTTTCATTAAAATATTTGAATGGAGAGGGAGACAAAAAAAAAAAAAAAAAAAAAAAAAAAAAAAGAAATATTTTAATGACTACTCTTGTTAAATTAATTGTCAGCGATATTTTAAATGCGATATTTTAAATGTATTTTAAAGTTATTTCTATTAATACTGTCAATAATAATACAACTTTTAATCGAGCTAGGAATTGAAAAGGGAAATGTATATTTATTTCATCTATGATTATTTATAGACAATCAATAAACAGTTCTACTCACTTTCTACATTTATTTCTACATTAATCCCTCTTAATTTAAAATTGGTTTCTATAAAAAGAAAATTATTTTAATTTAAAAAGATTTTGCATCACTGAAATCAAATACATGAAATTTATATTATTTGTAAAATCAATAACTTATCCTTGTCAAATTTAAAAAAAAGTTTATAAATAAATATATATGAATAATAAAGTTCTTTAATTTATTTATTTTCTCTTAAAATACTTTTTTCTGCTGTTTCTCATCTTGAAATTTTGTTATCCTATGTGCAGCATCTAAGCTTTCTCGCATTAAAGTAATTCTTTTCATGTCATAAGACTAGTTTCTCGAAACACCTTCTAGATATTTATTACAATTTGACATGCTAATTGCACACATTTTTTCTATTTGCGGCTAAGAAGTGATTTTGGGTTGGTTTATTAGCTATAATCCTTCTATCACCAGTTTATAGACTTGCCTCTGTATTCATACAAGACCACCAAGAAAACGCAAAGCGCGCTCTCAAAATTTTCGCCAGTTTCCCTGCCTTGAAATGATCCGCAGTACATCAAACCGTTCCCTGCCAAAAATATTTCTTTCTGGATTTATTTTAAACCTTTTCATGCTTTGGAATTTAAATAGAGGTACTAAACAAATTTTTAAAAAAATTCTTGATTAATCAGGAATCTCTCATGGGCTGTCTAATATGATCTGCAAAAGTTGATAAAGGTGTGTGCATGTTAACATTAAATGATTCTTTCTCATAAAGGATTTTATAATGGAGCGTATCCCAGTCCTGAGTATATTTTCTAAAGGTCAGATGGTTAATTCTGGTTAAATTCTTTTACTCATGAAGTTGACTTTTCTAAAATGGCGTACTTAAGGTTAAATCTAGAAATATTTTCTGTTACTGATAGATTAGGCTGATTTTAATTAATTAAATTAAACACAATTACCTTAGATTGCATAAATTACTCGGATTTGCTTTAAATAACTTGGGTATATCATTTTCATTATGCTATAAAATATTTCTTGAAGTAATGTTAAAAGATTTTGCTATAATTAATTGATTGAAATTGTTAAACAATATATTTTTAAAATTAGAAACAGGCATATTGGGAACAGAAATCTATGTTTAATTATTTCTGTTATGGTATTGAAATTTAAGCGACTATAAAAAAAAATTTGAGAATTATTTATGAATTTAGAATATTTATGTTTTAAGAGTCATCATCACTGTCGTCATCATCATCACTCTCATCATGTCAACATCATCATTATCATCATCAACAACAACAAACTTTTTTTAAACGTTTTCCTTTTTGGATGTACGTCTCTCCCAGATTTTCCCATTTCTTGCAGTCTAGGTATATACAGTATAGATGTCTTTGATGCATACTGTTTGAAACTAAAGAGCATTTCCTTACGCTTACTTTTATTGCTGCTAACTAATAAAGTAATTAAATACGTTTAACACTAGAACGCCCGGAAATTTTACTCAATTTTCATAAAAATATTTTACACCAGAATTTTTATTTTAAATTATTTGAATGATTTATTTAACGTAAATCAGCGTGGTTTAAATTTAACTTATTTTATGAAAGAATTTCTGGTTCCAGTTGACATTCAATCATATGGTCGGAGTCGAATAGGCTCCTTCCGGGCGTTCTAGTGTTAATAACGTCACATGACATTGAATGAAATTTGTATGAAAAAATTAAGATTTAGGTTGACTTTCTTCTCAACATTTTGATAATATTTTAAATGCCAACGCTTTTCAGCATGAAAATATATTTAAAAACGTATTTTTAATCAAAGGATATCCTAAAATATTCAAAAGGTATACTCTGAGTTTATTTTATACAGAATAAATCATGAACAATTATATTTCTTCTTTAGAAAGATTTGAATTGAATCCAAGATTTTTTAAATGTAAATTTTATTTTTGTTCATGCATTTAATCAACGATTGAAAAAAAATGAAATTAAAGAGAAGCAGAGTGTAAAGGAAAATTAATCATTACAAATTTCGGATAGTGAACGCAACATTCATTTAGCTATTTCAAGAAAATTCCTAAATGAAAACTCTGGATAAGTTTTAAAATTAATTTTATTGCGAAGGCTTTCTAAACTTTGAGAATTTTTTTAAACAAGTTATGAAATGAAATCGAAATTATTTCTGACTCACTTGTGAATATTCACTACACGAAGACAATGATTAACATGCATTGAGATTGTTTAAAAGAAATTTTCAGTTAGAACGAATATTTTTAATTAGAACATGTCGTGATAAGATTAAAGTTACTTTTTATTTAGAAATATTTTTTTTATTTATTATTTAATCAATTAATTAAATTTAATTAGTTATTTTAATTTTTTTATAATAACTTTTTGCTCGGCTGTTTTTCATGAATGAAAATACTGCGGAAACATGCATAAACGTTAAAAGAGTTGTAATTTTAAAATAACGGTTACTAGTAAAGTTAAAGATTAAAATAAATGTTTTAAATAATTTAAAACATAATATTCAATCAGGATTTAGGATCCATAAAGATATTCATTTACTAATTCTTTCTCTAATCGTGTTATTTTAACTTTTTCACGATGTCTGCATCTCCGGGTATCTTACGTGCCCTGGAGGAGATTAAAGGTGATATTGATCAGTATGTTATTGGACTTTTAAATATGGACATTATCGGTACCTGCAACAAAATACCAAAGCAATTATAGATAAAACTAAGTTTAACATAAACATAAAATGCTTTAAATAAAAATGTTGGTGTGAATTATTAAGAAAAAAAATCAGTAAAATTTCTGTTATGTTCACTGCTTATTAAATTGTAAACTAAAAACGGTAAACGGATTTTTCTTTAGCTTTAACTGTCTGTATTTATTTTTTTTCAGTCTAGGGATCCATTTAAAATAAAATTGTTCCTTTTTGTGAAAAGCATTTTTAAAAACTAAATTTGATAAAAAAAATTGTAATAAAAGTAAAAATAGTTTTAAAAAATTCTTTTATAAGCAATCGATGTTTATCTTTAACATCACGCGTAATTTTTTAGGTTGAAGCAGGGTAAAAAAAAAAAAAAAAAATGTTTTAAAATTAATTTACTACTTTATAATTAAGTTCTAAAATATGAAAGGTTATATTTTCATCGGAAACAAACCTGTGCACGTAATATTTATAATTCTGTCATATCACGAAAGGAGTGAAACTTTTATTACACAATTTCATCTTTCCAAACAAAAACAAAAAAAAAAAAAACAAAAAAAAACGTTAAATTAAACACAAGAGTGTAATCTGTGTTTTATTTTAAATGAAAATTTCTAGTAAAAAGACTACATTAGATCAAATGAATCTTTATGATAAAAAAAAAAAAAAAAAAAAAAAAAAAAAAATACGTATTTTGCTCAACATTTTGATATTTGTAATTTTTCAAAACAGCAGTACATTTTAAAATATAAAAATGGTTTTGAATGTGTATTTTTAATCCCAAAATGTGTCGACATGAACCCAACGTATATTCAATAACTGACATAGAATATATTATAGAAATTTTTTTTTAGAGAGATTTGAGTAAATATTTTTTTTTCTAAGAAGTGAATTTCATTTGTGCCCACACTTTCCATTTATGAGTCGAATGAGTCAAAAGAATATTAAAACATAAGTAAGTTCCTGGTTAAAACTAATCATTAAGAAGTTTGAAAATTGTACACGACATTCGATCTAGCATTTCAAGAAAATATCTCACCAGTCTGGATAGTTTAATTTTACGAATTTCAGTAAATTTAGAAATAGGGTTTATTTTTAATTTCTGTAAAAATGTCAAAAATTTTCGAAAAATGCCTCATTCTATATACAGCATTGATAAAGTGTTTTACAGAAATTTTGTTTTTTTAGACATTATGTTATTTGCACTGCAATCTTTAGTTAGCAAATTTAGTAAAGTGAATTATTTTTATGTTTTAAATGATTTTAACTTACGATATACTTTATCTACTGAATAGTAATTTTTAATAAGAAATTTTTTTAACAATACAAATTTTACTTTTTGTTTCGAAAAATGTTTGCATTACGATGGTTTTTATTAATGACATATTTCTTTTGGAAGCATAGTAAAAGTAAATATAAAAGCGGTGTATTGAAAAAAAAAACTACCAATTAAAAAAAAAAAATAAATGTATTTATTTATTTTTATTTTTATTTTTTACATTTTTTACTATCCATGAAAATTCAATATCACAGTTAATACATAATTGAATTCATATTCATAAAAAATTAAGAAACTATGAAATATTAGTGATTAAAAAATTGTTTTGTTTCTAATTAAAGTGAAAGCCGGGTAGTAATACATCACAAGTAAAAAAAAAAAAAAAAATCTGAATATGTTTCGTAAAGCTATACATTCCCAAAGTAGATTTTTTTCCATTTCATCTCTAATAAGAAGGTCTGATTAAAAGTCTTTATTCTTATATTTCTTTTTAATCAAAATATTTGCCAACATACTTGAAAAGTACATTATAAGTTTAAGTTATGTAAAATATACTATGATGAGGTATGTTTATTTTCTTCAAAAGACTGAAATGAAACCCAAGTTTTTTTTTTTTTTTTTTTTTTTTTTTTTTTTTTTTTTTTTTTTTTTCAAACATATGAATTTCCATTGCGTTCGGACTTTGCATGAACGAGTTACACGAAGAAAAAAATATCATAAAAGAAGAAATTCCTGTTAAAAATTAATCATCATGGAATTTGAATGGAGTTCGAAATTTTAAATCAAATATTTCAAGAAAATGTCTCATTGCTCTGGTTGGATTAATTTTACGCTTTACAGTGAAATAAAAATACATATATATATGTATTTAAATAATTTTTTGTAAGACTTTAATTATTTTTTTTGTTATCGCAACATTATACATCCTGCCTTTATAAAGAATTCCATCAACGTTCTGTTTTTAGAAGTAATTCTCAACTGAGACTGAAATTTTTAATTAGAAAATTTATTAAGGAGTACAGTTTTAATGTTTGAAGTAATTTTAACTAATAATGTTGTTTCTCAACTAAAGAGTCATTTTTAATAAGAAAATGTTTTAACAATATTAATTTACATTTTCTTTGAAAAAAAAAACTTACGATATGTGTTTTATCAAAGAAATTGTATTTTGGAAATGTAGTAAAATAAACCCATGTATTAAATAAAATCCTGCCTAGCTGCAAAAATTTGAAGACATTTGGTTTAATTCATTTTTTTACATTATTTGCATTCCAACAAGATAAAACGGAAAACTAGACGAGAAGGCTGTAGAAGGAATTATGATTGGCTATGATTACAGAAGGAAAGGATTTTAATATCTGACCATAATGTAATTATAAGTAGAACAGTCAGATTCATTGAAGACGCAACCTCCGACAAGGAAATTACAGTAGTTCCACCAAAACAAACAGAAAATGAAGAAGAAGAATTGAACGAAGAAACATCTCAAAAAGATTCGAATATTATGAAGAAACAATCTCCGACACCAATGGAACCAAGACGATCCCATAGAATTAATAAAGGAAAACCGCCAGAAAGACTAACTTATTTTACAGGAGAAGCAGTAAAAGAAACTGCTAGTTTCAAAGAACTGAATTCTATTAATCCTGATGAAAAGAAGAAATGGTTCGAAGCAATCGAAGAAGAGATGCAATCTCTCAAAAAAGAATCGTACGTGGGATCTTGTAAAGCTACCCAAAGATAAAAAGGCAATAGGCTGTAAATGGACGTTTAAAGTCAAGTTGAACGAAAATGGCACAGTTGAAAGATATAAAGCAAGACTCGTAGCAAAAGGTTTCAACCAAAAGTTCGGAACAGATTACGATCAAACTTTTGCACAAGTAGTCAAGCACACAACCATAAGAACATTTTTAACAGCTGCAGCTCAGAAGAATATGCATGTCAAACATGTTGATATCACAACAGCATTCTTGCATGGAGACCTCAAGGAAGATATCTATATGGTACAGCCAGAGGGATATGTTGAACCTGAAGTTAATCATGAGAAGGAAGTTTGCAAATTAAGAAAATCTATATATGGGCATAAACAAGCTGCATATGCGTGGAATCAAAAGCTAGCAGAAGTTTTGCTGAAAAACAATTTCAAGCAAAGTATGGCAGATGCATGTTTATTTAGAAAAACAGATGAAAATGAAAATATACTAATTATTCTGTACGTAGATGATCTTCTCATTTCTTGTAAAGTTGAAACAAAAATCAACAAAGTGATTAATATTCTGAAAGAAAACTTCGAAGTTAAAAATTTAGGTGAAGTGAAACATTATCTTGGAATAAACATCCAAAGAAATATTGATGGAATCTTTGAATTGAATCAGAAAAATAAAATTGAAGAATTACTTAAGAAGTTTAACATAGAAGAGAAGAAGCCCACATACATACCAATGGAAACTTCATACCCAAAAAATGAAGAATAAGTAATTTTCTTGACGATAATAATGAATATAGACAAGCCATTGGAGCTCTTCTTTACATAGCAACAGTGTCACGACCGGACATTGCCCTAGCAGTTAATATACTTAGCCAAAAAATTGAAAAACCATCAGAAAAAAGACTGGAAATCAGTTTAAAAGATTATCATGTATCTAAACACAACAAAGAACCCGAATCTTGTTATAAGCAGCCAAGTTGACCCAATTCTCACTTGCTACTCTGATGCAGACTGGGCTAGAGATGAAGCAACCAGAAAGTCTACAAGCGGTAACATCTTTCTTTTAGGAGACAATCCAATATCATTGTTCTCAAAACGCTAGAATTGCATTGCTCTGTCCACTGCAGAATCAGAATATATAGCTGCTGCAAATGCTGCACAAGAAATACAGTGGTTGCTGACTCTACTAGAAGACTTAGGTCTCAAACAATTTTTACCAATTATACTATATGAAGTTAACAAATCTTGTATAGTACTGACACAAACTGGGAAACATAGTGCTAGAACAAAGCATATTGATATCATATATCATTATATTAGACATTTACAAGAACAAAATACAGTGCTTGTTGATTACTGTAGTTCAAAGGAAATGATTGCAGATATATTAACAAAGCATCTTCCCAGACCCCAATTTTTAAAATTAAGGGAAAAACTAAATTTTATTTCTTTTTCGAACCGCTAGATTAAGGGGGGATGTTGTAAAATGCTCCTTTTATTTTACTTATGTAATCTAACGATTCGTACATCTCTTTTCTTTTCTGCCGCTAGAAGGCTTATCGTGTTTCCATGGAAATAGGCTTTGATAGTATATAGACATTCTAAGATGTTCTATGATGTTCTTTGTAGTTGAGTGTTGAGTGTGCTTTGTAACAGTGATGTCTGCCGTTTTGTCTTTATAAATGTATATATAATATGTGAAAGGTGTTGCTGCATTATTTATTTGGTGGTCATTCGTCTTTATTTTTCTACAAGCAGACCTGCGCTACTGAGAAAAGTAAGCCTGAACTTTATTTGTTTAAAAAAGTGTAATATATAATCTATATTCTGTCACTGTTTATTTTAAATGAAAGCTCACCAAAATGCTTACATTATTTGCATTCCAACAAGATTCAAATGCATATTTAATATCTAATACACGGCAGCTCATAAAGGAATTTATGAACCCGGGAAAAATGTTATGGATTTTAAAAAAATATTTTGTTTTTCATTTTTGATGATACCGACGTAGTAAAATGTGTAACAACCGTAAAAAAAATAAATAAATAAATATATATATATATATGTATATATATATATCTAAAATGCTTCGTAAAGCTAAACATTCGAAAATAATATTTTCCCCATGTCATCTCAGATAAGAATGAATGACTACACGGAACCTATATATTTTTTTTTTTATGAAAATATAAACCAAAATATTTCAAAAGTACATTTTATGTTTAATTTTTGTCAAATGTTCAATGGAGAGTTATATTTATTTTCTTCAGAAAGATTTCAATGAAATCCAAGTTTTTTCTAGATATTAATTTCATTTCCGTTCGAATTTTCCATTAACGAGTTACTTGAAGAAATGATATTACAAAGAAAGAAAATTCCCTTTTAAAATTGATCGTTGAGGATTTTGAATGGAGTACGCAACATTCAATTTCATATTTCAAGAAAAGATCACATTCAACTGCTCAGACTAGTTTTACACATTACAGAAAATTTTTGAAAGTGTTTCTTTTTAATTTTTTATATAAGAATTTCAAATAAAAGCCACAAAAATATCCATTCTACATTAATAAAGTGCTCCAAAACACTTTTAGAAGTAATGTTCAATTTTACCCGAATTTTTTAATTAGAATTTTATTTTAAGAAAAAATATTTTTATTTTTTATGTATTTTTGACTAATGATGTTGTTTATCAACCAATAAGTCATTTTTAAAAAAGGATATAAATTAACAAAATTAAATTTACTTTCCTATACAAAAATATTTGCGTTTCAATGCCTTTATCAATAAGACTGTATTTTGGAAGCATAGTAAAAATAAAATGAAAAGAATCGTATTAAAAAAAATCCTGCCTTAAAATAAAATTTTAAGGCATTTATTTGTTTTAATTTTTTTTTTTTTTTTTTTTTTTTTTTTTTTACATTTCTTATAGACAGTGAAAGTTGAATTACATATTTAATATCTAATTACCGATAACTCATAATATAATTTAAGAAACTTCATAAAATGCTACGGACTAAAAAAATTGCATTTTTATAATTTCGGTTGATAGACATAAATTAAATCAGTAACAAACGTAACTAAAAAAAAAAAAAAAAAAAAAAATTAAACTCTGTGGCTATACAATCCAAGAAGGATCTGGGCCGACAGTGCCCATCTCTGTTTTCTTGACCCTAAACGTAAAATGAACAAACGTAAACAAGTTGGAAATTGCTCATCAAACTTTCAAATGTGTTGCGTTCGTACAATAACTAGTTTTATAATAATTTTTTGCACCGCATATTGTACTGAATGTATATTTTAGTGCACTTCATAAGTGCATATCGATTTCATTCTGTTTGAAAGGCTGTAACATCATTAAAATGCATTTGAAATAATTTTTTCCCATTGGTCTTAATGTAACGAAAAAAAATTGACTGTCCATGTAATTAAACTATACATCCGATTTTCATAAAATTTGAAATGAGTCGACAAAATATTACAACAATTATATATTTAAAATTTCAGACCATTCGAGGGCTGTAACATCATTAAAATGCACTTGCAATATTTTATCCCCATTGGCCGTAATGTAACGGAAAACTTTTGACTGTCCCTGAAATTAAACTATACATCCGATTTTCATGAAATTTGAAATGACTCGGCAAAATTTTACAACAATTATAAAATTTCATACCATTTGGTTGGGCAGTTTTTGCTCTGTTACATGCAGACGGACGGACTGAACAAAGACTATAGGTGCTACGTAGTTATATAATTACGAACGCACCTAAAAAGGAAATCTTAAATTTTTTCTCGAAGCGAAACTTTCCTAAAATACAGGGTGATTCTGAATTCATCATCAATATTTGGTGGGCAGGTAGGGAATAGGAAAAGAACACTATTTCACATAGGAAAGTATGGACAAGACATAACAAGAAAGTGGTAAGAGAAAAAAACATTTATTTGTGCATCTTTTGTACAGACTTACAAGAGGTGCTCGAAATTCTGACCATTTGCTGGAGTACATGCCTCACAACGACGTTGCATGGACAACCGAACTTTCTGGAATATGCCTGGCGTTTCCCGGATGTTTGCGGCGGCAACCGATATGCGTGCTACAAGGTCCATAGCACTGGCAACAGGGGTCTCGTACACCATGTTTTTCATGGCACCCCATACAAAGAAGTCTATTGGAGATAAATCCGGTGACTGTGGTGGCCAACAAACCGGTCCACCGCGACCAATCCATTGAGCTCCAAATTTTCTGGTCAGGTAACAACGCACATCATTTGCGAAATGTGCTGGAGCGCCGTCATGCTGGAACCACATTCGCCGGAGAATAACAGCAGGAACCTCGTTCATAAGACCCGGTAACACAGTCTGAAGAAATATGAGGTAGTTTGCGCAATCTAAACGGGATGGTAGTAAATACGGTCCCAGCAAACAGTCGCCGACGATCCCAGTCCACACATTGACGGCAAAGCGTTGTTGCGCAGCTCTAACTCTCGTACCATGTTGTGAAGGCGCCTACCTTCACATATTAATATTAAGACCTTTTCTCTTTCCCCCCTTTAAAATTACATTTTTTTAATTCTTAAATTTAATTATCTGTCTGCATTCGGATTCAGTCTGTTTTTAGTGCTCTTTCCCTTCATAAATTAAGCATTCAATTCTCAGTCTCTTTAATATTTTAACCGCAGCGCACTGCATTTTAAAGAAAAGAAATAATTTCCTCTTCTCGCCTAGCAACTCGATTCTAATTTTCATCCTTCTGCCTTAGTTTTGATGATATGCAGAAATTAGTCAGACATATTACTTCTACATTTTTAGCCGTTGGTCCAGATGTAAGATATTAGTCATTTCAGTTATTAACCCTGTCTTTATTTTGTTTTGTTTATTAACGGGCGCTTCGGCCGCTTCAATCCCATGAGAACTTTGGTAAACCCTATCGAATGTTCTTTTGCGGTTTATGTGCTATAATTACTAAGTAATCATCTGGCGTTAAATATTTCTTATTAATCTTTTACATTCCCCATTCAATTTCAGTTATTGTACTTTGACCACATGTCTCTCTCTCTCTCTCTAATCTCGCCATATAGTATATGTATTTGGCGAAATTGTGTATGTACGCTTGCCAACACTCGAGCATTTTCGAGAAAATGTAATTGCATGACTTGCTTCGAAGATCTAAATTTTGTGAACGTAAAAAATGTAACTTTCTGCTCCCTTCTCCAACATCGGCCTTAGCCGTGTAATTTCGGCTATGTTCGAAACGATCCCGGTGGACAATAAAGAACTTTAGATAATTTCTACCTTAGCAGTTTCTTGCCTTCCTTTTAAAATAAGTAACAGTTAATTTTTCAGCCTTGTATTCAGTATGGAAACTAAGCAAAAAGGAACCACCTGTGCAAGACATCAACATCATCACAGAAATATGGTGCATATAGCCGGCGTACCGAATTACATTTTGGAGAAGGGAAGCATGTGATATATATTTTTTTTTTCATTCTGCGTACATCAGTACCTTGGACTACTACAAAAAAAACTGTGAATTCCATTTAAAAAAAATAAACTGTAACTGCTGCAAACTACCTAATGTTGGATTATTATTCGAACTGAACTATTCTTGTTTTCCGCCTTGCCGTGTCACATTTCAAGATTATAGAATAATGTCAAAAAAGTGATCTGCATGCTAGGCTCAGTGGATACTCTAAAAAAAACTGCTCAAAAATTTATGGACTTCCTGCAGACAATCTGAGGAATACTCATTGCTTTCTGTGTGAACGCACTCTCAACCGAAATGTTCATCACGCCAATCGACGCCTCTTCAAAAATATTAGCAGCTAAAGCGCGGAAAAGCACTATACAGCAAACGCATAAGTGACCGACATTTTTACTTATCTTCATGCCGTCAGCTTCCGTCACAACTAGCCGATAACCGCCATCCTTTCGACCGGCATAAAAAAAAAGACTTGCCGATACCGAAAATACTTGAGCGTCTTCGGAATGAGTCATAAATCCTCCATCGCCTGTTTTTGTTTTTCTTCTCCTCTTCTGTTTCTCCTATGCTGATTTACGCAGCTGGATCAGAGTTTCTAAGATATTCCAGACTATGTTTTGTATAGGCCGAATTTATTTTTTAAAAAAAGAAGAAACAGAACAGTAAAAATGATTTGTTTTTCTACATTAAAGAAATTTTTTTCTCCTTCCCCAGTAACTCTATGAAGAAAGCGTGTTCATGGATCTACATGTATTCTATTGCATTTCAAGGAAATTAAAAAATAATAATAATAATGTTTAAGTTACTTGTTCAAAGAAAGACAGTTAACATGCAGTTTCCTTAGAACAAAAAGTAAAATGATAAAATATAAGTAATGAATATTTAGGTAAACTCCACATTCAACTATACGCAGATATACCTAAACATTTTTTAAGAAAAGAGTATTCCTGCTGTTGCATAAAAAAACCCACACATATGTTTTGAATTCAGTTATTATTTTCTTACATTATTATGTCTTTACTTATAACATTTCCTTGCTTGCTCAAGGTAAGTTTTATTTTGCTTTAAGTGTTTGAAGAGTTAACTTTTGAAGAGCCATTTTTCAAATATAGATCATATTGTGTGAGATTACCTTTCTAGACTTTGATAAATATAGATAAAAAAAATCAATCATTTTTTTAGATTATATTAAAGGTATGTGTTTAGTTTAAATTTTTTTACAAACACATTTATTGGTGTATAAAGAAAATTCTTCGCTGTGATGAAAATAAATTTTCTGCTAACTAAATTTTTAATGATGATATATATATATTTTTAAGTTGGCTACATGTTTCTAGGTTTTAAAAGGTATTGTGTTTTGTACATAAATTACATATTTGTGTAGAGTTATTTACTCACAAAAAAAAGGTTTTTTTAAATTTGCCTTTTCATTGTAGTGTCTTATGGTAAGTGTTGATTTATACTTTTATATTAACTACTGAATAATACAGAGTAGACAGTGCTTGTTTAAAAATTTTTTTTTCTACTTTTCTTTTTGTGCAGTGGATATTAAAATGGTATAATAAGTCAGTTAATGTTGATTTAGTTATGAGGATTAATTACCATAAATAATAAAATATAAAAAAAATCCTCATGGCTGGATTATATTGCTCTTTTAATATATATCTATATATTAGTTTTGATGGCTTCTTACTAAAAATTAAGCATTTATTTTTATTAGTAACATGCTAAGATTTTGTATGTCTAGGGATGCACTGCATATCCAGTTCAGTTTCAAAGTTTTTTTAAAATTTAGATAAAAGATTGTCCAAAATATTTTTTTTTCTTTTCACATTTCCGATTCTTATTTAATTCATTATATATATCTTGCAGTGTCACACAATGTCGCAATCCTGAGATGAGATGCTGTTTTTCTTATCTCTGTTGGCCTAGGGTTATCGATATTGTTGCGCTCGCTTAATTCCTTCACCTTAGCGCTGGTCGCATTTTTTCCCCCTTTTTAGATATTATGCGTCTGCAACAGATATGTGTCACATTGCATCTTATATAAAAATGTTATATATTATGATCACAGACAAAGTTTTTATTATTTTGGTTTGTGTAGTTTTTAAAACTCAGCAATCCTGTTGTAATCAGGCAGGCTTTCACAATGAAATTGAAAACTTAGTTATAAAAAAAAGGGGCATATTGTAAAAAAAAAAAAAAAAAAAATAAATAAGGTAATATAAGGATTTCTCTCACAGAGCATAATGTAATGTTTATCCGACATATATAAAAAAAAAGAGGTAAAAGAAAAGAAATGAAATGGCTTAATTTTATACTGGACTGATATTATTATTATTATTGACTTTTTTTTCTTACTTGTTGTGCTTAATATGTTTCTTGCTGTAGCACTTCCTACAGGTAATTTCTTTTTATATATAACATTTTATATGTTTTTTTTATGTGTATATTATATGTCTTGTCAGTCATCCATATCAATAAGATATGAAACTTTTAATACTCTAGATTACTATAAATATAGGTCTTGCAACTTTTATACTTAAGGATAAGCACTGGTGACATATAATAAAAAAAGAGAGAGGAAGTATTCACTAATGACAGTTAAATTTGCTCAGTATTTAATCTTTTTCAGTTGGTTGCTAATAATTTGAGAAAATTCCATTTGGCATCTATACAGTACACTTTTCTGTTTATATACATCTCTCATATTCCAGTTTGCACGGATTTTATACATTTTTATTCACGTCTCATTAATTTATTTCTATAGCATAAGTTAGGCTCCTTCGTTTTAAAATATAGCTCGAGTCATCATATCTTAAATTTTTTTTTCATAAAAAAAGTCTCTTTTTCCTTTTGATTTCTATTTCTACATTATAAAATTTTTATAACATGAGTCGTAAACATTTTATGCATGTGTTAGATATCAGTATGCTTGTTACTGCATACACACACAATTTACACGTGCACTACATTTTACATGTGATTATATTACTTGAGGTAAATTTTTAATTATTGTTTCCTGTGTTGTGTAAGTGCTTTTTTTTCATTGCGCTATGATCCGGAAATAGCCCAACGATTAAAGGTGTATGTTTCAGTTTTGGCTAAGTGGATCGGCCATCCACTTTCTCAAAAGTGGAATATATTATTTACATGATACAAATGTTCAATACCTCACATTAATTTACAAGGCGTTCGCGCTCTCTTTTATTTTTTTAAATGCATAATGACGTATCTCTCGTACTATTTGATACTCCGTACATGTTTTTTTTTCTCTCACTCTAGCTTACTATGGGCAGATAGTGATGTTAGATGTTTGTCTGCATCTATTTTTTTTTTTTTGAATCTCATGTACACATTTTTATGATTTCAAGTTTAACCTGGTACTACACACACACACACATATTTACATTTGCACTTCATATGGTCTTGTTTTGTAATAATTTTATGACACTCACCTTGGTTAAACAGGGTCATGATTCTGTGTGCTTGTACATTTTTTTACATACTTTCTCAACATTAGTGTACATTATCACAAATACATAGTTTTCTCTATTTTAAAGTTTGCGTATTTTTTTGTTGCCTTGACATTTTTTATTTTCGGATTGTTACTGAATTTTTTACATAATGTAATTCAATACAATATTTGCACATGCATCTTAAATTTACATGCATGAGTTAATTTCTAGCTGGTATTTTTTTACACATTTGTTAATTTTGTTGTTTACGCGCGGCTGGTGACTCGTTGCTATTTTATTTATAACATAAGGTATTTTATTATAACTGACATGATATTTGATATCGTTTAAAATGTTGTTTTTATAAAATTTATTTAAATGCATAATGTGAGCTGTTATGTACACTTTATTTATTTATTTTTTTTAAATGGCTATTCACGTATAGTCATTAAACTAATTCTTTGGCATTTTCTCACATTTTAATTTTTTTAATTAGTGAGTTATAGTCTCACAGGTGTCTTGTGACGGATACATACACTCATAGATCATAAGGTATAACGCTTGGTATTTTGCTATTCGTTTTTTTTCTTTTCCAACCCTTTACTTGGAACATGTTTGGCTTGGCATAACTGCTACATTTTAGCGTAGAGTTATGCAATCTGTCATGCACTCGTACATTGTATGCACGCTTCTTTTAACTTCATACAGTAATAACTCTCGCAAATACAACTTTATTTTAATTTTAACCCTTTGTTAACCATTTATGCAACTTTTTTTTCTTTTTTCAAGTAGTTCATGTGTTGGGTATTTTGTTTGTGTTACACAAAATTTGCTCATTTTGAATACAATTTTGTCCATTCATATACATACATTACACTAGTTCATGTGTTGATTTACATATTTTGTTCATTTGCTTTTACACATTGTACTTTGCTTACGATCTATTCGACAGTATTCCTTTTTTTTTTTTTTCTCACAAGTAGTACATTGAGTAATACACACTGGCTGGTTTAGAGTATAACCTGAGTTTTCACACATTACACGGAGTTCTTTGCCTTTATTAACCCTTATTCATTACATTTCGGTGATTAACTCACTAATTATGTAATTGAATCTCACTCGTATGTTAGTGTTTTGAGTTATCACACACATACTGTCCGTATATTTTGTTAGCAAATGCATAAAAAAAAAAAAATGTTAGTTCATTGAGACATTATTACAAGTAGTTCATGTGGAATTATACAATTTGTTCATGTGTTTACTTACACGTTGTGTATGCTTGCGTACACACTTGTTGATGTGTTTTTTTCATGTAGTTCATGAGTTTGGGGTTTCTTTTTCCCCTCCCTTCACACACATACAGTTCTTTTTCCTGTTACTTTTTTTATCTTTTAAACTTTACACCATGTTTCGATATTAAAATGTTCTATCAGTTTTTTTATTTTTTTTTAAATTTTAACAGAGTTGTTTTTATTTATTTTATGTGTTTGCATAATGTCATAACATATCAATGACACCATCACTTTGTCTATGTACAAAGATTTTAAAGTTACTAGGAGTTATCCGTCATATGACATGTTAAACTACACACACATTTCGAATCTGTTTACTTTTAACATGCAACATTTTTTAACACTTTCATTAGATACATCTTACTTGAAGGTGGCAGATCGAGTAAGGTGTCTTGTCACACTATATTAAAGCGTATGCAATTTCTTAGTAGATGTTTTTAATATTTTGGCCAGGTGTTAAATTTTAATAAATACACAGATGGTCTATATATGAAAATTCAGCAAAACTAAAACCTTTGCATTATTCTCATTTTTCTTCTCCTCGTACATTTATTTACAGAATTTGAGTCTCACGGTGTGTCGGGTGAGAATTTTTTTTTTTCACACGCATGTGTCATAATACTAAGGAAGTTTTTTTTTTCTTTTGGTAAACAACACTTCTTTTTCGATATTTTGCAAGAGACAGTTTATCTTTTGCGGTAACAATCCATTGCTTTTTTTTTTGTTTATTTAACTTAAAGGTATCGATCCTGTCAATTTTACACTGATGCGTTTTGAGTAGATATATATAGATATATTTTTTTCAACGAATGCAGCAATATCTTATGACATGTACAGTAAAAAAAAAATTAATTTAACCCTTTGGTAACGATTTTTTAAATACGGTACACCTTTTTCTCTTCTGTTACATTTTGCTGTTTGGTGCTTGGTGCATGTAGAGAATTTTTGTTCATAGTTAACACACACAGTAGTTCATAGTTTATGTTAGTTCATAAAAAAAAAACCTTACACGTGTTCATAGTTTTGTCAATTCTTTGCGTGCAAGGGGGCCAATTGTCACTGTTTTTACAACTGATTTTCAAAACAATTACGCATTTTACTTCATTGATACGTTTCTTTGGTTCAGTGTTATATTTTTTTTCACTTGAGGTCACTGTGATACACTTCTAGTGTTCATTTGTATACTAGCACACGTTTGTTATTTTTTTATGCTATATATTTTTTTAAAAAAGGGTTTCTTTTTTTGGTAACTTTACAGGATTACACTTTACTTTTTATTTTTTTTCATTCGGTACCTTTCTTAGCTATTCAAGGTATTTCACGTGATAAGGTAGTTCTCTTATGCACGATTTTCCAATCACTCAGTACACAGGTGTGCATTATTTTTTTTTAGGTTTTTGTTATGCTCATTGACACATGTGGTTTATTACTGGTATATACGAGTCGTAACACCAAACGGTGTTATTTAAGACTACATTCACACACACACATACATACTTTTGTGCCACCTGTTGTATAATGCTTATTAAATTTCATTAAATTTATTGTACATTTTTTACCATTTTTTAAGGGGTACTTTCTCTGGAAAGTTCTGACTACCTCTTTTTTTATACCTTATAGGAGTGCAATATATTTTAAGATACACTTTAGTTAAATTAGGTTCTCAGTAAAACACATTAAGTCTTTAGTTACAAGATAAAACGAGGGCAACTTTCAACTTTTAACAAATAATTTACCCACATCTTCCTCTCCTTTACCAGTTATAACACCTTTGAAAACTTGAAATGTCACAAATAGTGCTGAAAATGAACAATTTTTATAGTTACTATACTCTGTAATGTTTTGTCTTTATATACAGTTCATGTCTCAAAAAAAATAATTTTTATAAGTTGGAGTACTACCAACTTTTGTAGCAATTGTGGAAATTGCTCTTGCTTGCAGTGAAAGTTCAAGCAATCTTATATTAAAATCTTCTGGAAATAATTAAAAAAAATAAATAATAACTGTGTGCACACGTTAAAAAAAATAATAAGAAAATAAGAAAACAGCTGTCCAGAAGTATTAACTGCAGTACAAAAAAATTTCAATATATTTTATTTTGGCAAGTCTTTGGTACCAACTTGCTTTGTCATGCATATAGGCATGCTTTTTATATGAGACATGATTTATTTGTTCTTTACATATTTAGTATTTCTGTATATGTTTATAAACTGTTGGTCACCGGGTTCCCACTACAAAATATTATATTTTTACATATTTCATTATGTGTAATGTATTTGAGAGAAGATATGAGGTCATTTTTTTTTCTCTCGCGGTTCACTTCGTTATTTTTCAGCTGTTGGGGAGATATATGTGAAGGCGCCTACCTTCACATATTAATATTAAGACCTTTTCTCTTTCCCCCCTTTAAAATTACATTTTTTTAATTCTTAAATTTAATTATCTGTCTGCATTCGGATTCAGTCTGTTTTTAGTGCTCTTTCCCTTCATAAATTAAGCATTCAATTCTCAGTCTCTTTAATATTTTAACCGCAGCGCACTGCATTTTAAAGAAAAGAAATAATTTCCTCTTCTCGCCTAGCAACTCGATTCTAATTTTCATCCTTCTGCCTTAGTTTTGATGATATGCAGAAATTAGTCAGATATATTACTTCTACATTTTTAGCCGTTGGTCCAGATGTAAGATATTAGTCATTTCAGTTATTAACCCTGTCTTTATTTTGTTTTGTTTATTAACGGGCGCTTCGGCCGCTTCAATCCCATGAGAACTTTGGCAAACCCTATCGAATGTTCTTTTGCGGTTTATGTGCTATAATTACTAAGTAATCATCTGGCGTTAAATATTTCTTATTAATCTTTTACATTCCCCATTCAATTTCAGTTATTGTACTTTGACCACATGTCTCTCTCTCTCTCTAATCTCGCCATATAGTATATGTATTTGGCGAAATTGTGTATGTACGCTTGCCAACACTCGAGCATTTTCGAGAAAATGTAATTGCATGACTTGCTTCGAAGATCTGATTCTGTGAACGTAAAAAATGTAACTTTCTGCTCCCTTCTCCAACATCGGCCTTAGCCGTGTAATTTCGGCTATGTTCGAAACGATCCCGGTGGATAATAAAGAACTTTAGATAATTTCTACCTTAGCAGTTTCTTGCCTTCCTTTTAAAATAAGTAACAGTGAATTTTTCAGCCTTGTATTCAGTATGGAAACTAAGCAAAAATGAACCACCTGTGCAAGACATCAACATCATCACACATGTGGATTCTGATTAGCCCACACATGCGAATTGTGTGTGTTGAAGACACCTTCACGAGTGAAGGACGCTTCATCTGTGAAAAGAACATACGTTGGGAAACTGGGATCAACGGCTGTTCTCTGCATGAACCCCTGACAAAAAGTAACACGCTTGGGATAGTCCTCTGCTTCCAGTAACTGCACTCTTTGCAAATGAAAAGGATGTAAACGTTCCTCGTTTAGTATCCGCCACACTGTTGATTGTGAAACTCCAAACTGGCGAGCAATACATCGTGTGCTAGAACTTGGCTGTTCTTCGATAGACTGTAGGACATCTTCCTCGACTGAAACTGCCCGTGTTTATCGGCGGCTGCCTCGATCAACATTAATACCAGCAAATGATCCAGTTTCGCACAGTTGTCGATGAACACGTGAAAACATTTGATGCTGTGGCACGCGCCGGTTGGGGTAGCGCTCTGCATACATTTGCCTAGCTCTAAGACAGCTTTCTCCTGCGGCACCGTAAGTTAGATGCATATCTGCAAATTCTTGAAACGTATACCGGTTCATGTTACTTCTGCGAAGTCACCTTGTCGAATGACGACTGGCTGCACACGGCAGACAGCTATGCGCGTTCATGGGAGATGCGGACACAAAGCGCCCTCTACACCGTCATGCGTTCGTTTGTGCCTATGCTTTCCTATGTGAAATAGTGTTCTTTTCCTATTCCCTACCTGCCCACCAAATATTGATGATGAATTCAGAATCACCCTGTATATATTTTTTGCATTTCAACTCAGATTACTCGATTTTTTCCCCTATACTTCTATTTAATTTAAATATATGCCAACATATTCCAAAAGTACATTTTTAGTTTAATTTATTTAAAATGTTCTATGAAGAATTTTGTTTATTTTATTCTGAAAGATTTCAATGAAATCCAAGTCTCTTAAAATCTGAATTTCATTTGAACTCGCACTTTCCATTAATGAGTTGCGTGAAGAAAACACATTAAAAAGAAAGCAAACTCTAGTCAAAAATTAATCATCAAAGCGTTAGAATGGAGACAACATTCATACTCATATTTCAAGAACATAACTCGCGGAATACTGTGGTTAATATGGTTATTTATTTTCATATATTACGGTGAGATTTTAAATGAATTTCATTTTTAATTCTATATACGTAAACTGCGAAAACTTTTCAAAAGTATTTTTAATCAAGTTACGAATTGATTAAAAAAAAAATCTTTTATATTCGATTTCAACAAAAGTTAATGCTTGTGTCATTAGCGATAAATCACACTGCGTTAAGAAAGTATTTTACTGGTATTCTCTTTTTTTTTATTCAAGGTAATGTTTAACTTACAAAAAATGATTAATTAGAAAATGTTTTTGCAAAAATAAATTTATTTTTTATATGAAGGAATTTTATATTATAGTATTAACAGTATTGCAAACGCAAGGAAAAATGCACAGATAGAGCATTCAATACAAACAATATTATCCCCTCCCCCCAGTATAAATTAAATTAAAATATATATATATATATATATATTTAATTCTTATTTAGCATTCTTGAAAATCAACGAAAAACTCGTTTTTATATTAATTATCCAATTATGGCAATTGACAATAAAATTTAAAAACATTGCTGTATGCATTATATGTACATTATGTGTAGAGAAAGATCAGTTGTTAGAAAGATCAGTTAAGAAAGTATTTTACTGGTATTCTCTTTTTTTTTATTCAAGGTAATGTTTAACTTACAAAAAATGATTAATTAGAAAATGTTTTTGCAAAAATAAATTTATTTTTTATATGAAGGAATTTTATATTATAGTATTAACAGTATTGCAAACGCAAGGAAAAATGCACAGATAGAGCATTCAATACAAACAATATTATCCCCTCCCCCCAGTATAAATTAAATTAAAATATATATATATATATATATATATTTAATTCTTATTTAGCATTCTTGAAAATCAACGAAAAACTCGTTTTTATATTAATTATCCAATTATGGCAATTGACAATAAAATTTAAAAACATTGCTGTATGCATTATATGTACATTATGTGTAGAGAAAGATCAGTTGATTGTGAAGTGTTAAAATAAATAACAAAAAAAAAAAAAAAAAAAAAAAAATCCCTATAAAAAGCACAAATTTGAATATCTTCATAAACTATATATAAAAATCACTTCAAAAACCACTTCAAACTATCAACCTACACAATAATTGGTCTAAGTTATAAACATAAAATTTAAAACGGCAAATACCTTTGTTTATTTATATTTCGACATATTTTATTGCATCAGACGGCATTATTCTCAAGAAAATAGAATGATAAAAATATTTTCTGAAAAATTCAAATTGCCATCTGATGCAATAAAACACGTCGAAATGTAAATAAATAAATGTATTTTGCCGTTTTAAAATTTATGTTTATCACTTATATCAATTATTGAGTACTTTGAATATCTTTATCTAGCTCTTATCTGCCGTACAATCTTTAAAATTTAACGGTATTTTCTAGACGATTCTCGAATAAGAACAAAGAAAAGTAAATACCCACTGATGACGACCGTGTGATGGCTGAAAATGTTTTGGACTTTTTAGTGTATATTTAAGATATTTCTTATTTATTTTAAATAATTTTATATTATGTATATGTACCTGCAAGTAATTTTAGTTCATTAGCTTGTGCTTTTAATGGGAATTTTAATTGTTTACTAAATGTAAACTTAGCACTAGAATTTTAACTTTCTTATATTAAAAAAAAAAAAAAAAATACAATGCTTCGGAAAACTATATTCGGAACTACTTTGTGGTCCAAATAAAACTGGAATTACATGATAAGTTAGAGCTACACAGATGTTTTCTTCAAGGTGCTCGGGGAGGTCAGGGTGGTCCAAGGTGTCCAAATAAAAATAAACCTTACAATCCTGAAATTTAATTTTCAATCATTTGGAAAAATGGTTATTGTCCTCTATCAGGGTAGGAAATCAAAAACATATCTGAATCGTTTTATTAGTTGAATCCCACATATTATTCGTTGTCTGATGGTCTATACAGTTATCTGTATTTTCCCTTTATTTTCAACAGAGATGGATACTTCTGTTGCCACTATGACAAAAAAGAAATAAAAACTGCAAAAAAATAATAACTCAGAAACAAGTTCAGATACAACTTTCAAACAATTTAAAAGTACATTTTTTTCTCTATACGACGGTGTAAAAAGTAATATTGTGGGGGTATTTAGAATTTTAAGAAAGAAATTTCATTTAAAATTCGTCCAGGAATATTAATGTTTAATCCATGGCGTACGTAATGAATAACCAGCTCCGTAGAAATTTAAAAATTTACAGTACCGAAAAATGAAATCCATGGCGTACGTAATGTATAATCAACTCCGTGTGATTTTTTATGTCTTAAATTTCAATCTTTGAAAAAAAAAATCTTTTTCCAAATGGTCTTTGTGATTTGTTAAATTTCATTTTTCTTTTATTTATTTATTTATTTATTTATTTTTTTTTTTCGTGTGACATGGAGAATTTTAACATGGAGTGTTTTGTTCGAAAAATCTTGTACAATGTAAAGAATTACCAGTTATATTATTGAAATTTGATACCAAAGAAGAATAAATGATTAAACATCATCATTTCTTTTGCTTTTTCAATCAAAGAATGTGTCAGTACATTGCTTAAGTACATTCTAAGTTTAATTTATGGAAAATAAACTTTGTACATTTTTTTCAAAAGAATTTCAAAAATTCGAGTTTATTTGAGGTATATACTTCCTTTCCATTTACTCTTTTAATTTATGATATGAGTGAAAAAATTAATAGTAAAATATAAACAATGTCCAGTTTAAAATTAATCATTAGATTCTTTGAATTCAGTACGCAACTCACAGTCTCTTATTTAGTGAAAATGTCTCATTGACCTCGGTAATTTAATTTCACATTGCAGTGTAATTTTAAAAGGATTTCATTTTTGTTTTCATAAAATCTGTCGAAACTTTTTAGAAAATCTTTTTAACGAGTTATGAATTGAAAACCAAAAGTTATGTCAGTACTTCTTCCGATTATTCATATAGCATTTAGAAATTGTTCGACTGATATTCTGCTTTATTTGTAAAATGGTTTCATTTCTCATACAATTTGTAATTTTAAAAAAACATAAAATTCTTTTTTTTTTTTTTATTGAGAGAAATTTTTTTATGAAGTTATTTCTCAACAATACATCAATTTTTAGTTCGACAATTTTTCAATAATAAAAACGATTTAGGGATTTGCTAAGGCTTTTTCATTTTATAAGTATTTTAGGCAAGTTTTTAGGCGATATAGCTAAGTATGAAATTTTATATTGCATTTTTGTGTAACTTTCATAAAATATTTTTGTTTTACTTGTTGTTGTTGTTGTTGTTGTTGTTCGTGGTTATTAACCGTAGAAGGTTTTTTTCTGTAGTTATGCTTTGATTTTATGCACCACCAAGAGATTTCAATATTTGCTCAAAATGAAGTTAAAGGTTATACTTATTTTATTTATTTTTTTTTTTTTTGAGCTGGTGCATATGTAATAAAATTAAGACCGATAGAGGTTTTTAAGACAGAAACCAAATCCAAAACCGAATTCTGGCAATGTTCTTATTTTTGGCCGAAAACGAAAATGTCCAAAAGCAATTGTTTAGTATTTAATACATACATAAATATACATAATTATAGGCAAAACTTCGTAATTAATTCATCAACGACACAGATTTTCTAATTATACGAGTTCCATCGAATTGAAAAATGTTTTAGGCATAACATACCTTGATTTAACTTTTATAAGGATTTTTGTAAACGATCATCTGCTAAACTAAAAATTTCTCAAAGAGTATTTGAAACACTTCAGCGTTTTCAATAAAACGCTAATATTACCGTCAAGTGTGCAGCTATTAATAAGCACGTGAAAAGTATCGTCAAAGTTTATTCGTATATGCATTGCTTGCTTTATAATTTGCATGCACTTTTTGAGTCAGACATGACAAATAACTATAAACAGTGAAGTTCGTAGCAATAACTAGTGTCCCATTTGAGCCAATACAGCTCAAATCCGTAAGTAATGTTAAAAATGTTCGGAAGAAAAAACAATATTTTCAGAATACAGATAGTTTCGGTCCGATACAGCATTTTCGCCGATACTTTGATTTTGGATCGAAAACGAAAACAAAAGCACATCTCCAAATAAAAGAATTATTTTATTGAGTTAAATACACAAAAAGTTATAAGAAATCTTTTACATAGTGTATAAATGTTTCGAATGAAATATTAAGTTTTGTAATAACACTAAGTAATTACATTTAATGAAAAGTTATTGTGAAAACATGATATATCTTTCTCTGTGATAGTTCTTGTTGATTGGGAGATTAAAATGCTACTGATAAAAGTCCAAATAAAGACATTTAATACGAAACTAAAAACAGAATCGAAAAAGATCAACCACATAATCCTCTTAAACAGAAACTTTGGGGATCTGTCCATCCACTTTTTTATCTAAAGGATTAAAGTAAATACTATTATTTTTCTCTTTGTTAAAAAAAAGATTAAGTTGTACTCTAAATGCATTTCAAAACAAGAGATAAAGTTTTTGATGGTATTATATCACATGCTTATACTTCAAATAGGAATATTAAAATACTTATTACATTGCAAAACACTAACGTGATAAAATGTATTAACATTAATTAAATCTATATGTATAAATTTTGTTGAGAATCTCACACGCTTTGAATTTAGTAATTCTTTATTTAATTTTTAATTGCTTAAAAGCGTAGAGCCAACAGAGTTAAAGACTGGAATTGATTAATGACTTTGTGTGAATCACTCTGGTTGGATTCCAGCCTTGGAAAAAAGTTTTCACTCTGTTAGCTCTAAACATTTAAAATTTGATAATTACAATTTTATATTTAGTTTTGTATGCTAATACGTTAACATTGATTGATATAAATGTAAACTGATTGATATTCTTTCCTAAATATGTATATATATATATATATATATATGATAAGAGAAAGGATTACAACTTTGAAACTATTAAGATATTAAATTTTAATTCCAATGTACATATTTCCATTTTCAGAAATATCATTATCAATAGTTTAATAAGGATAGTAAAGTTAAATTCTAATCATAATAGTATAATAAATGACATTATAAATCTTTATCAAGATGCAATAGATCAGAATTATCCTATTGGTTTGTTAAATAGTTTGGTAAACAATTTCGTCAAGGATAAAGATTACTGCGACGCTTTACTTTTGGCGATTAAAAACATCGCCAAATAATCGTAGGCTTTATAAGGAGCTCTGTCTGGTTGCGTCGTTCTTTTTGAATTGGGTTGCTGCTTTGGATGGACAGTTTTTAAGTGTTCTTTTCGAATTCGGTTACTGCTTTGGATGGCCAGTTTTAAAGTTTTCTTTGGCCAGTATGGTCTTGACAGATATGGGGGAAGTTTCATGAGTAATAGCCGGTAAAACCCAGCATGCAAGTCTTTAGCCTTGCGGTCTGTCTCCATTGGTTGTTTTCTTTTCGTTCATGATTTAGTTAGTAAGTTTTTTCCATGGTTATTTTGTTAATTTTCTCTGTAGTTCAGTAGTTTTGGGATTGGATGTGTAGTGTGTGGTTTTTGGTATTATATATATATATGTATGTATATGTGTGTGTGTGTGTTACATTATTAGATCTAATTCCGCGATTTCCTTATCTTATTCTAAATTACTACTTTATATTCACTAAATCCTTATTCTTAAATAATCTCTATCGTCAACTCTGTTAAATTCCCTTTAATTTAATGTCTCACTTGTCTTAATCGCTTAAATATTACGCTTTTAGTATTCTTAAATTAAGTGTTCCATTCCCGCGCTGTTTTCTTTCGAGATTATACTTTTAGCTTCCATTTTTACTTTGCCGCGCATTTCTGATGTTATCCATTTTTCCTTCAAATCCATCCGCTAGTTCGATTCGCACTCTTTTTGTCACGTGACATTCTTAATTATTCATTGGTTGAGAGCGCGACCTATGTCATGTTTGTATCCTTACACGTGAGGAACAAAAAGTTGATACTCGCTGTATTTCAGCAGATTTGAGTCGTATTTCCAGTTTTCATCCATCCCCTGGTCACCGTCCTGTTATTCGATTATCTGGAACTTTGTTTAAACCTAATTACTACTACGGAGCGATGGCTAATTATCTTGGTAGAAACTGCACTTTCTGAAAGATGTTCTAATAAAGTGCTTAGTTGATTATGGGTTGTTTTCAATTTCTTCTGGTGAAACTTCACGGAACGATGCATTCCATTGTTTTCACTCGACAACTGCATTTCAACAATTCGTTCTACTAGCATAACAGATTCGAATTATCTGTTCTGACCACTTCTTTTACGCCATTATCGCTGCATGTGATCCACAGATACTATCGTGACAGCCAGTATGGCATTTTCAACGATAAAGCCAATCCAATGTTGCTAGAATGCAACACACACACACACACACACACATATATATATATATATATATATATATATTTATTTATATCGTTATCTACCCTATATATATAAAATCCTAATGAAACGGATATATGAATCGACTGATTAAGCAACTGATTATGTTTCAAGCGATTTCTCCTAAAATATGGAATACTTTGTGATGAAATTAACACAAAAATCAGCATTGATCCGCAGACCTCAAAACTGGTATTAGAATTTTTAAATTCGAATTAGTTTTCGAAATATTAATTTTTTTCTAATTTTATATACATTTTTCTAATGATGGCAACTGAAATTTTAAACAGATGTATTTTTTTCATATTTCAGAAAAGGTTGGCATGGTAACCCGGCTATTGTTTTTTATTTGATAATAAATGTTTATTTACTTTTATTTCTTTTTATTAATTGTATAAATTATTTTGTTATATAATTATTAATTTTTTTATATTTCCTTCAGAAAATAATTGAAAATAACTAAAATATACCGTACTATTTAGTTATTCCGTCGACCAATTAAGCCAAATTATATAAATCGCCAAAACACTCGCCAAATTATACAAATTGCCATAATTTTTATTTTAAATAATGAAAGAACAAATAAATTAATATAACATAAATAAATATATTAATAAATAGTCGAAATAAAAATCACTTGATGACGTAAACGCGTGTAACTTGATTAAAGTCAAGTGAATGTGACATTTACGATCAACCATTATTGGCATTTAATCTTATAGTTTAGCGATAGATTTTTGGTTGACGGTATAACTAAGTAATACCAAAAATGCATATGTAACTGGTATTTGAAAACGAAGTTTTCACCAAATTGTCGTAAAAAAAAAAAAAAAAAAAATCACGCCAAACGTGTTGGGCGTATATGACATCTGGCCAAATATTACCACTCGAAAAAAAAAAATGCTAACTGTCGAGTTGAAAAAAAGTTATTGGCGAGATTTGCATCCGGCTAGCGTAACAGTACCAAGAATTCTTTGCAACCATGGCAAATTTTATGTAGTTTTATTAAAAAAAAATGGATTTTTTAATCAAAATGGAAAACGTACGGTCCCATATTGCCGCGATTTTTTTCTAGCGCCAATGTCATATACGGAACGGGAACTTAATGGGCGCCAAAGTATCGTTATTTTGCTTGATATAGTAAGCCGGATGTTGTTGTTTATGCTGTTGAAGCGTTCGCCAAATTGGCGTCGTTAAAAAATCGCGCCAATATGGGACGTATATGACATTTGTGCCAAACTTTCATACGAACGGCGAAGGGATCAGACCGTATTTGTTTATGGTAGTTGATGACTTGAACTATTATAATATAAAGGAAATGTTGGCGATAGAATAATATTTGGCTACTTATCAATTATGCCTGGCTAACATTTAAGTATCAAAATAGCACCTAGAGTGTAAAAAGCGAAGTGGTCCTCCTGGAACTGTTGATGATAGTCACATGACTTAAGCTATTGTTTTTAAATACCGGGAGACAAAGACTCTATATAATTAATTTATTTTATTTTAGCTTATTTTCAAATGTTTAACTAATCCTCTTTAATCAAAAACGAAAACAACTATTGGATGTTTTAACAGCAACTGATTCGCCCTTAAATTTTTGCAATCAAAGGGAATTGAATGGAAACCCGTTTACAGGGAGATCTGCACAGTTTTTTTCACTGTAATTCAATCTTCTCTAATATTTTTAAAACCCATCAGATTTGCTTGTTTTTAGATTCTGCGGTGTCTGATCGGGGGTTGGCGAGCGTAGCTTGCATGGGGCAGAGCCTCCTAGTGTATATATATTGTTATAGTAAATAATTCACAGGGTATTTACTTTCATAGTACCAAGTAGTGATTTATTTTGAATTTTAACTGCAAGTGTGTATATTCTTACTAAATCGTCTAGAAAGTAGGAGATTTCCTTAAAAATGAAATACGGAAAAAAAGTAAAGCAGAATTTTTCAATATTTTATCTAGTTATGCTATTGCATAAAATATCTAGATATTTAGTTGTTTGACGAAATGAACGTTAGATAAATAGTTTAATTGTTCATTATCTTTAAATTTCTACTATTATGTAATGAAAGTTTGAAGAGTTATCTTACACGCAGTATAAAAAATTGTTCAGTATCCTGCTCATATGTATTCATAATCTAAAGTGTGCAGGAGATCTATCACAATGTTTAGTTTGGTTTCGGAAATCATCGGAGACAATGTTGAAATATATCATCAAAATATTCACTATCCAAAAGTTTAAACTACAGTGATAATAGGAAACGTATAAGAAAAATTAAGACTCTAGTTGCTTTTGGTGTTGCTTATTAACAGTACAAGGTGTTATCTGCTGTTGTGCTTTCAGCCCTTGCACCACCGAAATATTTCAATGTCTGTTCTAAATGAAGTTAAAGCTTTTATGTACTTTTTTTCGCTGGGTTCATATGTAATAAAATAATTATCTTCAATTGACTTAAATACACAAAAGTTTACAATAAAATATTTTTAATAGCATATAAACGTTTGGAATGAAATATTTATTTTCGTAATAATACTAAAAAATTAAATTTAATCAAAAGTTTTTGTGAAAATATGATGTACCCTTCCTTGTGAGTTTTCGTGTTGATAGGGAGATTAAAATTCTACTGCTGAAATTCCAAACAAAGACATTGAATACGAAACTAAAAACAGAATAGAAAAAGATCAACCACATAATCCTCTTAAACAGAAACTTTGGAGATCTGTCTATCCACTTTTTTATCACAAGGATTAAAGTAAATGCTATTACATTTTTCTTTGTTAAATAAAAAAGATTAAGTTGTACTCTAAATGCATTCCGAAACGAGGAACAAAGTTGTTGTTATTGGCTATTTTATGTCCCATGCTTAGATTTCTAATAAGAATATTAAAATACTTATTACATTGTAAAACTGTAACACTTTTGTGCTAAGAAAAAAATATTACCATTAATTTTTTAGTATTTAAATGTTAATGTATGTTACATTTGCAACAGTCTGTACAATTTTTAAATTCTTGATAATCTTTCCTAAAGAAATATTTTTATTGTTCTTGTAAATAATTCACAGTGTACTTACTTTCATAGAACTAAATAAGTGCTTTTTTAAAAACTTAGTTGCAAGTACTTATTACATTGCAATACGTTAACGCTTTTGTGCTGAGAAAACAAAAGCGTTACCATTTATTATTTAGTTTTTGTATGTTAATGTATGTTAACATTACAATAGTTTGTAATTGTCTGTATAAATGTAAAATTCTTAATATTCTTTCCTAAAGAAAATTTTTATTCATAGTTGTAGTTAAAAATTCACCGTGCATTTACTTTTTAGTTCCAAAGTAATGGTCTATTTTGAATGTTAACTGCAAGTTCTAACATTCTTACTTAATCGTCTAGAAAATAGGCGTTTTCTTTAAAAATGAAACATGAATAAAAAGCAATGGAGACTGTGTCTAAATTTTGTCTAGTCGTGGTATTGTACAAAACATCTACATCATTTAGATCTGTGAAACTTTGTAAACAAAATGAACTTTAGAAACATTGTGGTTTAATTGTTCTTTAATTTCTTTTATATTTTCAAGAAAAGTTTGAAGAGTTTTCTCAAACTCTTCAGTTTCATGCTCAAAATTATTCAAAATCGAAAGAGAGCATGAGTCCTTTCATAATGTTTAACAGGTTTTCAGAAATTAGCCGACACTTTTAAGAAGACTTTAAGAAATTAGCCGACATTTCTGACAATGATATATGGCTGATTTTTTTTAATTGGACATTCCGAATTCGCACCAGAAAGTTTTAACTCTTATTTTTGATTTACAAGATGATTCATTTTCCATAAATAAAGTAAAAGAAAATTAGCAATCAAATTTTTGTTATGTGAATTCAATTTAAAAAAAAAAAATCTACCAGATGCGGCAATAATGGTGGCTAGTGACATACATCAGAGCATCAGAGCGCAAGGAGTTGAATATGAATCACTTTTAATGTCAGTGCCGAATTAAGTTCATCATAGGCAGATTAGGACAAGGTAAAAAAAAGAGTTATGCAGAATAGTAATATTTGATATTATTTAGGCTTGTTATCTCTTTAAACATTTTTGTTATATTTACCCATTCATACATTTCTAGTATAAGCAGCTATACCCAACCCTACGTTGTATAGTTATTATTGTTAAGTCTTATTATTGTTTTAGTAACGATTTTTTAAAATAATATAGTTAATAAATCACATATTTATTGTACGGTACTCTCTGAGTGCTAGTAATAGGTACTCGCACTTGACCGTTTATTTTTTAAGAAATAGGTTTTAAGGTAGATTTCGTATGAAATACTACCTATTAAGATCTCCCCTATGTTGGAATTTTGGAAAACTTTTTTCAGCTCTACAACGGTCATGACCCCTAGAACCATAAACCACCTTTAGTAAAAAACTTTATATATCTATCTATCTATCTAACTATCTCTCTCTCTATCTCTCTCTATATATATATACATTAGGGCGTATCAAAAAATCGAAATTTCTCAGATCTTTTAGTGGTAGTGCGGAAAATTTGTGAACTCCTTTTATTAAAATGTTTGCGGAATCTTAAAACTGTGGGTTGATATCGTCTGTTACATCAGTGGGCCGAAAGTTCTGAAAATTGGACTAAAAATGACTAAAATACAAAAATTGATCACAGATTTCGTTGATCGGTTTGGGGTAGTGCTTAAAAGATACTATGTTGGAGCAACAACAACCAAAAAATTTTTAGAATTATAGGTTAATATCCTCTACCGCCTCATCGGCATCGAATTTTGGAAATTTTGTCGCATTTTTGTACTTTTCTATATAATAATTTACTGCTTGCTCAATGCCCAATCCAGACAGATTGGGTTTTAGCATACTGCCAAAAAAGTAGCAGAGCCCTATTTTCATGCCGAGAAACAAATCGGAACGACCAGTAAATCACTTGACCACTCTCTTTTGTCCGGCTAAGTGCAATAGGCAGGCGCTATAAGCATTCGCGAATAGCAACCGATTTTAACTCGTTTAAAGCAGCATACTTTTAATTAGTGTGCGGTGTTCATAGTTGCTTGCAATGCAGCCCTTTTTAAAGCAATTTCTCTTGTGCTTTTGAACATTTCGTGAGTTATTGGTAACAATTTGAAATGCCAAAATCATCGCAGTCAAAGTTTTGAAGTCGTCAAACGTTGCTATGTCCTATTTTTGGAACACCGAAGGATTTTTTACGCATGCAGCCAACGCATGAAGACATCATAAGATGTTGCGCTCATAAGAGATGATTGCGAAACTGATGCGTATTGGTTGCGAAACTGATAGAAACAAAGAACTATATTTTTCAGTTATATCATGTTGGTTTGAAGATGGAAAATTTTTAGATCGACACATCCATTGCTTCAGTTTTACATAAACGTGTTAGTGATATGATACACGCATACCATGGCAAATACTGACCAATCATGAAAAATATAAAACGTCTTGGAAAAAGCAAGACTACGTTTGAACAAATTGAGATCTTTAAAATTGAAGCAAAAATATTTTTTGACATATTTGCCTGTAAATGCGCGATTTTTAAGGATTGTAACTGTCCGAAAGAAAGCAAAATTTCTGCAAAAGAACATGTTTTCCTCATTGACAAAGAACGATAAGAAAAATGTTCATTGGAAGTGTTAATGTTCCAGAAACAAAACGGCTCTAGAAATGTCAAATGCGAAAGGAACAGGATTCAATTCGATCTGCAAAACATGCGTCTCCTGCTTCTATTTCAATCTATTCAGTGGTTAATGAAAGGGAAAATGAAATAGAAATTATGATGGAGGTGGATATAGGAGAAAAATGTGGGCACCAAACACAGGTCTTATACAGCGTCTCTTCAGCAGTCAACAAGGAGTGTTCAAATGCATTTAAAACTGGATAACTTGTCGATTGATGGTTCTTGTAGGTAACAGATACGGTGCATCCAGCAAAGCCGCGTCTGTTATTGCATCGAGTGTTATGCAAGATTTGGGTTAATATTGGAATCCGATACCAGCCTCGTCATAGAAAAAAATTAAATATGAAGGGGAGAATCCAGAAATTACTAAAAATGCATCTCAAAATAAAACGAAAATCGTTCCACTATACATGGCCTTTATTTTGATGGACGGTATGACAAAACTTTAACATCAGAAGCACTCGAGGACAAACAGTTCGAAAGGACGATTGTTGAAGAACATTACCGTATCGTATCTGAACCTGGTTTTACGTATATGGTAAATATTACACCTGATATTGGATGTAGTCTTGATATATCTAATAGCACTTAAGAATACATAACAAGTGCTTTATTGGATGATTTTAGCAATCTTATTTTTCTCGGGTGTAACGGCACTGTATTGAACACGGGTGTGTCTAATGGTGTAATTCGCAGGTTGGAATTGAAATTTCAAAGACCAGTCCAATGGATTATTTGCTGATTTTTGCTTATTATCTGCTTACCTGCTTATTTCAAATATTTACCAATATTGCATCTTAGAAAATGATGACGAAATGCACAAAACCACTAGACAAATTCCTTTCAAAACACCGCACACTAATTAAAAGTATACTGCTTTAAACGAGTTAAAATTCGTTACTACACGCAGATGCTTGTAGCGCCTGCATACTGCGCTTAGTCCGACGAAAGAGAATGGTCAGGTGATATACTGGTCACTCTGATTTGTGTCTCGACATGAAAATAAGCGTCTTTTACTTTTTTGGCAGAATGACAAACCCAGTCTGTCTGGATTGTACATTGGGCAAGCAGTAAACCGTTATGCAGAAAAGTACCAAAATGCGACAAAATTTCCAAAATTCGATGCCGACGAGGTGGCAGAAGATATCAACCTATAATTCTTAAAAAAATTTTGGTTCTTGTTGTTCAAACATACTACCCTTTAAGCACTGCCCCAAACTGATCAACGAAATCTGTGATCATTCATTAATTTTTGTATTTTAATCATTTTTAGCTCAATTTTCAGAACATTCGGCCCACTGACAAATTTCGATTTTTTCGATACACCCTAATATATATACATATCAAAGATTTTTTATGGACAAGACAAGTTCCGCAATTCTGCACAAATCTCTTCCAAACTGATACATGAAATCAAGGGGTAGAAAATGTCGGCCAAGTTCGTTAATGGTCAAAATCGGACCAAGGGTGTGGAAATAGGGAGGGGTTTTGTTAAAAGCGAAAAAAGCGACCTAAAACATCTTAATTTTTATACATATCAAATCAGTTTAAAGTTATTACTTCTAGGAAAAGGGCCAAAAGTTTGTGTATCACAAATTTTTGATAAAATTAAAAATGGGCTCAAGGTGTGCAGAAATAGGGTTTTAGGGAGAAAAAAATTCATAACTTCGTCAGTTCTTAAGATATGAAATTCACTTAAACTTATTATAAAGCTTCTTAATAATATCTACAACTTTTACATTGAGAAGTTTTTGATAGGACCAAATCTTACTGAAAAAAAAATAAATAAAAAAAAAATAAATAAAAAAAAAAATAAATAAAAATAAAAAATAAATGAAATACGAAAAAAATAGGGGGTGTTGAAAAAGAAAATAAATCATAACTTCGTCAATTCACAAGATATTCAATGCGCTAAAATTTATTATACATCTCGCCAATATTACCTATCACTATTATGTTAGTAAGTTTTTGATAGGATAAACTTTTGTGGCAAAAATATAAAATAAAATAAAATAAAAATAAAAATAAACAAAAATAGGGATTGACGAAAAAATTATCTTATTAAGGGTGTACTCAAATCAAAGCGGCTTATTTTCTGACTCATTTTTAAATTCATTTTAGCTCTCAAACGCATCCAATTGGCCGGTTCTCTTATTTAGAAACTAAAAATTGTGCTGTATTGGTCGATTTTTTGATAAAGGCAGAATATAGTTAAAAAATTCTGTCAAAGTGGACATTTTGAACCAAATTTCCCGAAGCGATGGTGCTGGAAGCTAAAAAAACAATCGTCGCACTGGGAAAATAAATATAAATCAAGTTTTAATTAATTGAACGAAAAATAAAAACACAGGTCACTTATAAATCTCTTCTAAAAAATCACGTTTTCATGTTTCATGAGTTTACTTTTAAAAATGAGTCTGAAAATGTGTCAGAAAATTTCAAGTTGTTGAGTGAAGAAAAAAAATATATATATATATATATATTTATTTATTTAATACCAACATAATGCGATTCTGATAAAAAGAGCTCTTGCAGAAAAAGGAAATTAAAAATTCGTCAAAATCGGCATGATAAAATAGTTAAACTGGGTTTATCTCTAATCTTGATTTAGTTTCTGTTGGTGAAATTAGTACTTAACTTCGAAATCTACCTCCGTTTGTAGGCAGAGCTGGCAGGGATTTTTATAGTGTAAATTTTATTTAATGGTGATATGAAATCAAAACAAAAACTCTGGTCAAACACAGTGCTCATTTGAGAAAAATCAATGTACATATGTATTAATGTGATATAATCATATGAAAAAACTTCGAGTTTTTCGCACACTGCGTGAAATTAGACCTGCTCTTGTTCGACTGATTAAACTTATCCCCAGAATTGGGAAACGACGTAAATGAGCACTGTGAAAGTCTAATAATAAACATTAAGCTTATTTAACTAACCTGTGATAGATTTCTGGAGTCTATATTCAAAGGGATGAATCTTACAGAATTTTCGTCGGTGAGAAAAGCAGAATACATTCTGGTATCTGCAAAGAGTCTAAAATGTCTATGTATTTCTAGGACAACTTATGTGCTTTTTCTTCACTTCTGTATATAAAAAACCAATACAGGATTAAGATGATAAACATCATATCAGACTTACGAGACTAAGACTATATAATACTGAACCGGAAATGAGGAAGCTGTACTTGATAAAGCAAGCCCTTCTTATTGGCGATGGAAGGGAATTAGTGCAATCAAATATATGAATGAGTATGTGCCAGTCATTAAATATTATAGGTTTTGTTTCAAACAAAACGAAGTATGATGATACTGTATATATATATATATATATTTAATTTAATGATACTAATTTTTATTGAAATGTTAATATAAAACAGTCAGTATAAGTATTAATTTTGTAATGTAATCATGCATTTTTAAATACACTAAAATCTCTTAAGATCCCACAACTCGTATGAGAAATATGTATGAAATAAATTTCTCTTTTTACGCTGAAGAAAAAAAAAAAGATAATTCTTTTAGTTGTATATACTTTGTTATTTCCTACATTCTTATTATCAGAAATATCAAGCAGTTAAAAATACAGAAAATCCATTTATGCGTTGAGTGTTCGTAAAAGGGGGAGAAATGTATTATTGCAGCTACATTATGTCAGAAGAAAGCGACGTTAGTTTTTAATAATATTATATTTTAATTGCCATTATATTAATTTTTATAAAACGACATCTTTGACCATTTTAACAATATTAAATAGGTAAAAAGCATTATATATGTCATGAATAAAAATATCACATTATTCGTGAAACCTATTAAAAAAAAAAAAAAAAAAAAAAAAAAAAAAGTGCTATGCAATTGAAGCATGCATAATAGGGTGGGTCGAAAAAAACCGAAATATTTATAATCGAAACGTAATAGCGCGGAAAAGTTGCCTTTTGTAAAAAATATAAAATACGTAAAATATTACACCGATTGGTTAATATCTTTTACCGCCGCAAGGGGTCCAAATTTCGAAAAAATCGCAAAAACATACTTTTAGCAATTTTTTCTTTTTAAATTATCCAAACATACTTATTCAATTTCTAATAGAACGCAATAGCCACGCCAAGATATTAGTAATGTAACATTAACATTTCATTTTCGTGACATCGTTGCTTTTACCACCACAACAGGGCCAAAATTTCTAAAAAATGTTAAAAATTAAAGTTTTTCATTTTTTCAATTTTCATAACTTTTGTAATGTTTTCAGATTTTTTACATTTCTAATAGGCTGGGAAAGGCATTTTATGTTGTTAATTTCATGCACATTGTTAATCATGATCACTGTAATTCTATAAAAAAAATTGCTCAATGATAGAAACACCTGCAGCTGCCTGCACGTAAAATTAATTTCTTGCTGCTAGAGGGCCACGTTTCACTTTGTTCGTTTTTTTTTGTAATGTACTCCTTTTACTCTATACTTTGATGGCCCTAAAGATAGAAATATCTGCCAGGTTAAAGAGGTGGCAAAGTTTCATCTTTGCGAAGTCAAGGAGGAACATATCTCTTTGTACTAGAACCAGGTCTGAATTATTTTCGTCATTTGACCCCATCGTCTGGCAAGGCGACTTCTATATGCAATGACATTATAGTTTTTTGAAGAAAAATGAATCTCGACTGGAATAATTATTGCAGTTGAATTTCGCGGAACTGTCTTCAAAACAGGATGCAAAGGTGGTGTTATAGTAGGATTAGTTGAGAACAACTTTTAAAAAACCACTTTATTGGCTTCCTTGACCTCACTTCAATGAGCTTCCACTGAGACATCTTTTCAAACATCTTGATGACAAAAAACAGGTTCTCTATCATATTGTGGCCCAATTGGTTGATCTCTTGCGATTTGCGAATTATTACCAATTGCAAAATTTAAGCCAATTTAATCTGATCACCTAGCTGTTGATAAAGATGATTTTTCAACTGACCAGAAGTATATGTCTGAAATATTGCACCCTCTTTGAACACGCGTGTATACAATTGACCTTTTTTGCTGAGTCCCTGGACAAATATTTCACGCAAGGTGGATTATTACTGCTATTCGAATTTTGAGACTCTACGTTGGAACAAATAAACCTTCTTCTTAACTTGTCATACTCTTTGAGTACATCCTGAAAATGTACTGCATCAGTTGGTTCACAATTGAAATGAATCACGCATGTTTACCAGAATCTGTGCACTATAGTTAGTAACTTACGTTACTTGACAGATAATCTTCGAAAGATTATAGTTCCTGTATTTTCATGAAATGACTATTTTGCAAATCATACAAATAGCCTCTTTGGAATGATAGCATATGAAGAGGAGAACATCAGGGCCCCAGCCATGAAGAAAATTGCAAAAGCACGAAGTTCTGTGGACTATACCGTCACTTTATCATAGCAGACTTCAACACTGAAGCTTAAAATTGTCTGGCTGTAGTCTACTGACAAAACTAAAAATTAACGGAACCACCTGTTATGGTTTCTTTATCGACTAAAAACGCAGGTGAGTTTAAAAGGTTCGATTAAATATACCAGCTATTATAACTTTCCTTGTCCTACTCAATCACTAGAAAGATGCGTGAAATTATTCATTGATTATTCATTGAAGCACTGATAAAGTTTGTTTACTAGAACAGAGGGAGGATCACATCTGATCAGTTTTGGCCTCTCGAGAAATAATGGCTTCATCTGAAAGCAAGTTATATTATAAAATTCATTTACATTAAATTCTTCTTCATTTTAAGTTTATTTAACCCGTTTCGGTTAAACATCTCTATATTTTATTTAATAAAATACTAAAACATTTTGCTCATTTTATATAATTTTTGTGGCATGAATTGGCTGTTATGAAGTAAAACATCAGTAGATGAAGCGATCGTCAAGAAAAATGAATGATTAACTTTATTTTCAAGTCTATTACAAATAATTATAAAAAATTATGATATATTAATAGATATAAAGTAAAATTATTTATTTCTAGACATATTATAGAAATTATAAAAATTTAGAAAAAAAAATGAAAAATTGAAATTTTTGAAATTTTTACAAAAAACATGGTCTTTTTGCGGCAAATAAAGATATGATTTCATCATAATGATCATTTACCGGACATTTCTCATATCTTCATGTAGCTATTGTGTTCTATTAAAAATTGTATTGCTATGTTTGGATAATTAAAAAAAAAATGATAAAAAAAAACATGTTTTTTGCGATTTTTTGAAACTTTGGCAACCTTGCGGCGGTAAAAGATATTAACCGATCGATGTAATATTTTAGAAATTTATTCTGTATTACAAAAGGCAACTTTTCCGCGCTATTACATTTCGATTATAAAAAGTTCGGTTTTTTTCGACCCACCCTAATGCATAATTATGTTCTATAGTATAATAATTAAAATTGTAACTAACATGTATAAAACATCACGATGCATCTTTCATATAAAAACACAAGTGACATGAGTGGTTATGTCAATATAATTTATAATACTGGAGTGAGCTGGTATTTATTTATGATGACTTAGTAAAACAAAACTTATTTTTCACCAAAAAGAGAAGCAATTTATAAGTTTCCGACAGTTATGAAAAAATATTTTATAAGTAAGTGGCTTTAAAAGCTATAAAATGCTCCGAATGTCTCAAAAAGCAACGTGTACTTTTTAGATAAACAAGAAAAAAGGTAGTTTTGTGAAGCACTGCTACTTTTTTCTAAATAAAATAAACTAACCAACATTTTTCGTCTTTGACTAAAATTTCAAACTGACACTTTCAAAACTTTCATTCAATCCGATTACGATACTTTGAATAAAGTTGTCACGTGCTAAATTTACGTCACGTTTAATCTTCCAAGCTTCGCATATAAGCGAAGACTCAATTTTTTTTTTCCCTTTTAAGAATTGAAATAGAAAATTCTTTAAAAAGACTTTTTACTAAAAAAAAGAATACCCATCAAGTTCAATAAAATAACATAGTAGCAAAAAAATATTAGAATTAATTATAAAAGACAGATTGTTTCGTTTTCATTTGAATTGTATTTTTTTATTTTATGTAAAAAAGTGTTAAGTGGTGTCAGATTTTGAAATTTTTTTTTTAGTTTGTAAAAAAAAAAAACTATTTCCCTATTTAACTAAACATTGTGTTTTTTATACTAACTTTAAATGTTTTATCAAACATTCTTCAAGTGGCTGTCGTTGATATAAATGCGGAAATTAATTCTAATTTTTTTTAAAACTGAATTCTATCAAATAAAAATTAAAATAATTCTAGTATGACTAAATGACGTTTAGTTATTGTACTTTAATAACAGCTTAATAGAAAAACATGATGTACAAAAAAGATGTCTGAATGTGATCTTAATTGTTTTTTTCTTGTTTTATTTCTTTGCATTTCTAGGCTATAGTAACATCGCCTGTGAAACGGTTGAAATAATTCGTTTGAGAATGTAAATATGTTCTAAATAAAGCTAATTTTTTGGGGTGTTTCATTATTTTAGAAAAACATAGGAATAATTTATTTGGTCCCTTAACCCTTTATCTATTGACGGTAATTATAAGTAACATTAAAATAACTTGTTATAAAATTCATTTAATGCATCGATTAGTAGTAATACAGTTTAGAATGAGTTATAGATGCATTACTTTATCTTGTTGCATAAAGCTTTATTGGTTACACAAAACAAAAATATTTTTAAAAGGATGATTTCTTTTGCCTTTGTATCTTTTCAGCATTCTTGGCATTGGGGCGAGGTTAATTTTTCAAATAGGAAATATTTCTATATTTCTATTGTTATATGTGCTATTGAACGTTATATCTGTACATTTCCTAATTCTATAAAGCACTAACAAAAATATTTAAAGCAAAAGTTTTGAGTGGGGGTTATAAATATTGCACGAAATCCCTATAAATTCGAATTTAATTAATCCTTCTAAATCCTTAAATCCTTCTAAAATTTATTAAATGGTTATGTAATATAGTTTCAAAAATTAACGAAAAATGCTTTAGAAGATAAAATTTTCATGGATTCATAATTCAATACATAAAGGGTTAAGGAACCTGCTCATGAGTTGAGAATGTGCCCAATATATTGCTCTGGTCTTCTATGATTCAAAATTAAATTAAATTAAGTCCATACCTCCAAATTGCTTTCATGTGTCATTTTCATTCTGGACTCCTCAATTATGGATGCTCAGATAAATATAGATTGCGTTTTTGGAAATAACTTTAAATAGTTTAGAAAAAGTTCATAAATTCCCTGCCATTAAAATAAATGCGGAAACTTACTGACTTTAGATTTTTATGAAGTAAAAAGGAAAAGTAGCTCATCAATAATAGTTAAGAATGGTATTTTAATAACTTTATAAGGAAAGGAAGTGAAGTAAAAGAAATGTTCTGTTGTATGATTAATTACTTCCTTCTTCTTTTGTTTTCATTATGTGCCTAGACTTCAATAGACCCAGTAGCGGAGAGGTGACTGCTCTGGAAGCTGGTAGACGGAAGGTGCTGGATTTCGAACCCAATCGTGCCCGTCGGCCTAATCATTCGGAGTTTTCGTGATTTTCTTCGAACCATGGATTTCCATGCGTAAATACGGGTTAGGTTCTTTTCGAAAGTCCACCACGGAGGGCACTCCCCCCTTCGGGCCTATATCCCTCGTGCTGATGATTGGCCATTATAAACGCAACCAACCAATCATCTAAAGAACAGCACACTGCTGTGTTAAACCTAACTTACTGTGTGTACAATCTTTAATCCCGGAATGAAAGCTCAAAGTCCCCCCCTGGGCCTTTTATCCCTCGAATAGGTAATTGGCCGTCAAAAATAAACCCAACCCAACTTCAATAGACATTAATTGCTATAAATACTTTAGTAAACATTAGCACAATGCTAAAATAATTCGTTTGAAACTGTAGTATATTTTAAATAAAAAATAGCCCCTTTTTCATGTTTTAAAATTTTTGCATTATTTTGAGTAACAATAGATTAGTTTATGAAGATGTACATAGTGAAAAAAAATTACAATTGATGTGTCATACCTATTTTATAAATGAGAGGATAACTGTGATCGAAGATCACACAAATATTTTCGCTTAATATTCCTTTCAAAACACTTAATCCTTCAAATCCAAATCATTCACTCAATTTAAACTCCAAAAATTTTCAATAACTCCTAAAGTTTCAAACTCCGACGCACTGCTTCTGACAAGGAACCTTTTGGTTAGTATCAAATGAACTTCCTCTGGGTCATCTGGCCTGTACGAAAAATACTCAGTTTAACGCTCTACTTTAAAATCATCAGAAATATCAGAAATAGTCAGATTTCAAAGTCGTTTATATAAAATAATATAAGATTTCTTTCACTGTTTTATGAATGTTAGTTTGATCGGTGGTATCCAGCTATAAGTATACAGATTTGAAGTGTCTAAGTTATACAGTTTCTTAGAACAAACACTTGGATGGGCAGATGCACGAGTGAGACAAATTAAGTTTTGTCAGATGAACGAAATCCTAATAATGATCAATTTTTAAAATAGATAAAATTAAAATAGCGTGGCCATAATTAAAGTGCACGTGTTTGAAAGGCTCTAAAAACTAAACGATTTGTTATATTTTTAAAGGTTTTGATATTTGTACTGATTAGTGCATACGGAAAAAAGTTCTGAAAAAAAATTACGATAGGTGATGCTGCGTAATATAAAAAAAAAAAAAAAAGAAAGAAACGAAATAGATAATTTTCCATCAGCTTAATTTGGAAACATTTTATTAAATATTTGGCGTGATAACAGCTTTGTATACCGACTATGAAGCTGTCAAAAAAGAACTCACTCTATTAAAAAAGCATTTTTATGAGAGTAGTAGTGATTGTAGCGCCACTTTTGAAGAATACCGTCGTTTTAAAAGATTGAGAATATCACCAAAGTGTGCGGAGGGTCTAGAAAAGTTGATAAAAAATTTAATGTACAGGAGAACTCGGAGTAATCACTGGAATTTGAGGGCGAAGCGCATTGAAACCTGCAGTTCTGCAAACTGTTGAAAAATCAAATTAAGATACAGGCGAACAATATGTACTGTACATCTCATATTCAAAATATTAGAATAATTGAGAAAAAGTAATAAGAAAAAAATATTTTTCATTTATTTATTTTTGATACTAACTAAATGCAATTAAATTTCTTATAAATTAAATTTGGAAAGTTTAGATAAGATTTTAACACTTACAAAAGATAAAATACAATACAATAAATTAGGTATATAGCTTTCTGAAACACATCAAAATATTAGAATTAAATTGAGATTGGTTCAAAATATTTGAATATTTTATTTTACGCAACAATATTAGCTTATGAATATGAAGTAAATGGTAATTAATATTTTATAGCATCTCCTTTAGCTTTCATAACAGGGTACAATCCATCTTGAATACTATATACAAGGTGTTTACAAGCATTTATATCAATATTAGCCCAAATAGACATTATACGTGCCACTAAATCTGTTTTACTTGAAGGAGGATTTTCTTGGAGTATTTTCTTCATTATACACCATAAGTTTTCGATGAGATTAAAGTCTGGTGAGTTTGGTGGCCAAGGAAGTACCTTAAAGTTGCGTTGGTGGAACAAACTCTTAGTTGACTCCGTGGTATGCGGTGCCGCTAAATCTTGTTGAAAGATGAAATCATCTTTAAATAAATCTTCTGATGATGGAATCATGTAATATTCCAAAATTTCTTCATGTCTCTAAGAGTTAACCTTTTTGTAGACGATGCATAACCTTCCAGGTCCTTCTGCACTCATGGAACTCCAAACCATGACACTAGATGCAAATTTTACGGAACGTTTAAAGCATTCTTTATGAAATGCTTCTTACTTCATTCTCCAAACTCGAATACCTTGATTACCATATGAAACACAAAACATACTTTCATCACAAAATAATATATTTTTCCAATCTTTTTCGCTCCACAAACGTCTTTATTTACACCAATTCAACCTTATACACTTTTGTTTTGCAGTCATGAGAGGTTTAGTTTTCGGTACACGAGATTCAAACTTAAATTTATGGAGACGTCTTAATGTTGTCGATGTAGAAACTTCAACTCCTTCTTCTTTCAATTTTCGGTGCAAGAATCGCACACTTTTAAAATAATTTTTCTTAACTATACGCTTCAGTTTCCTGTCATCTTTAGCAGATGTTTTTGGTTTTAGGCTGCCATTTCGCCGATTATTTTGAAAATTTCCATTATTTTTAATATTATGTTAGTATTTTACTAATGCTTGTTTTCGAAAAATGTAAATAATTCGCTAAATAACACTGATTTTTACCGTGCTGATACAAATCAACCATACGAAGTTTAATAGATTCAGGAATATCACTCACGCGACCCATTGTAAGACGAAAAAGCAAACAAACCGCAAAAAATACTGATTTTATATAAAATCGTCTGAATTTAATCAATGATGTCACCAGTTATGAATTGGTGATATTTAAAGAAGAATTCATGTGAAATATTCTACTATTTTGAACCACTTGAATAAATATTCTAATATTTTGACTTTTCAAAATAATTTTTTTCGATTAATCTTTTCAAAAATGATATTAATTTTAAGATAATAAATAAGTTTAATCAACAATAAATTCTTAATAAAAATATTTTCATTAAAAGACATTAAATTACCAAACGATATTTTCAATTTTTAAAAATAAGATCTTATTCTAACACTTTGAATAAGAGCTGTAAGCACACGAAGTGTGGCTTGAACCATATCTATGCCATAGTCGGTTGTGCACAAAGTCTTGTGTTAATTTTAAAACTTTATTCATACCAAATTGGAATTTTAAAGGAATTAAAATCACAGCAAGGGATTAACATTGCCAATTTCATTCTTTCCAAAATTGAGTATGACGAATCGTGGATACGTAAGATTTCGCGGCCTGATGAAGCCCTTTATCAGGACAAGTCAATGCAATGAATTGCAGGATATGCCGCTCATCCAATCCTTCCACTTTGCATGTAAAATCACTGCTTGCAGAATTATCTCTATATAATTTAATCTACAGTAAACAATCAATACTTACCGAAACGGGATATGAACTGAGGAACTGCAACGTTCCAAATCAACACCTTTATCATTCACCTACTATTGTACAAGCAAGTTTTCAACTATCGAAATTTATTCAGTGCGCATAAGTACACATATTTATGTGCTATATTCTTACACATAATCCTGTGTAATATGCGAAATACACTTATATTTGTGTAATAAGCAAAATTGGTAAATTTACATTACCATACCAATTCGGGTGAATCTATTTAATTTTCAACATTTATACACTTGTTTTAGTTTTTCATGAGATAACAAATTTCACACTTCCATTAATCCGATAAACACGCAAAATTACACACACACACACATATATATATATATATATATGTATATATATATATATATATATATATATATTTTTTTTTTTTTTTTTTTTTTTTTTTTTTTTTTTTTTTTACGACACGAGTATAAATTTTATGACATAAGTGTATGTCTTACAAATTTACACAGATGCCTATGTAAAAAGGGTTAATTTATACATTTATTTTTTTAGAGTGTGGGTATAAAAATTTAATTAAAATTGCATATTTAATTTTCTATATCGAATTTAAATTTGCAGGATTTCCTTTATTATCTAGTATTTTTTTATCTACTATTTTGCTATATAGCAGATAAAAAGTAAGTAATAATTTCAATTAAAAGGAATACGATATAACGTTGAGAGCGTTACCAAACTCTTTCAATGATTGTGCAGTTTTCTAAAAAAAAAAATACAACTTTTAAGCATAAACAATGAAAAGGAGCGTTCAAATAATAATTATATATATAAGAATAAACAGAAAATGCTTATGTGTCAAAACAAATATTTTTAATGCAAACCGTATACAAAGCGACTTACAATGCATTTTCGCAAAACACATAATAGGAAGTTATCCAATATTTTATTTCTCAAAATATTAAAATTGCAATATATCTCAATTAATACAATTCGTTTAATAATGGAACAATTCACTTACCTGAGATATTAAATTATCACTTTTTATTTAATAAAATATTAAAGTTTCCTGCTGATTATGCATTTCTAACATTTCGTTTATCTGATGCGGATTGAATACTCATCATTCTAAAACTAGATAATTCTCCATCTGATTCTTTCACGCCTTTGAGTATAAATTTCTTTTAATAATAAAAGTCTTTATCAGTTATTTGCATGATAATATGAATTTTAAAAAACTATCAATAGTTAGGACAATTAAGTATAAACGGTGACATATTTTTCAGTAGTTTAAATTATAGTATTCACAAAAAAGGAAAAGAAATTCGTTTTTGTATGAGTATATTTACCTAATAAAATCTTTATTTTGATCAATCAATATACACTGCTAAAAATTTCGTGCTACTTTGAACCAATATTTCGTGCTCAGCAGCTATACATCTGCCACCAGAGGATGGTTCAAACGAAGCTCCAAATCTTGGAACGAGATGTCACCATCTTATTCGAAAAAATGGAACTATGGTTCAACCGAAGTTTCAAACCTTGGAACGAGATTTCACCACCTCATGGTGGCAGCTACTGAGTACCATATTTCGGTTCAAAGTAGCCCAAAATTTTTAACAGTGTATCTGGAAGTTCTAATAATTTTTACCTTTGTATTAAGTAGCATTCTACAAAATACCATTTTATTGAACTGAATTCCATCGTTATCTGGAGCGAAAATGTATTCCTTCTGGAACTCGAACCCAAACCCTTTGGCTTCAATTGCCATTGTTCTTATATTCTTGTTACATTAGATATCTAGATGACATCCCAATCGACACAATATTCACCCAGAAGAACCATTTGATAATATCATCTACTCTGTTATGGGAAATAGCTCGACAGATAAAACCTGAGGTAAATAACTTCAATAAATTAAATATTGTGTTTGCTGGGATGTCGTCCGGATAATTCAATTGTAGGAGCATTGGCAATTGAAGTCACAGGTTCTGGGTTAGAGTACCAGCCTGGACAAATTTTTGCTCAGATGGAAAAGATACTACACGTTTAGACAAACATTTATTTATAAATTGGATGGTATATTAAAAAACAAACCTACGAAGATTACGGAACATAGAAAAAGCTACACACATTAAATATAGAAAAAGGAAATAACTAGCTTTATTCTTGAAACATTTTTTTTTATTTCAATATATGCAAAAAATGTTAATCTAAGGCACGTTAATGGTCTCTTTTTTTCGGTTGATAGGAAATATACTTCGCAGATTATGTATTTAGTTGTATTTATATGTTAAACCAAATTTCAAGTTCACACATCTCATTTAGTTTATTCGGCTGTTTGGTAAAAATTCTAAGTATGTAGCACATATCACAATATTAAAATATTTATATGCTTAAAAGACGTTATAGAAACACATTAAAAGTAAATTAAAAATCTATATTTACATGTTTCAACTCCTTCACTGAGTCGTCATCGGAATGCATAACAGAAAATTACAAATGCATATGAAAAACGGAAAAAATCATCCAATATATACAAGTAATCCTACAACGCGCCCTACATTTTCAACTTTATTACTTGTATATATTCGATGATTTTTTCCGTTTTTCATATGCATTTGTAATTTTCTGTTATACATTCCGATGACGACTCAGTAAAAGAGTTGAAACATGTCAATATCGATTTTTAATTTACTTTTAATGTGTTTTTATAACGTCTTTTAAGCAAACAAATATTTTAATATTGTGATATGGTTATTAGTGGACGTAATTTTGACTTACTACTCGCAATTATTTACATATGTAGCACTAGATTGAGTCCCTAATAAGTTGATATAGCGGCTAAGCTGTAACGGAGCACATTTAGTTTTTTTTAATTCCCTTTATGGAACTAAACTTTCAAATTACCTCCCCGCAAATAAAAGATTTTTTATAACACTCTTTTATGTAACTTGGTTATCGTATGTAAATGCAGAATTTTTTGGAATCATGCTCATATACTTTAACCAATGTCTCACTTTATAGCAAGAAAATTCATCCACAGAGTGCGCGTGCAGTTGGCTGCAATTAGGACGCCCCTCATTGCTGCTCCACTGTTCAGCACTGTTCAGCACTGTTCAATTTTGAAATTGATTTACCATCCACTTCGAGATTTGCTACAATTATTAAAACATGTCTGCTTCCGATGACAATATAATAATTCAATACTTTCAGAACATAATTATCAGTTGAGCAATTAATTACAATTCATTTTTAGCCCGGTGCAATTGGTAGAAGCACCAGATATTCATTATGGTTACATAAAATTGGACACGAATTATTAGAACAATGGAGTTCATAATGCGATAATAACGCTCGCGAAAACAGACCTTCTGTCTGTGAAATTGCAACAGTGGAATATTTTAAACTCTAAAAAGTAGAAATTAAAATATTTAAAAAATATATTTTTTTACATATTTTAAATACATACACTTTTATCAAGTAATTGTTTTATAGTAATTTATTTATGATTATACATTAAAGTCATGAATAAATAACTTATATAATAATTATTTTTATCCTGTTGACCTAAGTGAATAAAGTAACGGCGAAAAAAATATTTTTTTTAGAAAATTCACTAGTTCATCTGTTCTTGAAAGCGTCAATAATGATATTGCATTTTCCCTAATTGGGACACACGCCAAACTGACGAATTTTAACAGAATTGTATAGGAACAACATGAATTTCAGTCACAGAGTGCTTTTAGGATAAGCACTGAATGCTGCATAATGGTTGTTTTTTTTTTTTTTTTTTAAACTAATTTTACCTCTCTTACGCTGTTAAAAATCTGTAACAAACTGCTCAGTCATTCGAGCGTTTTGAAAGAGACGCTTACTTGACCATATTGTTAAGAGTATCTGACCATATTATTTATAATATTATGTTCAGAATAAAGTTAAATTACAATTACGGAACCGTGTTTAATAAAAACTGACGAATAACTGGGCAGTTTGCTGCGAATTTTTAACAGTGTATATTACCAACGAGTGAAAGGAGTAACACATCTAAAACAGTTTACAAACATAATCCTTTGTACAATTTTAAGACAGATTCTTCATTGTAACACGAGGTACTAAAGTGTACCGTAATTATAGACTAGAAAATTTGGTTCTGCATGATAATATCAATGGTTGGTTGGTTGTCTTTTTGGCGGCCAAATATCAGCACTAGGGATATAGGCCCTAAAGAAGGGGTGCCCTCCATGGGGGTCTTTCTAAGGGAACCCAACCCGTATTTACGCTTGGAAAACCAAGGTCCGAAGAAAACCACGAAAACTCCGAAAGATTAGGCCGACGCGTACGATTCGCAGCACCTCCCATCTACCAGATTCGAGAGCAAAACCTCTCGGACAGTGGTGGGGCGATAATATCAATGGTAGACGTATGAAAGATTGATATTTGAGACTTATTTTAATATAGCGTACTGGAAATTTAATAAATAGTTATCTAAAAATAGATGCAGAAGAACAACCTATTTTATTTTACCTTGGACATGAAGTAAGAAAAACAATCCAGAAAATTACACATCCAAAATTTTAGATAAATTTCAAAGTCCCACCTTCAATTTAACACTCAGCACTAAAGAGTACTTTTATTATATAGACTATAAAGATTCGATTTTGAAAGTTGATGTCAATGTTAAATGGATGAATACATGATCAATCATTTTAGACGTATTCTGGTGTAGCAAATAGAAAATTTTAAATCAGATTTTCCAGAGAAAGAAATAACTTCTGTCTATATTTCCATGCTGTAAAAATACTAGATGCAAAAATGAAAAAGATCGATTTATAAATTGTGATAAATTCCTACCAAATTTCTCACTGTTTCTGAAAAGATTTTTAAATTATTATTTTAAAAAATTGAGCGTTACATATATATTTTTTTCAATTATAAAATAAATTAAATAAGGATTATCAATGATTTTCACACTACTTTTAAAACATAAAAATGTCAAGAATAGCTGACCTACTTCCGATTTCTGAAATTTAAAAGTATCTATAAAAAAAAAAAGATGCGGTGATGAAAAAGTTTTTAATTTTACTTTTGAAATTAGGTGAGAAAATAAATATGGAATGTCACACACTGAATTTTTTTATCAATTCACAGTATCATGTTAAATCTAAAGCTCGAAATTACTTCATACTTTTAATACAGATACTGAAAGTTTTCGATTTTCAAGAATGATGTGAAAGTATCAATACATTATCAATAATTTTTGATTATAGGATATTTAGATTTATTGTAAATCGAAAATTCTCAATCAGATTTAATATGCAACACACAAATATTTGTCTGTATTTTTAAGCATCAAAATAAGTATATGTAAAGATGAAAAAAGAAATTATAAATTATGAGAAATTCCTTCAAAAATTCATCGTTTCTGTGAATAATTTTGATTTTTTAACTTAAACTCCGCATTTCCAATCTTTTTTATTTATACAAAAAAGCATTGTCGATGCTTTTGCTACTATTTTCAAATTACCAAAATGTCAATAATAGAACCGATTCTTCATATTTGTGTAATTTAAAAATACTTATAAAACTATGCAGGAATGATAATTTATTTTATTTTACTTTAGAAAAGAAATGAGCAAAATGTTTAAATATTACCTACTAAAATCTTTGAAATATATAAAGTAGAACCTTCATTCTAAGAACATATAGTAAACTGTATTATTGTTACATAAAAAGAAGCTTCGATTTTTAGTGACAACACGGTCAGTACTTTGGAAGCGTATTTTCTAGTGAAAAAACAAAAGCCAAAATAAACATATTGGAAAAGACGAATCTATTTTATTTCAAGTTCAAAAAGGAAATCATAAAAAAATATAAATTGTTATACAAACTAAATCATTTAAACAATTTCAAAATATAACCATTCAGCTAATAAACGTAACTAAATAATATTTTATTATAGATTAGGAAGCTTCGATGCTAAAAAAAATGTCTAGGCTTTGAAAAACACAATCATATTTCACATTTACTATAACCTAGTAATGGAAAAGGATGAATAATATCGACGAATCTTTCTGTCAATATTTCATAATTAAATTAATCAGATGTTAAATGATAACTATGTAATTATAATGTATAGTCATTTCTTAAAACTAGTCGGATATACCAATCCCAAAACTTTCTTCTATCTCATGCATGTTAATACTTGAAAATTAGCTATCACACTAACAAAATGAAACGGCAATCTATGCCCATCATGAGGATTCTATAGATATGAAATTCCGTGCATTAGTTCTTGAGATATGGCTATCTACGAAATCGTGTAAATGCAGCAAAATTCAGCCTAGCAGCCCCACCTATTGGGTGCTTTACACCAAAACCTATGTTAAACAAAACTGCCAAGCAACCACTTACGTCAAAGTCTAACTGAATCTGAAGTTTGGGGAAAATCCGTGCATTAGTTTTCGAGATAGTGTTATTGCGAAAATCATGAAAATGCCAGCATAGCAGCGCCACCTATTAGACGATTAACACCCAAACCTAATCAGCAACAACTTGTGTTAACATCTAACTAAATCTGAAGTTAGATGAAAATTCGTTCATTAGTTTTTGAGATAGAGCTATTGCAGGAATCGTTCAAAATGCAGCGCCGCAGCGCCACCTGTTGAGCGATTTACACCAACACGTAATTCGCATCAAGTCATATCAAGGACTAACTAAATCTGAAGTTTGATGAAAATCCGCGCATTAGTTCTTGAGATAGAGCCATTGCGGAAATCGTAAAAAATGCAGCGTAGCAGCGCCACCTATTGAGAGATTTACACCAACACGTAATCAGCATCAAGTCATATCAAGGACTAACTAAATCTGAAGTTTGATGAAAATCCGTGAATTAGTTCTTGAGATAGAGCCATTGCGGAAATCGTAAAAAATGCAGCGTAGCAGCGCCACCTGTTGAGCGATTTCATCAACACGTAATCAGCATCAAGTCATATCAAGGACTAACTCATTCTCAAGTTTCATGAAAATCCGTGCATTAGTTCTTGAGATAAAGCCATTGCGGAAATCATAAAAAATGCAGCATAGCAACGCCACCTGTTGAGCGATTTACACCAACACGTAATCAGCATCAAGTCATATCAAGGACTAACTAAATCTGAAGTTTCATGAAAATCCGTGCATTAGTTCTTGAGATAGAGCCATTGCGGAAATCGTAAAAAATGCAGCGTAGCAGCGCCACCTGTTGAGCGATTTACACCAACACGTAATTCGCATCAAGTCATATCAAGGACTAACTAAATCTGAAGTTTGATGAAAATCCGTGCATTAGTTCTTGAGATAGAGCCAGTAAAAAATGCAGCGTAGCAGCGCCACCTATTGAGAGATTTACACAAACACGTAATCAGCATCAAGTCATATCAAGGACTAACTAAATCTGAAGTTTGATGAAAATCCGTGAATTAGTTCTTGAGATAGAGCCATTGCGGAAATCGTAAAAAATGCAGCGTAGCAGCGCCACCTGTTGAGCGATTTGCATCAACACGTAATCAGCATCAAGTCATATCAAGGACTAACTCATTCTCAAGTTTCATGAAAATCCGTGCATTAGTTCTTGAGATAAAGCCATTGCGGAAATCATAAAAAATGCAGCATAGCAACGCCACCTGTTGAGCGATTTACACCAACACGTAATCAGCATCAAGTCATATCAAGGACTAACTAAATCTGAAGTTTCATGAAAATCCGTGCATTAGTTCTTCAGATAGAGACATTGCGGAAATCGTAAAAAATGCAGCGTAGCAGCGCCACTTGTTGAGCGATTTACACCAACATCTAATCAGTATCAAGTCATATCAAGGACTAACTGAATCTGAAGTTTCATGAAAATCCGTGCATTAGTTCTTGAGATAGAGCCATTTCGGAAATCATAAAAAATGCAGCATAGCAGCGCCACCTGTTGAGCGATTTGTACCAAAAACTAATCAGCATCAATTTGTATCAGGGGCTAACTGAATATGAAATTTTATTAAATTCCGTGCATTAGTTCTTGAGATAGAGCGCCCACAAAATTTGTGTCACACACAGACAGACAGACGGACACAGACAGACAGACAGACAGACTCACAGACAGACATTTTGTAAAAACATGTTTTTCGGGTTCTCTGACCTCTAAAACGTGTAAATCCGTCGAAAACCGGAATTCGAAAATTTTCATGAATCCAATACTTTCTTCTTGTAAAGATAGAAGAAAGTAAAAATTGATTGTTGTGATGATAATAGAAAAATTATCCTCGAAATAAAATGCACATTTCACGATTTCTGAAATCATCAAAGAAAGTTAATACAGAGTATTAACACTTAGCCTATTACTTTCATATTACAAAAATGTCAAGAATAGAGTTCAGTTTTTTGTAGCAGTTTGAGATAGGGTTTGTCAAAATTTGATACAGGAATGACAGCCTATTTTATTTTTCCTTTATAAATGGATGGACGAATTCACCTAGAAAATTCCACAACGAAAATCATTTGAAGGATTTTAAAGTAGAGCTATCAACCTAACATCCGGAAGTAAAGGGCACTTCCATTATAGACTAGGAAGCTAGATTCTCAGAGATAACATCAAGGATAAATGGAGGAATGCTCGATCAATACCTTACAAATATTTTTTTTCCTAGTGAACATAAAATGTTGAGTTGAATTTAGAGAAAGCAAGTCAACATTTCATTGCCATAGATAATCAAGCATGATGAGTTATATATTTTAAGAATGTTTTGGCAAATTTTGATTGCCTCTTAAAGCATAAGAAGATATTTAAAGCTCACTCTTTCAAAACTGAGTTGTAAAGTCTCGTTTCAATTCACTGAATAGAACAAGCAGATGCTACTTTAAAATAACATAAACGTGAACAATAGGAAACATTTTCAAAAACCAGGAAAATTTTAACCTCAATAAAATATTTTTTAATAGCAAAATACACTAGGAATTAGGGAAGTGAATCCATTAGTCATTGAGGATAAATTAATTCATTCCAACTTAGAAAAACTAAAGCGCACATATTATTAAAACCCTCTGAGCGTTTTGGACGTATTTTTCCGTTTCCCCAAAACAACTTGAATCTGCTGTACAATATATATATATATATATATATATTTTAAATACAATTGCATTTTAAAATGTAATATCAAATAAAAGGGGCATCAAGTGTATTTTAGAAACAAACAGGGAAATAAAATTTACATTAAAATTATTTTTATAAGCTTTTTTATGAAAATGCAGGAAAGCCCTCAAGACTCTCGGAGGCTTATTATATTATATAACGATTTTTCAGAAAATAATACAAATGATTTTACAGACAGTACATTCAAAGTCTTAATTCATTGCTCGATATCTTTTATATTTGTTTTGCATAAAAACCTGTGTTTGAAAAAGGAAAAGATGCAATATAGTCTCTGCAATAGTTCGTTTCCTTGTCAAAAGTGTATCGTATAATATAACGATTTAAAACGTTGGGTTTTCTTAATTTCAATTTTATGCACAAAGCATTTTTTAACTATTATAGAAACATAAGAAGGTTCAAATGAATTGTGCAGTGCATTGTGAACATTGTCTGTTTCATATACTAAAGATTGAAAACCCTTCCCCTTGAAAAATTGGATTATTAAAATGAAACGGAAAATTGAGAATAATAAGTTAATGAACGTTTTTAAATAAATATGTTATTCAAAACAATGTATTTATATAATAACAACAATAATAATAATAATAATAATTGACTTCCCCAACATGGTTTATTAGTGAGAAATTGCAGACTCAGGCATCGGCCGGAGAAGCTCAGTGGTTAGAGCAGCAGTCTTGTATACTGTGGTCCCGGGTTCGATTCCTGGCTCTGGCTAATTTTTCACTCCTGTTGGGTTTATTGTATTTATTGTTTGTATGTCTGTATAATATTTATATATACCTTTAAATGTATTTATACTTCAAAATTTTAATAGTTTTTAGGGTTATGTACTTAAAAAGTAAAAACGGTACCTTTATAAGATCACTCCCGTGTCTGAAGCTTATGTTTAAGAAATTTTCAGATACAGATATATGATAAATGCCAATATATGTAAAAAAAAAACAGATTTAAAGAAATTTCTATGCAGAGATGAAATAACCAAAAAAGAAATTAGCTGAAAAGAAAGGAGATTTTCATGCCTGTAATCTAAAATGCATCCAAATGCTTTAAATGCATGCCTAAAGACTACTGACTTCTATGATAGTCAGCTATTTAACGCGATTGCAATATATATGCAGCAAATGTTGCTAAAATTCAAAAATATTATGAATCGCATTTTTCAACATAAAAAAGTACATATAAAAGTTTCCTTCAACTGATTTCTGATTTCTGATTGAAGTGAATGAAACAAACTGTATACATTTAGTCAGTTCAACTTAAGGTAAGAATTATATAAAGATATCCAGCTGTCATTGGCTTAATATATCCTCAATTCAGCAAACTAGTCCCATGAGATACAAATTTACCTTTTATATTAACTTGATTTTTTTCTTTTTATATATTTATTCTTAATTCATACTTAATTAATTGAAAATTATACTGATTCTGAATATTCACTGATAAATGAAGAATTTAGGTATTATGGATAGGAAAATTAAATGTTTAAAGAGTTCTCTAAAAGAACTCAATAAAACCTGAAAAAACCCGGGTTTTTCACTAGTGGGCCCAATCGTCTGAGTATTTTCATGTATAGTTATTTCATATTAGGGTATTTTCATATGGGGTTATATCGAATAGCAATATTGGATATTATTTAGGATTCACATCTCTTTGAACTTTTACGGTATACTTATTCATACTTTTTTTGTACATATATACATATATATAGCTATACCAATCCCTACGTTATATAGTTTCTTACAAATACTTATTTTTCTTTAATAACGATTTTTTAATAATACAGTTAGTCATTCATATATTTATTGTACGGAACCCTCTGAGCGCGAGAAATACTCGCATTTGCCCGTTTATTTATTTATTTATTTATTTCTTTTTTTGTATAACAATTTAAAATAAATCGATATAATTGGAGTTGTTTCTCATTAATAATATTTTTTTTTTCCTTCGAAAACCTGCGAACTGATTTTTTTATTCTTATTGTCAAACTTCCAGCTATTTTCATCCTATGATGTGAAAAAGAGGGAAGATTGACAGTTATAATAAAATATATCCATTAGGATGTGTTTAGGGTTTAAATAAGCTATTTAAAACAAATTGTGATTCTAAATTGTTACAAAAAATAGAATGAACAGTTTTTATAAATTTGAATTCGTATCAAACTGCCCCATAAACGGGAACATTGATATTTGCACGTGGCCATTTGATTTAAAGCCCACAAAATGACAATATTAATTAAAATTTTCATAAAATTTACCCATAAAGTTTTGTAATTCATTCTGACATTTCTTAATATGGCCATCTATTATAATATTTGGTGAAGTAAATTATGTTAACCATGCTTTTAATTATAAAGTCATATTTTTTTTTTTACATACAAAACAACTAATAACATTTGTAATTTTTCAATTATATATATATATATTATACAATTTTATTCTGACAGTCTTATTTTATACCTTAAATATTTAGATTTACTGATAATCAGATTTCCTCTAAGACTATTAAAGCTAAATGCACATAAAATTAAAGACTGGTATTATAAATGTATGAATTAATTTAATAGATGTATGAATGGAATAAT